>JALIRH010000115.1:600000-1045722 GCA_023055505.1 Callipepla californica brunnescens | reverse complement strand
AAAGTCCATGTAATTTAAGTTAAAACAGAGAAGACACAGTGATGCTCCATGAGGGGATCAGGGGCATCCACTTTGGTTTTCACTCCAGTACCTTTCAGGTACTGGAAGTGGAGTGTGCAGAGCGGAAGACAAAAGCCAGCAGCTGCTGCTAGATCATGTTAGAATGCTACACAGCATGTTCTAGGCTGGGTTTTTTGACCACGGGGCAGTTTACTCAGTTCCTGGCCTGTTATCCGCTGATGGATTACACCTGTCCCAAAGGGGGAAACGAATTCTAGCCCAGGAGCTAGCTGGACTAATTGAGAGAGCTTTAAACTAGCTGTGATGGGGCTAGGGGATATAACAGGGCTCCCCAGTGAAGAGCCCAGGGGGGCTGTGCTGGAACAAAGGGTGAGGCAAATGTCTCAGCTGAAGTGCATATACACCAACGCACGCAGCAGGGGCAATAAACAAGAAGAGCTTGAAACCATTGTAAGGCAGGCTAACTGTGACCTTGTTGCTATTACAGAAACATGGTGGGACCCCTCCCATGACTGGAGGACTGGGATGGATGGCTACAAGAAGGTCTTCAGAAGGGACAGGCGGGGAAAAAAGGGTGGTGGCATAGCTCTCTATATCAAAGAGTGTCTTGATGTTGAAGAGTTTGAGGTTGGAAACGACCAAGTGGAGTGTCTGTGGGTAAGGATCAGGGGGATGGTCTGTAGGAGTGACATTGTGGTGGGGCTCTGTTATAGACCGCCTAGCCAAGATGAAGAGATAGATGAGGTGTTCTACAAGCAACTAGTAGATGTTGCACGATGGCCAGCACTAGTTCTCATGGGGGACTTCAACTTCCCTGATAGATGCTGGAAATATAATACCGCGCAGAGGAAGCAGTCCATGAGATTTCTGGAGTGTGTGGAAGATTGCTTCCTGACACAGCTGGTGCAAGAACCTAGCAGGGGAGGTGCCCTGCTAGACCTGCTCTTCACTAACAGTGAAGGACTAGTAGGAGATGTGAAGGTTGGGGATCGTCTTGGCCAGAGTGACCATGAAATGGTAGAGTTTGCTATTCTTGGTGACATCAAGAGGGTGACTAGCAAAACTGCTACCTTGGACTTGCGGAGGGCAGACTTTGACCTGTTCAGGACGCTTGTTGCAAGGGTCCCTTGGGACTCGCTCCTGAGGGGTAAAGGGGTCCAGGAAGCCTGGGTCCTCCTCAAGACGGAAATCTTAAAGGCACAGGTGCAGGCTGTCCCTGAGTACCGTAAGTCAAGCCGGAGGGGAAAAAGGCCAGTGTGGATGAACCGGGATCTTTTGTTGAGACTCCGGGAGAAAAAGAGAGTCTATGCCCTCTGGAAGATGGGACAGGCTACTTGGGGAGACTACAGGGAACTTGCCAAGATTTGCAGGCAGGAAGTTAGAAATGCAAAAGCCCAGCTTGAACTTAGACTGGCTACTGCAGTAAAGGAGAACAAAAAATCCTTTTATAAATATATTAACAGTAAAAGAAGAACTAAGGAGAATTTCCCTCCTTTACTTGATGCGGCAGGGAATGTAACCACAGAGGATAAGGAAAAGGCTGAGGTTCTCAATGCCTTCTTCACGTCTGTCTTTAATAGACAGACCAGTTATCCTCAGGATACTTCTCGCCCTGACCTGGAAGTCTGGGACGAAGCGCATCATACACCCCCTGTGATCCCAGCAGAGACAGTCAGAGACCTGCTCCTCCATCTGAACTGCCACAAGTCCATGGGGCCAGATGGGATCCACCCAAGGGTGCTGAGGGAGCTGGCAGAGGTGATTGCCAAGCCGCTTTCTGCCATCTATCAGCATTCCTGGTCATCTGGAGAGGTCCCGCAAGATTGGAGGCTTGCCGATGTGACTCCCATCTACAAGAAAGGCCGTAAGGAAGATCCGGGGAACTACAGGCCTGTCAGCCTGACCTCGGTATCAGGGAAAGTTATGGAGCAATTGATCTTGAGGGAGATCACACGGCACGTGCATGGCAATCAGGGGATCAGACCCAGCCAGCACGGGTTCACAAAGGGCAGGTCGTGCTTGTCCAACCTCATCTCCTTCTATGACTGGGTGACCAGACTGGTAGATGAGGGAAAGGCTGTTGATGTAGTCTACCTGGACTTCAGCAAAGCCTTTGACACGGTCTCCCACAGTATTCTCCTGCAGAAGCTGGCAGCCCATGGTGTGGACAGGTTCACTCTTCTCTGGGTTGAGAATTGGCTAGAGGGCCGTGCCCAGCGGGTAGTGGTTAATGGAGTCAAGTCCAGCTGGCGTCCTGTCACGAGTGGTGTCCCCCAAGGGTCAGTATTGGGGCCCGTCTTGTTTAATATCTTTATTGATGACCTGGATGAGGGGATTGAGTGTACCCTCAGTAAGTTTGCGGATGACACCAAGTTGGGAGGATGTGTCGATCTGCCTGAGGGTAGGGAGGCCCTTCAGCGGGATCTGGATAGGCTAGACAGTTGGGCTGAGGTCAATGGGATGAGGTTCAATAAGGCCAAGTGCCGGGTCCTGCACTTTGGCCACAATCACCCCATGCAATGCTATAGGCTTGGGGCAGAATGGCTTGAGGAGTGTATAGAGGAAAAGGACCTGGGGGTGTTGGTTGATGCTCGGCTCAATATGAGCCGGCAGTGTGCCCAGGTGGCCAAGAAGGCCAATGGCATCCTGGCCTGTATTAGGAATAGTGTGGCCAGCAGGAGCAGGGAGGTGATCATCCCCCTGTACTCAGCTCTGGTGCGGCCGCACCTTGAGTACTGTGTTCAGTTTTGGGCCCCTCACTACAAGAAAGACGTTGAGGCCCTGGAGCGTGTTCAGAGAAGGGCAACAAAACTGGTGAGGGGTCTGGAGCACAAGTCTTACGAGGAGCGGCTGAGGGAGCTGGGATTGTTTAGTTTGGGGAAAAGGAGGCTTAGAGGAGACCTCATTGCACTCTACCACTTCCTGAAGGGAGGCTGTGGTAAGGAGGGGGTCGGCCTCTTCTCCCAGGTAACTAATGACAGGACGAGAGGGAATGGCCACAAGTTGTGCCGGGGAAGATTTAGATTAGACTTGAGGAAAAATTTTTTCTCTGAGAGAGTGGTCAGGCACTGGAATGGCCTGCCTAGGGAGGTGGTTGAGGCACCGTCCCTAGCGCTGTTGAAGAAGCGTTTAGATGAGGTGCTGAGGGATTTGATTTAGTAGCTTGGTGGGTAGGGATGGTGGTGTGAGGATGGTTGGACTAGATGATCTTGTAGGTCCTTTCCAACCTAATGTATCTATGAATCTATGAATCTGATTGCAGTGCAGTTTTTCTACAACTGATTGTGCAGCCTTGCTCTTCACTGTATCTCTCTTTGCTCGTCAGTTTTGCTGAAGACTTGTTTGCTTTTAAATTCAAGATACACTTGTAATTGCTCATGTTGAATGTTGGAGACAACAAGTAGCCCTCTTCTGTTGTTGTTGCTCCCTTGCTTTGTTTGTGTTCTGAAAAAAACTAACACCTTCTGTTTTTAGGTTGTGGGGAGGATGTATCAAAGCGGTGATAAAACGTGGTATTTATTTACCACAGCTTCGAGAAGTAATAGATTCATGCAAGCTGAAGAAAGCTGCCAATAGGAGGGGGAAAGTAGCAGGAAGATGGAAGATCTCAGTGAAGCAGGAAATAGTAATGTCCTAATGATCCCACTGAGAAGGATGGTGACTGCAGCAGTATGGAATCAAATCAGCAGTTGGTACAGAAAAGTCCATGTAATTTAAGTTAAAACAGAGAAGACACAGTGATGCTCCATGAGGGGATCAGGGGCATCCACTTTGGTTTTCACTCTGTACACTCCACTTCCAGTACCTTTCAGGTACTGGAAGTGGAGTGTGCAGAGCAGAAGACAAAAGCCAGCAGCTGCTGCTAGATCATGTTAGAATGCTACACAGCATGCTCTAGGCTGGGTGCATC
Source organism: Callipepla californica brunnescens (assembly GCA_023055505.1). Lineage (NCBI taxonomy): Eukaryota > Metazoa > Chordata > Aves > Galliformes > Odontophoridae > Callipepla > Callipepla californica. The sequence continues at coordinate 1,041,791 of JALIRH010000115.1, read as the reverse complement.
TGATTGCAGTGCAGTTTTTCTACAACTGATTGTGCAGCCTCGCTCTTCACTGTATCTCTCTTTGCTCATTAGTTTTGCTGTTGGACTGTACACGCGCTTGTGAGATGACGGACATGAGGAAGTGCGCACAGACAGCAGCATTTCTAAGACAAGTTTTTGTACTTTATTGAAATTTGTGTAACTAGGAAGAAAACTCTGCTTGCGCTTTAGGTTGAGTCTGTAAGGATTCTGTTCCTTTCTCCTTTTCTGTCTCTAATACTGCAGTATGAATACTGTTGACATCGAGTATGATGCTTTTGCTCAGTCTCCTGGAAGCTGTGCACCTGCAGAGTTGTTTTAATAACTCGTTAAGCAAAGATCATAGTGCACTGTGAGTGATTTTTTTATTTCAAGCCAGTTTCTATCCGTTTGAGTGTTGAACCATCACACAGTCCTGTGATGGGTAGCCCTGTGGGGTTTTCACCGTGGTCTTAGCTCCAATAAATAAGTCATCATGACTTCTGTTCAAGTCTACTTGGAATGGGATGGAAATGGCATGTTCTGATTGAGTTGGCTAACGGTTAGGCTGACCTTCCTGTTGAAATATGTGCAGCCGTTTTTTGTCGCAGGTCAGGCAGGTTGCGTGTTATTTTGAATGTGCTGAAATGTCTTTATGAAGACTTGTTTGCTTTTAAATTCAAGATACGCTTGTAATTGCTCATGTTGAATGTTGGAGACAACAAGTAGCCCTCTTCTGTTGTTGTTGCTCCCTTGCTTTGTTTGTGTTCTGAAAAAAACTAACACCTTCTGTTTTTAGGTTGTGGGGAGGATGTATCAAAGCGGTGATAAAACGTGGTATTTATTTACCACAGCTTCGAGAAGTAATAGATTCATGCAAGCTGAAGAAAGCTGCCAATAGGAGGGGGAAAGTAGCAGGAAGATGGAAGATCTCAGTGAAGCAGGAAATAGTAATGTCCTAATGATCCCACTGAGAAGGATGGTGACTGCAGCAGTATGGAATCAAATCAGCAGTTGGTACAGAAAAGTCCATGTAATTTAAGTTAAAACAGAGAAGACACAGTGATGCTCCATGAGGGGATCAGGGGCATCCACTTTGGTTTTCACTCCAGTACCTTTCAGGTACTGGAAGTGGAGTGTGCAGAGCGGAAGACAAAAGCCAGCAGCTGCTGCTAGATCATGTTAGAATGCTACACAGCATGTTCTAGGCTGGGTTTTTTGACCACGGGGCAGTTTACTCAGTTCCTGGCCTGTTATCCGCTGATGGATTACACCTGTCCCAAAGGGGGAAACGAATTCTAGCCCAGGAGCTAGCTGGACTAATTGAGAGAGCTTTAAACTAGCTGTGATGGGGCTAGGGGATATAACAGGGCTCCCCAGTGAAGAGCCCAGGGGGGCTGTGCTGGAACAAAGGGTGAGGCAAATGTCTCAGCTGAAGTGCATATACACCAACGCACGCAGCAGGGGCAATAAACAAGAAGAGCTTGAAACCATTGTAAGGCAGGCTAACTGTGACCTTGTTGCTATTACAGAAACATGGTGGGACCCCTCCCATGACTGGAGGACTGGGATGGATGGCTACAAGAAGGTCTTCAGAAGGGACAGGCGGGGAAAAAAGGGTGGTGGCATAGCTCTCTATATCAAAGAGTGTCTTGATGTTGAAGAGTTTGAGGTTGGAAACGACCAAGTGGAGTGTCTGTGGGTAAGGATCAGGGGGATGGTCTGTAGGAGTGACATTGTGGTGGGGCTCTGTTATAGACCGCCTAGCCAAGATGAAGAGATAGATGAGGTGTTCTACAAGCAACTAGTAGATGTTGCACGATGGCCAGCACTAGTTCTCATGGGGGACTTCAACTTCCCTGATAGATGCTGGAAATATAATACCGCGCAGAGGAAGCAGTCCATGAGATTTCTGGAGTGTGTGGAAGATTGCTTCCTGACACAGCTGGTGCAAGAACCTAGCAGGGGAGGTGCCCTGCTAGACCTGCTCTTCACTAACAGTGAAGGACTAGTAGGAGATGTGAAGGTTGGGGATCGTCTTGGCCAGAGTGACCATGAAATGGTAGAGTTTGCTATTCTTGGTGACATCAAGAGGGTGACTAGCAAAACTGCTACCTTGGACTTGCGGAGGGCAGACTTTGACCTGTTCAGGACGCTTGTTGCAAGGGTCCCTTGGGACTCGCTCCTGAGGGGTAAAGGGGTCCAGGAAGCCTGGGTCCTCCTCAAGACGGAAATCTTAAAGGCACAGGTGCAGGCTGTCCCTGAGTACCGTAAGTCAAGCCGGAGGGGAAAAAGGCCAGTGTGGATGAACCGGGATCTTTTGTTGAGACTCCGGGAGAAAAAGAGAGTCTATGCCCTCTGGAAGATGGGACAGGCTACTTGGGGAGACTACAGGGAACTTGCCAAGATTTGCAGGCAGGAAGTTAGAAATGCAAAAGCCCAGCTTGAACTTAGACTGGCTACTGCAGTAAAGGAGAACAAAAAATCCTTTTATAAATATATTAACAGTAAAAGAAGAACTAAGGAGAATTTCCCTCCTTTACTTGATGCGGCAGGGAATGTAACCACAGAGGATAAGGAAAAGGCTGAGGTTCTCAATGCCTTCTTCACGTCTGTCTTTAATAGACAGACCAGTTATCCTCAGGATACTTCTCGCCCTGACCTGGAAGTCTGGGACGAAGCGCATCATACACCCCCTGTGATCCCAGCAGAGACAGTCAGAGACCTGCTCCTCCATCTGAACTGCCACAAGTCCATGGGGCCAGATGGGATCCACCCAAGGGTGCTGAGGGAGCTGGCAGAGGTGATTGCCAAGCCGCTTTCTGCCATCTATCAGCATTCCTGGTCATCTGGAGAGGTCCCGCAAGATTGGAGGCTTGCCGATGTGACTCCCATCTACAAGAAAGGCCGTAAGGAAGATCCGGGGAACTACAGGCCTGTCAGCCTGACCTCGGTATCAGGGAAAGTTATGGAGCAATTGATCTTGAGGGAGATCACACGGCACGTGCATGGCAATCAGGGGATCAGACCCAGCCAGCACGGGTTCACAAAGGGCAGGTCGTGCTTGTCCAACCTCATCTCCTTCTATGACTGGGTGACCAGACTGGTAGATGAGGGAAAGGCTGTTGATGTAGTCTACCTGGACTTCAGCAAAGCCTTTGACACGGTCTCCCACAGTATTCTCCTGCAGAAGCTGGCAGCCCATGGTGTGGACAGGTTCACTCTTCTCTGGGTTGAGAATTGGCTAGAGGGCCGTGCCCAGCGGGTAGTGGTTAATGGAGTCAAGTCCAGCTGGCGTCCTGTCACGAGTGGTGTCCCCCAAGGGTCAGTATTGGGGCCCGTCTTGTTTAATATCTTTATTGATGACCTGGATGAGGGGATTGAGTGTACCCTCAGTAAGTTTGCGGATGACACCAAGTTGGGAGGATGTGTCGATCTGCCTGAGGGTAGGGAGGCCCTTCAGCGGGATCTGGATAGGCTAGACAGTTGGGCTGAGGTCAATGGGATGAGGTTCAATAAGGCCAAGTGCCGGGTCCTGCACTTTGGCCACAATCACCCCATGCAATGCTATAGGCTTGGGGCAGAATGGCTTGAGGAGTGTATAGAGGAAAAGGACCTGGGGGTGTTGGTTGATGCTCGGCTCAATATGAGCCGGCAGTGTGCCCAGGTGGCCAAGAAGGCCAATGGCATCCTGGCCTGTATTAGGAATAGTGTGGCCAGCAGGAGCAGGGAGGTGATCATCCCCCTGTACTCAGCTCTGGTGCGGCCGCACCTTGAGTACTGTGTTCAGTTTTGGGCCCCTCACTACAAGAAAGACGTTGAGGCCCTGGAGCGTGTTCAGAGAAGGGCAACAAAACTGGTGAGGGGTCTGGAGCACAAGTCTTACGAGGAGCGGCTGAGGGAGCTGGGATTGTTTAGTTTGGGGAAAAGGAGGCTTAGAGGAGACCTCATTGCACTCTACCACTTCCTGAAGGGAGGCTGTGGTAAGGAGGGGGTCGGCCTCTTCTCCCAGGTAACTAATGACAGGACGAGAGGGAATGGCCACAAGTTGTGCCGGGGAAGATTTAGATTAGACTTGAGGAAAAATTTTTTCTCTGAGAGAGTGGTCAGGCACTGGAATGGCCTGCCTAGGGAGGTGGTTGAGGCACCGTCCCTAGCGCTGTTGAAGAAGCGTTTAGATGAGGTGCTGAGGGATTTGATTTAGTAGCTTGGTGGGTAGGGATGGTGGTGTGAGGATGGTTGGACTAGATGATCTTGTAGGTCCTTTCCAACCTAATGTATCTATGAATCTATGAATCTGATTGCAGTGCAGTTTTTCTACAACTGATTGTGCAGCCTTGCTCTTCACTGTATCTCTCTTTGCTCGTCAGTTTTGCTGAAGACTTGTTTGCTTTTAAATTCAAGATACACTTGTAATTGCTCATGTTGAATGTTGGAGACAACAAGTAGCCCTCTTCTGTTGTTGTTGCTCCCTTGCTTTGTTTGTGTTCTGAAAAAAACTAACACCTTCTGTTTTTAGGTTGTGGGGAGGATGTATCAAAGCGGTGATAAAACGTGGTATTTATTTACCACAGCTTCGAGAAGTAATAGATTCATGCAAGCTGAAGAAAGCTGCCAATAGGAGGGGGAAAGTAGCAGGAAGATGGAAGATCTCAGTGAAGCAGGAAATAGTAATGTCCTAATGATCCCACTGAGAAGGATGGTGACTGCAGCAGTATGGAATCAAATCAGCAGTTGGTACAGAAAAGTCCATGTAATTTAAGTTAAAACAGAGAAGACACAGTGATGCTCCATGAGGGGATCAGGGGCATCCACTTTGGTTTTCACTCTGTACACTCCACTTCCAGTACCTTTCAGGTACTGGAAGTGGAGTGTGCAGAGCAGAAGACAAAAGCCAGCAGCTGCTGCTAGATCATGTTAGAATGCTACACAGCATGCTCTAGGCTGGGTGCATCTGATTGCAGTGCAGTTTTTCTACAACTGATTGTGCAGCCTCGCTCTTCACTGTATCTCTCTTTGCTCATTAGTTTTGCTGTTGGACTGTACACGCGCTTGTGAGATGACGGACATGAGGAAGTGCGCACAGACAGCAGCATTTCTAAGACAAGTTTTTGTACTTTATTGAAATTTGTGTAACTAGGAAGAAAACTCTGCTTGCGCTTTAGGTTGAGTCTGTAAGGATTCTGTTCCTTTCTCCTTTTCTGTCTCTAATACTGCAGTATGAATACTGTTGACATCGAGTATGATGCTTTTGCTCAGTCTCCTGGAAGCTGTGCACCTGCAGAGTTGTTTTAATAACTCGTTAAGCAAAGATCATAGTGCACTGTGAGTGATTTTTTTATTTCAAGCCAGTTTCTATCCGTTTGAGTGTTGAACCATCACACAGTCCTGTGATGGGTAGCCCTGTGGGGTTTTCACCGTGGTCTTAGCTCCAATAAATAAGTCATCATGACTTCTGTTCAAGTCTACTTGGAATGGGATGGAAATGGCATGTTCTGATTGAGTTGGCTAACGGTTAGGCTGACCTTCCTGTTGAAATATGTGCAGCCGTTTTTTGTCGCAGGTCAGGCAGGTTGCGTGTTATTTTGAATGTGCTGAAATGTCTTTATGAAGACTTGTTTGCTTTTAAATTCAAGATACGCTTGTAATTGCTCATGTTGAATGTTGGAGACAACAAGTAGCCCTCTTCTGTTGTTGTTGCTCCCTTGCTTTGTTTGTGTTCTGAAAAAAACTAACACCTTCTGTTTTTAGGTTGTGGGGAGGATGTATCAAAGCGGTGATAAAACGTGGTATTTATTTACCACAGCTTCGAGAAGTAATAGATTCATGCAAGCTGAAGAAAGCTGCCAATAGGAGGGGGAAAGTAGCAGGAAGATGGAAGATCTCAGTGAAGCAGGAAATAGTAATGTCCTAATGATCCCACTGAGAAGGATGGTGACTGCAGCAGTATGGAATCAAATCAGCAGTTGGTACAGAAAAGTCCATGTAATTTAAGTTAAAACAGAGAAGACACAGTGATGCTCCATGAGGGGATCAGGGGCATCCACTTTGGTTTTCACTCCAGTACCTTTCAGGTACTGGAAGTGGAGTGTGCAGAGCGGAAGACAAAAGCCAGCAGCTGCTGCTAGATCATGTTAGAATGCTACACAGCATGTTCTAGGCTGGGTTTTTTGACCACGGGGCAGTTTACTCAGTTCCTGGCCTGTTATCCGCTGATGGATTACACCTGTCCCAAAGGGGGAAACGAATTCTAGCCCAGGAGCTAGCTGGACTAATTGAGAGAGCTTTAAACTAGCTGTGATGGGGCTAGGGGATATAACAGGGCTCCCCAGTGAAGAGCCCAGGGGGGCTGTGCTGGAACAAAGGGTGAGGCAAATGTCTCAGCTGAAGTGCATATACACCAACGCACGCAGCAGGGGCAATAAACAAGAAGAGCTTGAAACCATTGTAAGGCAGGCTAACTGTGACCTTGTTGCTATTACAGAAACATGGTGGGACCCCTCCCATGACTGGAGGACTGGGATGGATGGCTACAAGAAGGTCTTCAGAAGGGACAGGCGGGGAAAAAAGGGTGGTGGCATAGCTCTCTATATCAAAGAGTGTCTTGATGTTGAAGAGTTTGAGGTTGGAAACGACCAAGTGGAGTGTCTGTGGGTAAGGATCAGGGGGATGGTCTGTAGGAGTGACATTGTGGTGGGGCTCTGTTATAGACCGCCTAGCCAAGATGAAGAGATAGATGAGGTGTTCTACAAGCAACTAGTAGATGTTGCACGATGGCCAGCACTAGTTCTCATGGGGGACTTCAACTTCCCTGATAGATGCTGGAAATATAATACCGCGCAGAGGAAGCAGTCCATGAGATTTCTGGAGTGTGTGGAAGATTGCTTCCTGACACAGCTGGTGCAAGAACCTAGCAGGGGAGGTGCCCTGCTAGACCTGCTCTTCACTAACAGTGAAGGACTAGTAGGAGATGTGAAGGTTGGGGATCGTCTTGGCCAGAGTGACCATGAAATGGTAGAGTTTGCTATTCTTGGTGACATCAAGAGGGTGACTAGCAAAACTGCTACCTTGGACTTGCGGAGGGCAGACTTTGACCTGTTCAGGACGCTTGTTGCAAGGGTCCCTTGGGACTCGCTCCTGAGGGGTAAAGGGGTCCAGGAAGCCTGGGTCCTCCTCAAGACGGAAATCTTAAAGGCACAGGTGCAGGCTGTCCCTGAGTACCGTAAGTCAAGCCGGAGGGGAAAAAGGCCAGTGTGGATGAACCGGGATCTTTTGTTGAGACTCCGGGAGAAAAAGAGAGTCTATGCCCTCTGGAAGATGGGACAGGCTACTTGGGGAGACTACAGGGAACTTGCCAAGATTTGCAGGCAGGAAGTTAGAAATGCAAAAGCCCAGCTTGAACTTAGACTGGCTACTGCAGTAAAGGAGAACAAAAAATCCTTTTATAAATATATTAACAGTAAAAGAAGAACTAAGGAGAATTTCCCTCCTTTACTTGATGCGGCAGGGAATGTAACCACAGAGGATAAGGAAAAGGCTGAGGTTCTCAATGCCTTCTTCACGTCTGTCTTTAATAGACAGACCAGTTATCCTCAGGATACTTCTCGCCCTGACCTGGAAGTCTGGGACGAAGCGCATCATACACCCCCTGTGATCCCAGCAGAGACAGTCAGAGACCTGCTCCTCCATCTGAACTGCCACAAGTCCATGGGGCCAGATGGGATCCACCCAAGGGTGCTGAGGGAGCTGGCAGAGGTGATTGCCAAGCCGCTTTCTGCCATCTATCAGCATTCCTGGTCATCTGGAGAGGTCCCGCAAGATTGGAGGCTTGCCGATGTGACTCCCATCTACAAGAAAGGCCGTAAGGAAGATCCGGGGAACTACAGGCCTGTCAGCCTGACCTCGGTATCAGGGAAAGTTATGGAGCAATTGATCTTGAGGGAGATCACACGGCACGTGCATGGCAATCAGGGGATCAGACCCAGCCAGCACGGGTTCACAAAGGGCAGGTCGTGCTTGTCCAACCTCATCTCCTTCTATGACTGGGTGACCAGACTGGTAGATGAGGGAAAGGCTGTTGATGTAGTCTACCTGGACTTCAGCAAAGCCTTTGACACGGTCTCCCACAGTATTCTCCTGCAGAAGCTGGCAGCCCATGGTGTGGACAGGTTCACTCTTCTCTGGGTTGAGAATTGGCTAGAGGGCCGTGCCCAGCGGGTAGTGGTTAATGGAGTCAAGTCCAGCTGGCGTCCTGTCACGAGTGGTGTCCCCCAAGGGTCAGTATTGGGGCCCGTCTTGTTTAATATCTTTATTGATGACCTGGATGAGGGGATTGAGTGTACCCTCAGTAAGTTTGCGGATGACACCAAGTTGGGAGGATGTGTCGATCTGCCTGAGGGTAGGGAGGCCCTTCAGCGGGATCTGGATAGGCTAGACAGTTGGGCTGAGGTCAATGGGATGAGGTTCAATAAGGCCAAGTGCCGGGTCCTGCACTTTGGCCACAATCACCCCATGCAATGCTATAGGCTTGGGGCAGAATGGCTTGAGGAGTGTATAGAGGAAAAGGACCTGGGGGTGTTGGTTGATGCTCGGCTCAATATGAGCCGGCAGTGTGCCCAGGTGGCCAAGAAGGCCAATGGCATCCTGGCCTGTATTAGGAATAGTGTGGCCAGCAGGAGCAGGGAGGTGATCATCCCCCTGTACTCAGCTCTGGTGCGGCCGCACCTTGAGTACTGTGTTCAGTTTTGGGCCCCTCACTACAAGAAAGACGTTGAGGCCCTGGAGCGTGTTCAGAGAAGGGCAACAAAACTGGTGAGGGGTCTGGAGCACAAGTCTTACGAGGAGCGGCTGAGGGAGCTGGGATTGTTTAGTTTGGGGAAAAGGAGGCTTAGAGGAGACCTCATTGCACTCTACCACTTCCTGAAGGGAGGCTGTGGTAAGGAGGGGGTCAGCCTCTTCTCCCAGGTAACTAATGACAGGACAAGAGGGAATGGCCACAAGTTGTGCCGGGGAAGATTTAGATTAGACTTGAGGAAAATTTTTTTCTCTGAGAGAGTGGTCAGGCACTGGAATGGCCTGCCTAGGGAGGTGGTTGAGGCACCGTCCCTAGCGCTGTTGAAGAAGCGTTTAGATGAGGTGCTGAGGGATTTGATTTAGTAGCTTGGTTGGTAGGGATGGTGGTGTGAGGATGGTTGGACTAGATGATCTTGTAGGTCCTTTCCAACCTAATGTATCTATGAATCTATGAATCTGATTGCAGTGCAGTTTTTCTACAACTGATTGTGCAGCCTTGCTCTTCACTGTATCTCTCTTTGCTCGTCAGTTTTGCTGAAGACTTGTTTGCTTTTAAATTCAAGATACACTTGTAATTGCTCATGTTGAATGTTGGAGACAACAAGTAGCCCTCTTCTGTTGTTGTTGCTCCCTTGCTTTGTTTGTGTTCTGAAAAAAACTAACACCTTCTGTTTTTAGGTTGTGGGGAGGATGTATCAAAGCGGTGATAAAACGTGGTATTTATTTACCACAGCTTCGAGAAGTAATAGATTCATGCAAGCTGAAGAAAGCTGCCAATAGGAGGGGGAAAGTAGCAGGAAGATGGAAGATCTCAGTGAAGCAGGAAATAGTAATGTCCTAATGATCCCACTGAGAAGGATGGTGACTGCAGCAGTATGGAATCAAATCAGCAGTTGGTACAGAAAAGTCCATGTAATTTAAGTTAAAACAGAGAAGACACAGTGATGCTCCATGAGGGGATCAGGGGCATCCACTTTGGTTTTCACTCTGTACACTCCACTTCCAGTACCTTTCAGGTACTGGAAGTGGAGTGTGCAGAGCAGAAGACAAAAGCCAGCAGCTGCTGCTAGATCATGTTAGAATGCTACACAGCATGCTCTAGGCTGGGTGCATCTGATTGCAGTGCAGTTTTTCTGCAACTGATTGTGCAGCCTCGCTCTTCACTGTATCTCTCTTTGCTCATTAGTTTTGCTGTTGGACTGTACACGCGCTTGTGAGATGACGGACATGAGGAAGTGCGCACAGACAGCAGCATTTCTAAGACAAGTTTTTGTACTTTATTGAAATTTGTGTAACTAGGAAGAAAACTCTGCTTGCGCTTTAGGTTGAGTCTGTAAGGATTCTGTTCCTTTCTCCTTTTCTGTCTCTAATACTGCAGTATGAATACTGTTGACATCGAGTATGATGCTTTTGCTCAGTCTCCTGGAAGCTGTGCACCTGCAGAGTTGTTTTAATAACTCGTTAAGCAAAGATCATAGTGCACTGTGAGTGATTTTTTTATTTCAAGCCAGTTTCTATCCGTTTGAGTGTTGAACCATCACACAGTCCTGTGATGGGTAGCCCTGTGGGGTTTTCACCGTGGTCTTAGCTCCAATAAATAAGTCATCATGACTTCTGTTCAAGTCTACTTGGAATGGGATGGAAATGGCATGTTCTGATTGAGTTGGCTAACGGTTAGGCTGACCTTCCTGTTGAAATATGTGCAGCCGTTTTTTGTCGCAGGTCAGGCAGGTTGCGTGTTATTTTGAATGTGCTGAAATGTCTTTATGAAGACTTGTTTGCTTTTAAATTCAAGATACGCTTGTAATTGCTCATGTTGAATGTTGGAGACAACAAGTAGCCCTCTTCTGTTGTTGTTGCTCCCTTGCTTTGTTTGTGTTCTGAAAAAAACTAACACCTTCTGTTTTTAGGTTGTGGGGAGGATGTATCAAAGCGGTGATAAAACGTGGTATTTATTTACCACAGCTTCGAGAAGTAATAGATTCATGCAAGCTGAAGAAAGCTGCCAATAGGAGGGGGAAAGTAGCAGGAAGATGGAAGATCTCAGTGAAGCAGGAAATAGTAATGTCCTAATGATCCCACTGAGAAGGATGGTGACTGCAGCAGTATGGAATCAAATCAGCAGTTGGTACAGAAAAGTCCATGTAATTTAAGTTAAAACAGAGAAGACACAGTGATGCTCCATGAGGGGATCAGGGGCATCCACTTTGGTTTTCACTCCAGTACCTTTCAGGTACTGGAAGTGGAGTGTGCAGAGCGGAAGACAAAAGCCAGCAGCTGCTGCTAGATCATGTTAGAATGCTACACAGCATGTTCTAGGCTGGGTTTTTTGACCACGGGGCAGTTTACTCAGTTCCTGGCCTGTTATCCGCTGATGGATTACACCTGTCCCAAAGGGGGAAACGAATTCTAGCCCAGGAGCTAGCTGGACTAATTGAGAGAGCTTTAAACTAGCTGTGATGGGGCTAGGGGATATAACAGGGCTCCCCAGTGAAGAGCCCAGGGGGGCTGTGCTGGAACAAAGGGTGAGGCAAATGTCTCAGCTGAAGTGCATATACACCAACGCACGCAGCAGGGGCAATAAACAAGAAGAGCTTGAAACCATTGTAAGGCAGGCTAACTGTGACCTTGTTGCTATTACAGAAACATGGTGGGACCCCTCCCATGACTGGAGGACTGGGATGGATGGCTACAAGAAGGTCTTCAGAAGGGACAGGCGGGGAAAAAAGGGTGGTGGCATAGCTCTCTATATCAAAGAGTGTCTTGATGTTGAAGAGTTTGAGGTTGGAAACGACCAAGTGGAGTGTCTGTGGGTAAGGATCAGGGGGATGGTCTGTAGGAGTGACATTGTGGTGGGGCTCTGTTATAGACCGCCTAGCCAAGATGAAGAGATAGATGAGGTGTTCTACAAGCAACTAGTAGATGTTGCACGATGGCCAGCACTAGTTCTCATGGGGGACTTCAACTTCCCTGATAGATGCTGGAAATATAATACCGCGCAGAGGAAGCAGTCCATGAGATTTCTGGAGTGTGTGGAAGATTGCTTCCTGACACAGCTGGTGCAAGAACCTAGCAGGGGAGGTGCCCTGCTAGACCTGCTCTTCACTAACAGTGAAGGACTAGTAGGAGATGTGAAGGTTGGGGATCGTCTTGGCCAGAGTGACCATGAAATGGTAGAGTTTGCTATTCTTGGTGACATCAAGAGGGTGACTAGCAAAACTGCTACCTTGGACTTGCGGAGGGCAGACTTTGACCTGTTCAGGACGCTTGTTGCAAGGGTCCCTTGGGACTCGCTCCTGAGGGGTAAAGGGGTCCAGGAAGCCTGGGTCCTCCTCAAGACGGAAATCTTAAAGGCACAGGTGCAGGCTGTCCCTGAGTACCGTAAGTCAAGCCGGAGGGGAAAAAGGCCAGTGTGGATGAACCGGGATCTTTTGTTGAGACTCCGGGAGAAAAAGAGAGTCTATGCCCTCTGGAAGATGGGACAGGCTACTTGGGGAGACTACAGGGAACTTGCCAAGATTTGCAGGCAGGAAGTTAGAAATGCAAAAGCCCAGCTTGAACTTAGACTGGCTACTGCAGTAAAGGAGAACAAAAAATCCTTTTATAAATATATTAACAGTAAAAGAAGAACTAAGGAGAATTTCCCTCCTTTACTTGATGCGGCAGGGAATGTAACCACAGAGGATAAGGAAAAGGCTGAGGTTCTCAATGCCTTCTTCACGTCTGTCTTTAATAGACAGACCAGTTATCCTCAGGATACTTCTCGCCCTGACCTGGAAGTCTGGGACGAAGCGCATCATACACCCCCTGTGATCCCAGCAGAGACAGTCAGAGACCTGCTCCTCCATCTGAACTGCCACAAGTCCATGGGGCCAGATGGGATCCACCCAAGGGTGCTGAGGGAGCTGGCAGAGGTGATTGCCAAGCCGCTTTCTGCCATCTATCAGCATTCCTGGTCATCTGGAGAGGTCCCGCAAGATTGGAGGCTTGCCGATGTGACTCCCATCTACAAGAAAGGCCGTAAGGAAGATCCGGGGAACTACAGGCCTGTCAGCCTGACCTCGGTATCAGGGAAAGTTATGGAGCAATTGATCTTGAGGGAGATCACACGGCACGTGCATGGCAATCAGGGGATCAGACCCAGCCAGCACGGGTTCACAAAGGGCAGGTCGTGCTTGTCCAACCTCATCTCCTTCTATGACTGGGTGACCAGACTGGTAGATGAGGGAAAGGCTGTTGATGTAGTCTACCTGGACTTCAGCAAAGCCTTTGACACGGTCTCCCACAGTATTCTCCTGCAGAAGCTGGCAGCCCATGGTGTGGACAGGTTCACTCTTCTCTGGGTTGAGAATTGGCTAGAGGGCCGTGCCCAGCGGGTAGTGGTTAATGGAGTCAAGTCCAGCTGGCGTCCTGTCACGAGTGGTGTCCCCCAAGGGTCAGTATTGGGGCCCGTCTTGTTTAATATCTTTATTGATGACCTGGATGAGGGGATTGAGTGTACCCTCAGTAAGTTTGCGGATGACACCAAGTTGGGAGGATGTGTCAATCTGCCTGAGGGTAGGGAGGCCCTTCAGCGGGATCTGGATAGGCTAGACAGTTGGGCTGAGGTCAATGGGATGAGGTTCAATAAGGCCAAGTGCCGGGTCCTGCACTTTGGCCACAATCACCCCATGCAATGCTATAGGCTTGGGGCAGAATGGCTTGAGGAGTGTATAGAGGAAAAGGACCTGGGGGTGTTGGTTGATGCTCGGCTCAATATGAGCCGGCAGTGTGCCCAGGTGGCCAAGAAGGCCAATGGCATCCTGGCCTGTATTAGGAATAGTGTGGCCAGCAGGAGCAGGGAGGTGATCATCCCCCTGTACTCAGCTCTGGTGCGGCCGCACCTTGAGTACTGTGTTCAGTTTTGGGCCCCTCACTACAAGAAAGACGTTGAGGCCCTGGAGCGTGTTCAGAGAAGGGCAACAAAACTGGTGAGGGGTCTGGAGCACAAGTCTTACGAGGAGCGGCTGAGGGAGCTGGGATTGTTTAGTTTGGGGAAAAGGAGGCTTAGAGGAGACCTCATTGCACTCTACCACTTCCTGAAGGGAGGCTGTGGTAAGGAGGGGGTCAGCCTCTTCTCCCAGGTAACTAATGACAGGACGAGAGGGAATGGCCACAAGTTGTGCCGGGGAAGATTTAGATTAGACTTGAGGAAAAATTTTTTCTCTGAGAGAGTGGTCAGGCACTGGAATGGCCTGCCTAGGGAGGTGGTTGAGGCACCGTCCCTAGCGCTGTTGAAGAAGCGTTTAGATGAGGTGCTGAGGGATTTGATTTAGTAGCTTGGTGGGTAGGGATGGTGGTGTGAGGATGGTTGGACTAGATGATCTTGTAGGTCCTTTCCAACCTAATGTATCTATGAATCTATGAATCTGATTGCAGTGCAGTTTTTCTACAACTGATTGTGCAGCCTTGCTCTTCACTGTATCTCTCTTTGCTCGTCAGTTTTGCTGAAGACTTGTTTGCTTTTAAATTCAAGATACACTTGTAATTGCTCATGTTGAATGTTGGAGACAACAAGTAGCCCTCTTCTGTTGTTGTTGCTCCCTTGCTTTGTTTGTGTTCTGAAAAAAACTAACACCTTCTGTTTTTAGGTTGTGGGGAGGATGTATCAAAGCGGTGATAAAACGTGGCATTTATTTACCACAGCTTCGAGAAGTAATAGATTCATGCAAGCTGAAGAAAGCTGCCAATAGGAGGGGGAAAGTAGCAGGAAGATGGAAGATCTCAGTGAAGCAGGAAATAGTAATGTCCTAATGATCCCACTGAGAAGGATGGTGACTGCAGCAGTATGGAATCAAATCAGCAGTTGGTACAGAAAAGTCCATGTAATTTAAGTTAAAACAGAGAAGACACAGTGATGCTCCATGAGGGGATCAGGGGCATCCACTTTGGTTTTCACTCTGTACACTCCACTTCCAGTACCTTTCAGGTACTGCAAGTGGAGTGTGCAGAGCAGAAGACAAAAGCCAGCAGCTGCTGCTAGATCATGTTAGAATGCTACACAGCATGCTCTAGGCTGGGTGCATCTGATTGCAGTGCAGTTTTTCTACAACTGATTGTGCAGCCTCGCTCTTCACTGTATCTCTCTTTGCTCATTAGTTTTGCTGTTGGACTGTACATGCGCTTGTGAGATGACGGACATGAGGAAGTGCGCACAGACAGCAGCATTTCTAAGACAAGTTTTTGTACTTTATTGAAATTTGTGTAACTAGGAAGAAAACTCTGCTTGCGCTTTAGGTTGAGTCTGTAAGGATTCTGTTCCTTTCTCCTTTTCTGTCTCTAATACTGCAGTATGAATACTGTTGACATCGAGTATGATGCTTTTGCTCAGTCTCCTGGAAGCTGTGCACCTGTAGAGTTGTTTTAATAACTCGTTAAGCAAAGATCATAGTGCACTGTGAGTGATTTTTTTATTTCAAGCCAGTTTCTATCCGTTTGAGTGTTGAACCATCACACAGTCCTGTGATGGGTAGCCCTGTGGGGTTTTCACCGTGGTCTTAGCTCCAATAAATAAGTCATCATGACTTCTGTTCAAGTCTACTTGGAATGGGATGGAAATGGCATGTTCTGATTGAGTTGGCTAACGGTTAGGCTGACCTTCCTGTTGAAATATGTGCAGCCGTTTTTTGTCGCAGGTCAGGCAGGTTGCGTGTTATTTTGAATGTGCTGAAATGTCTTTATGAAGACTTGTTTGCTTTTAAATTCAAGATACGCTTGTAATTGCTCATGTTGAATGTTGGAGACAACAAGTAGCCCTCTTCTGTTGTTGTTGCTCCCTTGCTTTGTTTGTGTTCTGAAAAAAACTAACACCTTCTGTTTTTAGGTTGTGGGGAGGATGTATCAAAGCGGTGGTAAAACGTGGTATTTATTTACCACAGCTTCGAGAAGTAATAGATTCATGCAAGCTGAAGAAAGCTGCCAATAGGAGGGGGAAAGTAGCAGGAAGATGGAAGATCTCAGTGAAGCAGGAAATAGTAATGTCCTAATGATCCCACTGAGAAGGATGGTGACTGCAGCAGTATGGAATCAAATCAGCAGTTGGTACAAAAAAGTCCATGTAATTTAAGTTAAAACAGAGAAGACACAGTGATGCTCCATGAGGGGATCAGGGGCATCCACTTTGGTTTTCACTCCAGTACCTTTCAGGTACTGGAAGTGGAGTGTGCAGAGCGGAAGACAAAAGCCAGCAGCTGCTGCTAGATCATGTTAGAATGCTACACAGCATGTTCTAGGCTGGGTTTTTTGACCACGGGGCAGTTTACTCAGTTCCTGGCCTGTTAT
Organism: Callipepla californica brunnescens; assembly: GCA_023055505.1. Classification (NCBI taxonomy): domain Eukaryota; kingdom Metazoa; phylum Chordata; class Aves; order Galliformes; family Odontophoridae; genus Callipepla; species Callipepla californica. Next base: position 1,025,681 of record JALIRH010000115.1, on the reverse strand, counting down.
CCGCTGATGGATTACACCTGTCCCAAAGGGGGAAACGAATTCTAGCCCAGGAGCTAGCTGGACTAATTGAGAGAGCTTTAAACTAGCTGTGATGGGGCTAGGGGATATAACAGGGCTCCCCAGTGAAGAGCCCAGGGGGGCTGTGCTGGAACAAAGGGTGAGGCAAATGTCTCAGCTGAAGTGCATATACACCAACGCACGCAGCAGGGGCAATAAACAAGAAGAGCTTGAAACCATTGTAAGGCAGGCTAACTGTGACCTTGTTGCTATTACAGAAACATGGTGGGACCCCTCCCATGACTGGAGGACTGGGATGGATGGCTACAAGAAGGTCTTCAGAAGGGACAGGCGGGGAAAAAAGGGTGGTGGCATAGCTCTCTATATCAAAGAGTGTCTTGATGTTGAAGAGTTTGAGGTTGGAAACGACCAAGTGGAGTGTCTGTGGGTAAGGATCAGGGGGATGGTCTGTAGGAGTGACATTGTGGTGGGGCTCTGTTATAGACCGCCTAGCCAAGATGAAGAGATAGATGAGGTGTTGTACAAGCAACTAGTAGATGTTGCACGATGGCCAGCACTAGTTCTCATGGGGGACTTCAACTTCCCTGATAGATGCTGGAAATATAATACCGCGCAGAGGAAGCAGTCCATGAGATTTCTGGAGTGTGTGGAAGATTGCTTCCTGACACAGCTGGTGCAAGAACCTAGCAGGGGAGGTGCCCTGCTAGACCTGCTCTTCACTAACAGTGAAGGACTAGTAGGAGATGTGAAGGTTGGGGATCGTCTTGGCCAGAGTGACCATGAAATGGTAGAGTTTGCTATTCTTGGTGACATCAAGAGGGTGACTAGCAAAACTGCTACCTTGGACTTGCGGAGGGCAGACTTTGACCTGTTCAGGACGCTTGTTGCAAGGGTCCCTTGGGACTCGCTCCTGAGGGGTAAAGGGGTCCAGGAAGCCTGGGTCCTCCTCAAGACGGAAATCTTAAAGGCACAGGTGCAGGCTGTCCCTGAGTACCGTAAGTCAAGCCGGAGGGGAAAAAGGCCAGTGTGGATGAACCGGGATCTTTTGTTGAGACTCCGGGAGAAAAAGAGAGTCTATGCCCTCTGGAAGATGGGACAGGCTACTTGGGGAGACTACAGGGAACTTGCCAAGATTTGCAGGCAGGAAGTTAGAAATGCAAAAGCCCAGCTTGAACTTAGACTGGCTACTGCAGTAAAGGAGAACAAAAAATCCTTTTATAAATATATTAACAGTAAAAGAAGAACTAAGGAGAATTTCCCTCCTTTACTTGATGCGGCAGGGAATGTAACCACAGAGGATAAGGAAAAGGCTGAGGTTCTCAATGCCTTCTTCACGTCTGTCTTTAATAGACAGACCAGTTATCCTCAGGATACTTCTCGCCCTGACCTGGAAGTCTGGGACGAAGCGCATCATACACCCCCTGTGATCCCAGCAGAGACAGTCAGAGACCTGCTCCTCCATCTGAACTGCCACAAGTCCATGGGGCCAGATGGGATCCACCCAAGGGTGCTGAGGGAGCTGGCAGAGGTGATTGCCAAGCCGCTTTCTGCCATCTATCAGCATTCCTGGTCATCTGGAGAGGTCCCGCAAGATTGGAGGCTTGCCGATGTGACTCCCATCTACAAGAAAGGCCGTAAGGAAGATCCGGGGAACTACAGGCCTGTCAGCCTGACCTCGGTATCAGGGAAAGTTATGGAGCAATTGATCTTGAGGGAGATCACACGGCACGTGCATGGCAATCAGGGGATCAGACCCAGCCAGCATGGGTTCACAAAGGGCAGGTCGTGCTTGTCCAACCTCATCTCCTTCTATGACTGGGTGACCAGACTGGTAGATGAGGGAAAGGCTGTTGATGTAGTCTACCTGGACTTCAGCAAAGCCTTTGACACGGTCTCCCACAGTATTCTCCTGCAGAAGCTGGCAGCCCATGGTGTGGACAGGTTCACTCTTCTCTGGGTTGAGAATTGGCTAGAGGGCCGTGCCCAGCGGGTAGTGGTTAATGGAGTCAAGTCCAGCTGGCGTCCTGTCACGAGTGGTGTCCCCCAAGGGTCAGTATTGGGGCCCGTCTTGTTTAATATCTTTATTGATGACCTGGATGAGGGGATTGAGTGTACCCTCAGTAAGTTTGCGGATGACACCAAGTTGGGAGGATGTGTCGATCTGCCTGAGGGTAGGGAGGCCCTTCAGCGGGATCTGGATAGGCTAGACAGTTGGGCTGAGGTCAATGGGATGAGGTTCAATAAGGCCAAGTGCCGGGTCCTGCACTTTGGCCACAATCACCCCATGCAATGCTATAGGCTTGGGGCAGAATGGCTTGAGGAGTGTATAGAGGAAAAGGACCTGGGGGTGTTGGTTGATGCTCGGCTCAATATGAGCCGGCAGTGTGCCCAGGTGGCCAAGAAGGCCAATGGCATCCTGGCCTGTATTAGGAATAGTGTGGCCAGCAGGAGCAGGGAGGTGATCATCCCCCTGTACTCAGCTCTGGTGCGGCCGCACCTTGAGTACTGTGTTCAGTTTTGGGCCCCTCACTACAAGAAAGACGTTGAGGCCCTGGAGCGTGTTCAGAGAAGGGCAACAAAACTGGTGAGGGGTCTGGAGCACAAGTCTTACGAGGAGCGGCTGAGGGAGCTGGGATTGTTTAGTTTGGGGAAAAGGAGGCTTAGAGGAGACCTCATTGCACTCTACCACTTCCTGAAGGGAGGCTGTGGTAAGGAGGGGGTCAGCCTCTTCTCCCAGGTAACTAATGACAGGACAAGAGGGAATGGCCACAAGTTGTGCCGGGGAAGATTTAGATTAGACTTGAGGAAAATTTTTTTCTCTGAGAGAGTGGTCAGGCACTGGAATGGCCTGCCTAGGGAGGTGGTTGAGGCACCGTCCCTAGCGCTGTTGAAGAAGCGTTTAGATGAGGTGCTGAGGGATTTGATTTAGTAGCTTGGTTGGTAGGGATGGTGGTGTGAGGATGGTTGGACTAGATGATCTTGTAGGTCCTTTCCAACCTAATGTATCTATGAATCTATGAATCTGATTGCAGTGCAGTTTTTCTACAACTGATTGTGCAGCCTTGCTCTTCACTGTATCTCTCTTTGCTCGTCAGTTTTGCTGAAGACTTGTTTGCTTTTAAATTCAAGATACACTTGTAATTGCTCATGTTGAATGTTGGAGACAACAAGTAGCCCTCTTCTGTTGTTGTTGCTCCCTTGCTTTGTTTGTGTTCTGAAAAAAACTAACACCTTCTGTTTTTAGGTTGTGGGGAGGATGTATCAAAGCGGTGATAAAACGTGGTATTTATTTACCACAGCTTCGAGAAGTAATAGATTCATGCAAGCTGAAGAAAGCTGCCAATAGGAGGGGGAAAGTAGCAGGAAGATGGAAGATCTCAGTGAAGCAGGAAATAGTAATGTCCTAATGATCCCACTGAGAAGGATGGTGACTGCAGCAGTATGGAATCAAATCAGCAGTTGGTACAGAAAAGTCCATGTAATTTAAGTTAAAACAGAGAAGACACAGTGATGCTCCATGAGGGGATCAGGGGCATCCACTTTGGTTTTCACTCTGTACACTCCACTTCCAGTACCTTTCAGGTACTGGAAGTGGAGTGTGCAGAGCAGAAGACAAAAGCCAGAAGCTGCTGCTAGATCATGTTAGAATGCTACACAGCATGTTCTAGGCTGGGTGCATCTGATTGCAGTGCAGTTTTTCTGCAACTGATTGTGCAGCCTCGCTCTTCACTGTATCTCTCTTTGCTCATTAGTTTTGCTGTTGGACTGTACACGCGCTTGTGAGATGACGGACATGAGGAAGTGCGCACAGACAGCAGCATTTCTAAGACAAGTTTTTGTACTTTATTGAAATTTGTGTAACTAGGAAGAAAACTCTGCTTGCGCTTTAGGTTGAGTCTGTAAGGATTCTGTTCCTTTCTCCTTTTCTGTCTCTAATACTGCAGTATGAATACTGTTGACATCGAGTATGATGCTTTTGCTCAGTCTCCTGGAAGCTGTGCACCTGCAGAGTTGTTTTAATAACTCGTTAAGCAAAGATCATAGTGCACTGTGAGTGATTTTTTTATTTCAAGCCAGTTTCTATCCGTTTGAGTGTTGAACCATCACACAGTCCTGTGATGGGTAGCCCTGTGGGGTTTTCACCGTGGTCTTAGCTCCAATAAATAAGTCATCATGACTTCTGTTCAAGTCTACTTGGAATGGGATGGAAATGGCATGTTCTGATTGAGTTGGCTAACGGTTAGGCTGACCTTCCTGTTGAAATATGTGCAGCCGTTTTTTGTCGCAGGTCAGGCAGGTTGCGTGTTATTTTGAATGTGCTGAAATGTCTTTATGAAGACTTGTTTGCTTTTAAATTCAAGATACGCTTGTAATTGCTCATGTTGAATGTTGGAGACAACAAGTAGCCCTCTTCTGTTGTTGTTGCTCCCTTGCTTTGTTTGTGTTCTGAAAAAAACTAACACCTTCTGTTTTTAGGTTGTGGGGAGGATGTATCAAAGCGGTGATAAAACGTGGTATTTATTTACCACAGCTTCGAGAAGTAATAGATTCATGCAAGCTGAAGAAAGCTGCCAATAGGAGGGGGAAAGTAGCAGGAAGATGGAAGATCTCAGTGAAGCAGGAAATAGTAATGTCCTAATGATCCCACTGAGAAGGATGGTGACTGCAGCAGTATGGAATCAAATCAGCAGTTGGTACAGAAAAGTCCATGTAATTTAAGTTAAAACAGAGAAGACACAGTGATGCTCCATGAGGGGATCAGGGGCATCCACTTTGGTTTTCACTCCAGTACCTTTCAGGTACTGGAAGTGGAGTGTGCAGAGCGGAAGACAAAAGCCAGCAGCTGCTGCTAGATCATGTTAGAATGCTACACAGCATGTTCTAGGCTGGGTTTTTTGACCACGGGGCAGTTTACTCAGTTCCTGGCCTGTTATCCGCTGATGGATTACACCTGTCCCAAAGGGGGAAACGAATTCTAGCCCAGGAGCTAGCTGGACTAATTGAGAGAGCTTTAAACTAGCTGTGATGGGGGTAGGGGATATAACAGGGCTCCCCAGTGAAGAGCCCAGGGGGGCTGTGCTGGAACAAAGGGTGAGGCAAATGTCTCAGCTGAAGTGCATATACACCAACGCACGCAGCAGGGGCAATAAACAAGAAGAGCTTGAAACCATTGTAAGGCAGGCTAACTGTGACCTTGTTGCTATTACAGAAACATGGTGGGACCCCTCCCATGACTGGAGGACTGGGATGGATGGCTACAAGAAGGTCTTCAGAAGGGACAGGCGGGGAAAAAAGGGTGGTGGCATAGCTCTCTATATCAAAGAGTGTCTTGATGTTGAAGAGTTTGAGGTTGGAAACGACCAAGTGGAGTGTCTGTGGGTAAGGATCAGGGGGATGGTCTGTAGGAGTGACATTGTGGTGGGGCTCTGTTATAGACCGCCTAGCCAAGATGAAGAGATAGATGAGGTGTTCTACAAGCAACTAGTAGATGTTGCACGATGGCCAGCACTAGTTCTCATGGGGGACTTCAACTTCCCTGATAGATGCTGGAAATATAATACCGCGCAGAGGAAGCAGTCCTTGAGATTTCTGGAGTGTGTGGAAGATTGCTTCCTGACACAGCTGGTGCAAGAACCTAGCAGGGGAGGTGCCCTGCTAGACCTGCTCTTCACTAACAGTGAAGGACTAGTAGGAGATGTGAAGGTTGGGGATCGTCTTGGCCAGAGTGACCATGAAATGGTAGAGTTTGCTATTCTTGGTGACATCAAGAGGGTGACTAGCAAAACTGCTACCTTGGACTTGCGGAGGGCAGACTTTGACCTGTTCAGGACGCTTGTTGCAAGGGTCCCTTGGGACTCGCTCCTGAGGGGTAAAGGGGTCCAGGAAGCCTGGGTCCTCCTCAAGACGGAAATCTTAAAGGCACAGGTGCAGGCTGTCCCTGAGTACCGTAAGTCAAGCCGGAGGGGAAAAAGGCCAGTGTGGATGAACCGGGATCTTTTGTTGAGACTCCGGGAGAAAAAGAGAGTCTATGCCCTCTGGAAGATGGGACAGGCTACTTGGGGAGACTACAGGGAACTTGCCAAGATTTGCAGGCAGGAAGTTAGAAATGCAAAAGCCCAGCTTGAACTTAGACTGGCTACTGCAGTAAAGGAGAACAAAAAATCCTTTTATAAATATATTAACAGTAAAAGAAGAACTAAGGAGAATTTCCCTCCTTTACTTGATGCGGCAGGGAATGTAACCACAGAGGATAAGGAAAAGGCTGAGGTTCTCAATGCCTTCTTCACGTCTGTCTTTAATAGACAGACCAGTTATCCTCAGGATACTTCTCGCCCTGACCTGGAAGTCTGGGACGAAGCGCATCATACACCCCCTGTGATCCCAGCAGAGACAGTCAGAGACCTGCTCCTCCATCTGAACTGCCACAAGTCCATGGGGCCAGATGGGATCCACCCAAGGGTGCTGAGGGAGCTGGCAGAGGTGATTGCCAAGCCGCTTTCTGCCATCTATCAGCATTCCTGGTCATCTGGAGAGGTCCCGCAAGATTGGAGGCTTGCCGATGTGACTCCCATCTACAAGAAAGGCCGTAAGGAAGATCCGGGGAACTACAGGCCTGTCAGCCTGACCTCGGTATCAGGGAAAGTTATGGAGCAATTGATCTTGAGGGAGATCACACGGCACGTGCATGGCAATCAGGGGATCAGACCCAGCCAGCACGGGTTCACAAAGGGCAGGTCGTGCTTGTCCAACCTCATCTCCTTCTATGACTGGGTGACCAGACTGGTAGATGAGGGAAAGGCTGTTGATGTAGTCTACCTGGACTTCAGCAAAGCCTTTGACACGGTCTCCCACAGTATTCTCCTGCAGAAGCTGGCAGCCCATGGTGTGGACAGGTTCACTCTTCTCTGGGTTGAGAATTGGCTAGAGGGCCGTGCCCAGCGGGTAGTGGTTAATGGAGTCAAGTCCAGCTGGCGTCCTGTCACGAGTGGTGTCCCCCAAGGGTCAGTATTGGGGCCCGTCTTGTTTAATATCTTTATTGATGACCTGGATGAGGGGATTGAGTGTACCCTCAGTAAGTTTGCGGATGACACCAAGTTGGGAGGATGTGTCGATCTGCCTGAGGGTAGGGAGGCCCTTCAGCGGGATCTGGATAGGCTAGACAGTTGGGCTGAGGTCAATGGGATGAGGTTCAATAAGGCCAAGTGCCGGGTCCTGCACTTTGGCCACAATCACCCCATGCAATGCTATAGGCTTGGGGCAGAATGGCTTGAGGAGTGTATAGAGGAAAAGGACCTGGGGGTGTTGGTTGATGCTCGGCTCAATATGAGCCGGCAGTGTGCCCAGGTGGCCAAGAAGGCCAACGGCATCCTGGCCTGTATTAGGAATAGTGTGGCCAGCAGGAGCAGGGAGGTGATCATCCCCCTGTACTCAGCTCTGGTGCGGCCGCACCTTGAGTACTGTGTTCAGTTTTGGGCCCCTCACTACAAGAAAGACGTTGAGGCCCTGGAGCGTGTTCAGAGAAGGGCAACAAAACTGGTGAGGGGTCTGGAGCACAAGTCTTACGAGGAGCGGCTGAGGGAGCTGGGATTGTTTAGTTTGGGGAAAAGGAGGCTTAGAGGAGACCTCATTGCACTCTACCACTTCCTGAAGGGAGGCTGTGGTAAGGAGGGGGTCGGCCTCTTCTCCCAGGTAACTAATGACAGGACGAGAGGGAATGGCCACAAGTTGTGCCGGGGAAGATTTAGATTAGACTTGAGGAAAAATTTTTTCTCTGAGAGAGTGGTCAGGCACTGGAATGGCCTGCCTAGGGAGGTGGTTGAGGCACCGTCCCTAGCGCTGTTGAAGAAGCGTTTAGATGAGGTGCTGAGGGATTTGATTTAGTAGCTTGGTGGGTAGGGATGGTGGTGTGAGGATGGTTGGACTAGATGATCTTGTAGGTCCTTTCCAACCTAATGTATCTATGAATCTATGAATCTGATTGCAGTGCAGTTTTTCTACAACTGATTGTGCAGCCTTGCTCTTCACTGTATCTCTCTTTGCTCGTCAGTTTTGCTGAAGACTTGTTTGCTTTTAAATTCAAGATACACTTGTAATTGCTCATGTTGAATGTTGGAGACAACAAGTAGCCCTCTTCTGTTGTTGTTGCTCCCTTGCTTTGTTTGTGTTCTGAAAAAAACTAACACCTTCTGTTTTTAGGTTGCGGGGAGGATGTATCAAAGCGGTGATAAAACGTGGTATTTATTTACCACAGCTTCGAGAAGTAATAGATTCATGCAAGCTGAAGAAAGCTGCCAATAGGAGGGGGAAAGTAGCAGGAAGATGGAAGATCTCAGTGAAGCAGGAAATAGTAATGTCTTAATGATCCCACTGAGAAGGATGGTGACTGCAGCAGTATGGAATCAAATCAGCAGTTGGTACAGAAAAGTCCATGTAATTTAAGTTAAAACAGAGAAGACACAGTGATGCTCCATGAGGGGATCAGGGGCATCCACTTTGGTTTTCACTCTGTACACTCCACTTCCAGTACCTTTCAGGTACTGGAAGTGGAGTGTGCAGAGCAGAAGACAAAAGCCAGAAGCTGCTGCTAGATCATGTTAGAATGCTACACAGCATGTTCTAGGCTGGGTGCATCTGATTGCAGTGCAGTTTTTCTGCAACTGATTGTGCAGCCTCGCTCTTCACTGTATCTCTCTTTGCTCATTAGTTTTGCTGTTGGACTGTACACGCGCTTGTGAGATGACGGACATGAGGAAGTGCGCACAGACAGCAGCATTTCTAAGACAAGTTTTTGTACTTTATTGAAATTTGTGTAACTAGGAAGAAAACTCTGCTTGCGCTTTAGGTTGAGTCTGTAAGGATTCTGTTCCTTTCTCCTTTTCTGTCTCTAATACTGCAGTATGAATACTGTTGACATCGAGTATGATGCTTTTGCTCAGTCTCCTGGAAGCTGTGCACCTGCAGAGTTGTTTTAATAACTCGTTAAGCAAAGATCATAGTGCACTGTGAGTGATTTTTTTATTTCAAGCCAGTTTCTATCCGTTTGAGTGTTGAACCATCACACAGTCCTGTGATGGGTAGCCCTGTGGGGTTTTCACCGTGGTCTTAGCTCCAATAAATAAGTCATCATGACTTCTGTTCAAGTCTACTTGGAATGGGATGGAAATGGCATGTTCTGATTGAGTTGGCTAACGGTTAGGCTGACCTTCCTGTTGAAATATGTGCAGCCGTTTTTTGTCGCAGGTCAGGCAGGTTGCGTGTTATTTTGAATGTGCTGAAATGTCTTTATGAAGACTTGTTTGCTTTTAAATTCAAGATACGCTTGTAATTGCTCATGTTGAATGTTGGAGACAACAAGTAGCCCTCTTCTGTTGTTGTTGCTCCCTTGCTTTGTTTGTGTTCTGAAAAAAACTAACACCTTCTGTTTTTAGGTTGTGGGGAGGATGTATCAAAGCGGTGATAAAACGTGGTATTTATTTACCACAGCTTCGAGAAGTAATAGATTCATGCAAGCTGAAGAAAGCTGCCAATAGGAGGGGGAAAGTAGCAGGAAGATGGAAGATCTCAGTGAAGCAGGAAATAGTAATGTCCTAGTGATCCCACTGAGAAGGATGGTGACTGCAGCAGTATGGAATCAAATCAGCAGTTGGTACAGAAAAGTCCATGTAATTTAAGTTAAAACAGAGAAGACACAGTGATGCTCCATGAGGGGATCAGGGGCATCCACTTTGGTTTTCACTCCAGTACCTTTCAGGTACTGGAAGTGGAGTGTGCAGAGCGGAAGACAAAAGCCAGCAGCTGCTGCTAGATCATGTTAGAATGCTACACAGCATGTTCTAGGCTGGGTTTTTTGACCACGGGGCAGTTTACTCAGTTCCTGGCCTGTTATCCGCTGATGGATTACACCTGTCCCAAAGGGGGAAACGAATTCTAGCCCAGGAGCTAGCTGGACTAATTGAGAGAGCTTTAAACTAGCTGTGATGGGGGTAGGGGATATAACAGGGCTCCCCAGTGAAGAGCCCAGGGGGGCTGTGCTGGAACAAAGGGTGAGGCAAATGTCTCAGCTGAAGTGCATATACACCAACGCACGCAGCAGGGGCAATAAACAAGAAGAGCTTGAAACCATTGTAAGGCAGGCTAACTGTGACCTTGTTGCTATTACAGAAACATGGTGGGACCCCTCCCATGACTGGAGGACTGGGATGGATGGCTACAAGAAGGTCTTCAGAAGGGACAGGCGGGGAAAAAAGGGTGGTGGCATAGCTCTCTATATCAAAGAGTGTCTTGATGTTGAAGAGTTTGAGGTTGGAAACGACCAAGTGGAGTGTCTGTGGGTAAGGATCAGGGGGATGGTCTGTAGGAGTGACATTGTGGTGGGGCTCTGTTATAGACCGCCTAGCCAAGATGAAGAGATAGATGAGGTGTTCTACAAGCAACTAGTAGATGTTGCACGATGGCCAGCACTAGTTCTCATGGGGGACTTCAACTTCCCTGATAGATGCTGGAAATATAATACCGCGCAGAGGAAGCAGTCCATGAGATTTCTGGAGTGTATGGAAGATTGCTTCCTGACACAGCTGGTGCAAGAACCTAGCAGGGGAGGTGCCCTGCTAGACCTGCTCTTCACTAACAGTGAAGGACTGGTAGGAGATGTGAAGGTTGGGGATCGTCTTGGCCAGAGTGACCATGAAATGGTAGAGTTTGCTATTCTTGGTGACATCAAGAGGGTGACTAGCAAAACTGCTACCTTGGACTTGCGGAGGGCAGACTTTGACCTGTTCAGGACGCTTGTTGCAAGGGTCCCTTGGGACTCGCTCCTGAGGGGTAAAGGGGTCCAGGAAGCCTGGGTCCTCCTCAAGACGGAAATCTTAAAGGCACAGGTGCAGGCTGTCCCTGAGTACCGTAAGTCAAGCCGGAGGGGAAAAAGGCCAGTGTGGATGAACCGGGATCTTTTGTTGAGACTCCGGGAGAAAAAGAGAGTCTATGCCCTCCGGAAGATGGGACAGGCTACTTGGGGAGACTACAGGGAACTTGCCAAGATTTGCAGGCAGGAAGTTAGAAATGCAAAAGCCCAGCTTGAACTTAGACTGGCTACTGCAGTAAAGGAGAACAAAAAATCCTTTTATAAATATATTAACAGTAAAAGAAGAACTAAGGAGAATTTCCCTCCTTTACTTGATGCGGCAGGGAATGTAACCACAGAGGATAAGGAAAAGGCTGAGGTTCTCAATGCCTTCTTCACGTCTGTCTTTAATAGACAGACCAGTTATCCTCAGGATACTTCTCGCCCTGACCTGGAAGTCTGGGACGAAGCGCATCATACACCCCCTGTGATCCCAGCAGAGACAGTCAGAGACCTGCTCCTCCATCTGAACTGCCACAAGTCCATGGGGCCAGATGGGATCCACCCAAGGGTGCTGAGGGAGCTGGCAGAGGTGATTGCCAAGCCGCTTTCTGCCATCTATCAGCATTCCTGGTCATCTGGAGAGGTCCCGCAAGATTGGAGGCTTGCCGATGTGACTCCCATCTACAAGAAAGGCCGTAAGGAAGATCCGGGGAACTACAGGCCTGTCAGCCTGACCTCGGTATCAGGGAAAGTTATGGAGCAATTGATCTTGAGGGAGATCACACGGCACGTGCATGGCAATCAGGGGATCAGACCCAGCCAGCACGGGTTCACAAAGGGCAGGTCGTGCTTGTCCAACCTCATCTCCTTCTATGACTGGGTGACCAGACTGGTAGATGAGGGAAAGGCTGTTGATGTAGTCTACCTGGACTTCAGCAAAGCCTTTGACACGGTCTCCCACAGTATTCTCCTGCAGAAGCTGGCAGCCCATGGTGTGGACAGGTTCACTCTTCTCTGGGTTGAGAATTGGCTAGAGGGCCGTGCCCAGCGGGTAGTGGTTAATGGAGTCAAGTCCAGCTGGCGTCCTGTCACGAGTGGTGTCCCCCAAGGGTCAGTATTGGGGCCCGTCTTGTTTAATATCTTTATTGATGACCTGGATGAGGGGATTGAGTGTACCCTCAGTAAGTTTGCGGATGACACCAAGTTGGGAGGATGTGTCGATCTGCCTGAGGGTAGGGAGGCCCTTCAGCGGGATCTGGATAGGCTAGACAGTTGGGCTGAGGTCAATGGGATGAGGTTCAATAAGGCCAAGTGCCGGGTCCTGCACTTTGGCCACAATCACCCCATGCAATGCTATAGGCTTGGGGCAGAATGGCTTGAGGAGTGTATAGAGGAAAAGGACCTGGGGGTGTTGGTTGATGCTCGGCTCAATATGAGCCGGCAGTGTGCCCAGGTGGCCAAGAAGGCCAATGGCATCCTGGCCTGTATTAGGAATAGTGTGGCCAGCAGGAGCAGGGAGGTGATCATCCCCCTGTACTCAGCTCTGGTGCGGCCGCACCTTGAGTACTGTGTTCAGTTTTGGGCCCCTCACTACAAGAAAGACGTTGAGGCCCTGGAGCGTGTTCAGAGAAGGGCAACAAAACTGGTGAGGGGTCTGGAGCACAAGTCTTACGAGGAGCGGCTGAGGGAGCTGGGATTGTTTAGTTTGGGGAAAAGGAGGCTTAGAGGAGACCTCATTGCACTCTACCACTTCCTGAAGGGAGGCTGTGGTAAGGAGGGGGTCAGCCTCTTCTCCCAGGTAACTAATGACAGGACAAGAGGGAATGGCCACAAGTTGTGCCGGGGAAGATTTAGATTAGACTTGAGGAAAATTTTTTTCTCTGAGAGAGTGGTCAGGCACTGGAATGGCCTGCCTAGGGAGGTGGTTGAGGCACCGTCCCTAGCGCTGTTGAAGAAGCGTTTAGATGAGGTGCTGAGGGATTTGATTTAGTAGCTTGGTTGGTAGGGATGGTGGTGTGAGGATGGTTGGACTAGATGATCTTGTAGGTCCTTTCCAACCTAATGTATCTATGAATCTATGAATCTATGAATCTGATTGCAGTGCAGTTTTTCTACAACTGATTGTGCAGCCTTGCTCTTCACTGTATCTCTCTTTGCTCGTCAGTTTTGCTGAAGACTTGTTTGCTTTTAAATTCAAGATACACTTGTAATTGCTCATGTTGAATGTTGGAGACAACAAGTAGCCCTCTTCTGTTGTTGTTGCTCCCTTGCTTTGTTTGTGTTCTGAAAAAAACTAACACCTTCTGTTTTTAGGTTGTGGGGAGGATGTATCAAAGCGGTGATAAAACGTGGTATTTATTTACCACAGCTTCGAGAAGTAATAGATTCATGCAAGCTGAAGAAAGCTGCCAATAGGAGGGGGAAAGTAGCAGGAAGATGGAAGATCTCAGTGAAGCAGGAAATAGTAATGTCCTAATGATCCCACTGAGAAGGATGGTGACTGCAGCAGTATGGAATCAAATCAGCAGTTGGTACAGAAAAGTCCATGTAATTTAAGTTAAAACAGAGAAGACACAGTGATGCTCCATGAGGGGATCAGGGGCATCCACTTTGGTTTTCACTCCAGTACCTTTCAGGTACTGGAAGTGGAGTGTGCAGAGCGGAAGACAAAAGCCAGCAGCTGCTGCTAGATCATGTTAGAATGCTACACAGCATGTTCTAGGCTGGGTTTTTTGACCACGGGGCAGTTTACTCAGTTCCTGGCCTGTTATCCGCTGATGGATTACACCTGTCCCAAAGGGGGAAACGAATTCTAGCCCAGGAGCTAGCTGGACTAATTGAGAGAGCTTTAAACTAGCTGTGATGGGGCTAGGGGATATAACAGGGCTCCCCAGTGAAGAGCCCAGGGGGGCTGTGCTGGAACAAAGGGTGAGGCAAATGTCTCAGCTGAAGTGCATATACACCAACGCACGCAGCAGGGGCAATAAACAAGAAGAGCTTGAAACCATTGTAAGGCAGGCTAACTATGACCTTGTTGCTATTACAGAAACATGGTGGGACCCCTCCCATGACTGGAGGACTGGGATGGATGGCTACAAGAAGGTCTTCAGAAGGGACAGGCGGGGAAAAAAGGGTGGTGGCATAGCTCTCTATATCAAAGAGTGTCTTGATGTTGAAGAGTTTGAGGTTGGAAACGACCAAGTGGAGTGTCTGTAGGTAAGGATCAGGGGGATGGTCTGTAGGAGTGACATTGTGGTGGGGCTCTGTTATAGACCGCCTAGCCAAGATGAAGAGATAGATGAGGTGTTCTACAAGCAACTAGTAGATGTTGCACGATGGCCAGCACTAGTTCTCATGGGGGACTTCAACTTCCCTGATAGATGCTGGAAATATAATACCGCGCAGAGGAAGCAGTCCATGAGATTTCTGGAGTGTGTGGAAGATTGCTTCCTGACACAGCTGGTGCAAGAACCTAGCAGGGGAGGTGCCCTGCTAGACCTGCTCTTCACTAACAGTGAAGGACTAGTAGGAGATGTGAAGGTTGGGGATCGTCTTGGCCAGAGTGACCATGAAATGGTAGAGTTTGCTATTCTTGGTGACATCAAGAGGGTGACTAGCAAAACTGCTACCTTGGACTTGCGGAGGGCAGACTTTGACCTGTTCAGGACGCTTGTTGCAAGGGTCCCTTGGGACTCGCTCCTGAGGGGTAAAGGGGTCCAGGAAGCCTGGGTCCTCCTCAAGACGGAAATCTTAAAGGCACAGGTGCAGGCTGTCCCTGAGTACCGTAAGTCAAGCCGGAGGGGAAAAAGGCCAGTGTGGATGAACCGGGATCTTTTGTTGAGACTCCGGGAGAAAAAGAGAGTCTATGCCCTCTGGAAGATGGGACAGGCTACTTGGGGAGACTACAGGGAACTTGCCAAGATTTGCAGGCAGGAAGTTAGAAATGCAAAAGCCCAGCTTGAACTTAGACTGGCTACTGCAGTAAAGGAGAACAAAAAATCCTTTTATAAATATATTAACAGTAAAAGAAGAACTAAGGAGAATTTCCCTCCTTTACTTGATGCGGCAGGGAATGTAACCACAGAGGATAAGGAAAAGGCTGAGGTTCTCAATGCCTTCTTCACGTCTGTCTTTAATAGACAGACCAGTTATCCTCAGGATACTTCTCGCCCTGACCTGGAAGTCTGGGACGAAGCGCATCATACACCCCCTGTGATCCCAGCAGAGACAGTCAGAGACCTGCTCCTCCATCTGAACTGCCACAAGTCCATGGGGCCAGATGGGATCCACCCAAGGGTGCTGAGGGAGCTGGCAGAGGTGATTGCCAAGCCGCTTTCTGCCATCTATCAGCATTCCTGGTCATCTGGAGAGGTCCCGCAAGATTGGAGGCTTGCCGATGTGACTCCCATCTACAAGAAAGGCCGTAAGGAAGATCCGGGGAACTACAGGCCTGTCAGCCTGACCTCGGTATCAGGGAAAGTTATGGAGCAATTGATCTTGAGGGAGATCACACGGCACGTGCATGGCAATCAGGGGATCAGACCCAGCCAGCACGGGTTCACAAAGGGCAGGTCGTGCTTGTCCAACCTCATCTCCTTCTATGACTGGGTGACCAGACTGGTAGATGAGGGAAAGGCTGTTGATGTAGTCTACCTGGACTTCAGCAAAGCCTTTGACACGGTCTCCCACAGTATTCTCCTGCAGAAGCTGGCAGCCCATGGTGTGGACAGGTTCACTCTTCTCTGGGTTGAGAATTGGCTAGAGGGCCGTGCCCAGCGGGTAGTGGTTAATGGAGTCAAGTCCAGCTGGCGTCCTGTCACGAGTGGTGTCCCCCAAGGGTCAGTATTGGGGCCCGTCTTGTTTAATATCTTTATTGATGACCTGGATGAGGGGATTGAGTGTACCCTCAGTAAGTTTGCGGATGACACCAAGTTGGGAGGATGTGTCGATCTGCCTGAGGGTAGGGAGGCCCTTCAGCGGGATCTGGATAGGCTAGACAGTTGGGCTGAGGTCAATGGGATGAGGTTCAATAAGGCCAAGTGCCGGGTCCTGCACTTTGGCCACAATCACCCCATGCAATGCTATAGGCTTGGGGCAGAATGGCTTGAGGAGTGTATAGAGGAAAAGGACCTGGGGGTGTTGGTTGATGCTCGGCTCAATATGAGCCGGCAGTGTGCCCAGGTGGCCAAGAAGGCCAATGGCATCCTGGCCTGTATTAGGAATAGTGTGGCCAGCAGGAGCAGGGAGGTGATCATCCCCCTGTACTCAGCTCTGGTGCGGCCGCACCTTGAGTACTGTGTTCAGTTTTGGGCCCCTCACTACAAGAAAGACGTTGAGGCCCTGGAGCGTGTTCAGAGAAGGGCAACAAAACTGGTGAGGGGTCTGGAGCACAAGTCTTACGAGGAGCGGCTGAGGGAGCTGGGATTGTTTAGTTTGGGGAAAAGGAGGCTTAGAGGAGACCTCATTGCACTCTACCACTTCCTGAAGGGAGGCTGTGGTAAGGAGGGGGTCAGCCTCTTCTCCCAGGTAACTAATGACAGGACAAGAGGGAATGGCCACAAGTTGTGCCGGGGAAGATTTAGATTAGACTTGAGGAAAATTTTTTTCTCTGAGAGAGTGGTCAGGCACTGGAATGGCCTGCCTAGGGAGGTGGTTGAGGCACCGTCCCTAGCGCTGTTGAAGAAGCGTTTAGATGAGGTGCTGAGGGATTTGATTTAGTAGCTTGGTTGGTAGGGATGGTGGTGTGAGGATGGTTGGACTAGATGATCTTGTAGGTCCTTTCCAACCTAATGTATCTATGAATCTATGAATCTATGAATCTGATTGCAGTGCAGTTTTTCTACAACTGATTGTGCAGCCTTGCTCTTCACTGTATCTCTCTTTGCTCGTCAGTTTTGCTGAAGACTTGTTTGCTTTTAAATTCAAGATACGCTTGTAATTGCTCATGTTGAATGTTGGAGACAACAAGTAGCCCTCTTCTGTTGTTGTTGCTCCCTTGCTTTGTTTGTGTTCTGAAAAAAACTAACACCTTCTGTTTTTAGGTTGTGGGGAGGATGTATCAAAGCGGTGATAAAACGTGGTATTTATTTACCACAGCTTCGAGAAGTAATAGATTCATGCAAGCTGAAGAAAGCTGCCAATAGGAGGGGGAAAGTAGCAGGAAGATGGAAGATCTCAGTGAAGCAGGAAATAGTAATGTCCTAATGATCCCACTGAGAAGGATGGTGACTGCAGCAGTATGGAATCAAATCAGCAGTTGGTACAGAAAAGTCCATGTAATTTAAGTTAAAACAGAGAAGACACAGTGATGCTCCATGAGGGGATCAGGGGCATCCACTTTGGTTTTCACTCTGTACACTCCACTTCCAGTACCTTTCAGGTACTGGAAGTGGAGTGTGCAGAGCAGAAGACAAAAGCCAGAAGCTGCTGCTAGATCATGTTAGAATGCTACACAGCATGTTCTAGGCTGGGTGCATCTGATTGCAGTGCAGTTTTTCTGCAACTGATTGTGCAGCCTCGCTCTTCACTGTATCTCTCTTTGCTCATTAGTTTTGCTGTTGGACTGTACACGCGCTTGTGAGATGACGGACATGAGGAAGTGCGCACAGACAGCAGCATTTCTAAGACAAGTTTTTGTACTTTATTGAAATTTGTGTAACTAGGAAGAAAACTCTGCTTGCGCTTTAGGTTGAGTCTGTAAGGATTCTGTTCCTTTCTCCTTTTCTGTCTCTAATACTGCAGTATGAATACTGTTGACATCGAGTATGATGCTTTTGCTCAGTCTCCTGGAAGCTGTGCACCTGCAGAGTTGTTTTAATAACTCGTTAAGCAAAGATCATAGTGCACTGTGAGTGATTTTTTTATTTCAAGCCAGTTTCTATCCGTTTGAGTGTTGAACCATCACACAGTCCTGTGATGGGTAGCCCTGTGGGGTTTTCACCGTGGTCTTAGCTCCAATAAATAAGTCATCATGACTTCTGTTCAAGTCTACTTGGAATGGGATGGAAATGGCATGTTCTGATTGAGTTGGCTAACGGTTAGGCTGACCTTCCTGTTGAAATATGTGCAGCCGTTTTTTGTCGCAGGTCAGGCAGGTTGCGTGTTATTTTGAATGTGCTGAAATGTCTTTATGAAGACTTGTTTGCTTTTAAATTCAAGATACGCTTGTAATTGCTCATGTTGAATGTTGGAGACAACAAGTAGCCCTCTTCTGTTGTTGTTGCTCCCTTGCTTTGTTTGTGTTCTGAAAAAAACTAACACCTTCTGTTTTTAGGTTGTGGGGAGGATGTATCAAAGCGGTGATAAAACGTGGTATTTATTTACCACAGCTTCGAGAAGTAATAGATTCATGCAAGCTGAAGAAAGCTGCCAATAGGAGGGGGAAAGTAGCAGGAAGATGGAAGATCTCAGTGAAGCAGGAAATAGTAATGTCCTAATGATCCCACTGAGAAGGATGGTGACTGCAGCAGTATGGAATCAAATCAGCAGTTGGTACAGAAAAGTCCATGTAATTTAAGTTAAAACAGAGAAGACACAGTGATGCTCCATGAGGGGATCAGGGGCATCCACTTTTGTTTTCACTCCAGTACCTTTCAGGTACTGGAAGTGGAGTGTGCAGAGCGGAAGACAAAAGCCAGCAGCTGCTGCTAGATCATGTTAGAATGCTACACAGCATGTTCTAGGCTGGGTTTTTTGACCACGGGGCAGTTTACTCAGTTCCTGGCCTGTTATCCGCTGATGGATTACACCTGTCCCAAAGGGGGAAACGAATTCTAGCCCAGGAGCTAGCTGGACTAATTGAGAGAGCTTTAAACTAGCTGTGATGGGGCTAGGGGATATAACAGGGCTCCCCAGTGAAGAGCCCAGGGGGGCTGTGCTGGAACAAAGGGTGAGGCAAATGTCTCAGCTGAAGTGCATATACACCAACGCACGCAGCAGGGGCAATAAACAAGAAGAGCTTGAAACCATTGTAAGGCAGGCTAACTATGACCTTGTTGCTATTACAGAAACATGGTGGGACCCCTCCCATGACTGAAGGACTGGGATGGATGGCTACAAGAAGGTCTTCAGAAGGGACAGGCGGGGAAAAAAGGGTGGTGGCATAGCTCTCTATATCAAAGAGTGTCTTGATGTTGAAGAGTTTGAGGTTGGAAACGACCAAGTGGAGTGTCTGTAGGTAAGGATCAGGGGGATGGTCTGTAGGAGTGACATTGTGGTGGGGCTCTGTTATAGACCGCCTAGCCAAGATGAAGAGATAGATGAGGTGTTCTACAAGCAACTAGTAGATGTTGCACGATGGCCAGCACTAGTTCTCATGGGGGACTTCAACTTCCCTGATAGATGCTGGAAATATAATACCGCGCAGAGGAAGCAGTCCATGAGATTTCTGGAGTGTGTGGAAGATTGCTTCCTGACACAGCTGGTGCAAGAACCTAGCAGGGGAGGTGCCCTGCTAGACCTGCTCTTCACTAACAGTGAAGGACTAGTAGGAGATGTGAAGGTTGGGGATCGTCTTGGCCAGAGTGACCATGAAATGGTAGAGTTTGCTATTCTTGGTGACATCAAGAGGGTGACTAGCAAAACTGCTACCTTGGACTTGCGGAGGGCAGACTTTGACCTGTTCAGGACGCTTGTTGCAAGGGTCCCTTGGGACTCGCTCCTGAGGGGTAAAGGGGTCCAGGAAGCCTGGGTCCTCCTCAAGACGGAAATCTTAAAGGCACAGGTGCAGGCTGTCCCTGAGTACCGTAAGTCAAGCCGGAGGGGAAAAAGGCCAGTGTGGATGAACCGGGATCTTTTGTTGAGACTCCGGGAGAAAAAGAGAGTCTATGCCCTCTGGAAGATGGGACAGGCTACTTGGGGAGACTACAGGGAACTTGCCAAGATTTGCAGGCAGGAAGTTAGAAATGCAAAAGCCCAGCTTGAACTTAGACTGGCTACTGCAGTAAAGGAGAACAAAAAATCCTTTTATAAATATATTAACAGTAAAAGAAGAACTAAGGAGAATTTCCCTCCTTTACTTGATGCGGCAGGGAATGTAACCACAGAGGATAAGGAAAAGGCTGAGGTTCTCAATGCCTTCTTCACGTCTGTCTTTAATAGACAGACCAGTTATCCTCAGGATACTTCTCGCCCTGACCTGGAAGTCTGGGACGAAGCGCATCATACACCCCCTGTGATCCCAGCAGAGACAGTCAGAGACCTGCTCCTCCATCTGAACTGCCACAAGTCCATGGGGCCAGATGGGATCCACCCAAGGGTGCTGAGGGAGCTGGCAGAGGTGATTGCCAAGCCGCTTTCTGCCATCTATCAGCATTCCTGGTCATCTGGAGAGGTCCCGCAAGATTGGAGGCTTGCCGATGTGACTCCCATCTACAAGAAAGGCCGTAAGGAAGATCCGGGGAACTACAGGCCTGTCAGCCTGACCTCGGTATCAGGGAAAGTTATGGAGCAATTGATCTTGAGGGAGATCACACGGCACGTGCATGGCAATCAGGGGATCAGACCCAGCCAGCATGGGTTCACAAAGGGCAGGTCGTGCTTGTCCAACCTCATCTCCTTCTATGACTGGGTGACCAGACTGGTAGATGAGGGAAAGGCTGTTGATGTAGTCTACCTGGACTTCAGCAAAGCCTTTGACACGGTCTCCCACAGTATTCTCCTGCAGAAGCTGGCAGCCCATGGTGTGGACAGGTTCACTCTTCTCTGGGTTGAGAATTGGCTAGAGGGCCGTGCCCAGCGGGTAGTGGTTAATGGAGTCAAGTCCAGCTGGCGTCCTGTCACGAGTGGTGTCCCCCAAGGGTCAGTATTGGGGCCCGTCTTGTTTAATATCTTTATTGATGACCTGGATGAGGGGATTGAGTGTACCCTCAGTAAGTTTGCGGATGACACCAAGTTGGGAGGATGTGTCGATCTGCCTGAGGGTAGGGAGGCCCTTCAGCGGGATCTGGATAGGCTAGACAGTTGGGCTGAGGTCAATGGGATGAGGTTCAATAAGGCCAAGTGCCGGGTCCTGCACTTTGGCCACAATCACCCCATGCAATGCTATAGGCTTGGGGCAGAATGGCTTGAGGAGTGTATAGAGGAAAAGGACCTGGGGGTGTTGGTTGATGCTCGGCTCAATATGAGCCGGCAGTGTGCCCAGGTGGCCAAGAAGGCCAATGGCATCCTGGCCTGTATTAGGAATAGTGTGGCCAGCAGGAGCAGGGAGGTGATCATCCCCCTGTACTCAGCTCTGGTGCGGCCGCACCTTGAGTACTGTGTTCAGTTTTGGGCCCCTCACTACAAGAAAGACGTTGAGGCCCTGGAGCGTGTTCAGAGAAGGGCAACAAAACTGGTGAGGGGTCTGGAGCACAAGTCTTACGAGGAGCGGCTGAGGGAGCTGGGATTGTTTAGTTTGGGGAAAAGGAGGCTTAGAGGAGACCTCATTGCACTCTACCACTTCCTGAAGGGAGGCTGTGGTAAGGAGGGGGTCAGCCTCTTCTCCCAGGTAACTAATGACAGGACAAGAGGGAATGGCCACAAGTTGTGCCG
Source organism: Callipepla californica brunnescens (assembly GCA_023055505.1). Classification (NCBI taxonomy): domain Eukaryota; kingdom Metazoa; phylum Chordata; class Aves; order Galliformes; family Odontophoridae; genus Callipepla; species Callipepla californica. The sequence continues at coordinate 1,004,290 of JALIRH010000115.1, read as the reverse complement.
GGGAAGATTTAGATTAGACTTGAGGAAAATTTTTTTCTCTGAGAGAGTGGTCAGGCACTGGAATGGCCTGCCTAGGGAGGTGGTTGAGGCACCGTCCCTAGCGCTGTTGAAGAAGCGTTTAGATGAGGTGCTGAGGGATTTGATTTAGTAGCTTGGTTGGTAGGGATGGTGGTGTGAGGATGGTTGGACTAGATGATCTTGTAGGTCCTTTCCAACCTAATGTATCTATGAATCTATGAATCTATGAATCTGATTGCAGTGCAGTTTTTCTACAACTGATTGTGCAGCCTTGCTCTTCACTGTATCTCTCTTTGCTCGTCAGTTTTGCTGAAGACTTGTTTGCTTTTAAATTCAAGATACGCTTGTAATTGCTCATGTTGAATGTTGGAGACAACAAGTAGCCCTCTTCTGTTGTTGTTGCTCCCTTGCTTTGTTTGTGTTCTGAAAAAAACTAACACCTTCTGTTTTTAGGTTGTGGGGAGGATGTATCAAAGCGGTGATAAAACGTGGTATTTATTTACCACAGCTTCGAGAAGTAATAGATTCATGCAAGCTGAAGAAAGCTGCCAATAGGAGGGGGAAAGTAGCAGGAAGATGGAAGATCTCAGTGAAGCAGGAAATAGTAATGTCCTAATGATCCCACTGAGAAGGATGGTGACTGCAGCAGTATGGAATCAAATCAGCAGTTGGTACAGAAAAGTCCATGTAATTTAAGTTAAAACAGAGAAGACACAGTGATGCTCCATGAGGGGATCAGGGGCATCCACTTTGGTTTTCACTCTGTACACTCCACTTCCAGTACCTTTCAGGTACTGGAAGTGGAGTGTGCAGAGCAGAAGACAAAAGCCAGAAGCTGCTGCTAGATCATGTTAGAATGCTACACAGCATGTTCTAGGCTGGGTGCATCTGATTGCAGTGCAGTTTTTCTGCAACTGATTGTGCAGCCTCGCTCTTCACTGTATCTCTCTTTGCTCATTAGTTTTGCTGTTGGACTGTACACGCGCTTGTGAGATGACGGACATGAGGAAGTGCGCACAGACAGCAGCATTTCTAAGACAAGTTTTTGTACTTTATTGAAATTTGTGTAACTAGGAAGAAAACTCTGCTTGCGCTTTAGGTTGAGTCTGTAAGGATTCTGTTCCTTTCTCCTTTTCTGTCTCTAATACTGCAGTATGAATACTGTTGACATCGAGTATGATGCTTTTGCTCAGTCTCCTGGAAGCTGTGCACCTGCAGAGTTGTTTTAATAACTCGTTAAGCAAAGATCATAGTGCACTGTGAGTGATTTTTTTATTTCAAGCCAGTTTCTATCCGTTTGAGTGTTGAACCATCACACAGTCCTGTGATGGGTAGCCCTGTGGGGTTTTCACCGTGGTCTTAGCTCCAATAAATAAGTCATCATGACTTCTGTTCAAGTCTACTTGGAATGGGATGGAAATGGCATGTTCTGATTGAGTTGGCTAACGGTTAGGCTGACCTTCCTGTTGAAATATGTGCAGCCGTTTTTTGTCGCAGGTCAGGCAGGTTGCGTGTTATTTTGAATGTGCTGAAATGTCTTTATGAAGACTTGTTTGCTTTTAAATTCAAGATACGCTTGTAATTGCTCATGTTGAATGTTGGAGACAACAAGTAGCCCTCTTCTGTTGTTGTTGCTCCCTTGCTTTGTTTGTGTTCTGAAAAAAACTAACACCTTCTGTTTTTAGGTTGTGGGGAGGATGTATCAAAGCGGTGATAAAACGTGGTATTTATTTACCACAGCTTCGAGAAGTAATAGATTCATGCAAGCTGAAGAAAGCTGCCAATAGGAGGGGGAAAGTAGCAGGAAGATGGAAGATCTCAGTGAAGCAGGAAATAGTAATGTCCTAATGATCCCACTGAGAAGGATGGTGACTGCAGCAGTATGGAATCAAATCAGCAGTTGGTACAGAAAAGTCCATGTAATTTAAGTTAAAACAGAGAAGACACAGTGATGCTCCATGAGGGGATCAGGGGCATCCACTTTGGTTTTCACTCCAGTACCTTTCAGGTACTGGAAGTGGAGTGTGCAGAGCGGAAGACAAAAGCCAGCAGCTGCTGCTAGATCATGTTAGAATGCTACACAGCATGTTCTAGGCTGGGTTTTTTGACCACGGGGCAGTTTACTCAGTTCCTGGCCTGTTATCCGCTGATGGATTACACCTGTCCCAAAGGGGGAAACGAATTCTAGCCCAGGAGCTAGCTGGACTAATTGAGAGAGCTTTAAACTAGCTGTGATGGGGGTAGGGGATATAACAGGGCTCCCCAGTGAAGAGCCCAGGGGGGCTGTGCTGGAACAAAGGGTGAGGCAAATGTCTCAGCTGAAGTGCATATACACCAACGCACGCAGCAGGGGCAATAAACAAGAAGAGCTTGAAACCATTGTAAGGCAGGCTAACTGTGACCTTGTTGCTATTACAGAAACATGGTGGGACCCCTCCCATGACTGGAGGACTGGGATGGATGGCTACAAGAAGGTCTTCAGAAGGGACAGGCGGGGAAAAAAGGGTGGTGGCATAGCTCTCTATATCAAAGAGTGTCTTGATGTTGAAGAGTTTGAGGTTGGAAACGACCAAGTGGAGTGTCTGTGGGTAAGGATCAGGGGGATGGTCTGTAGGAGTGACATTGTGGTGGGGCTCTGTTATAGACCGCCTAGCCAAGATGAAGAGATAGATGAGGTGTTCTACAAGCAACTAGTAGATGTTGCACGATGGCCAGCACTAGTTCTCATGGGGGACTTCAACTTCCCTGATAGATGCTGGAAATATAATACCGCGCAGAGGAAGCAGTCCTTGAGATTTCTGGAGTGTGTGGAAGATTGCTTCCTGACACAGCTGGTGCAAGAACCTAGCAGGGGAGGTGCCCTGCTAGACCTGCTCTTCACTAACAGTGAAGGACTAGTAGGAGATGTGAAGGTTGGGGATCGTCTTGGCCAGAGTGACCATGAAATGGTAGAGTTTGCTATTCTTGGTGACATCAAGAGGGTGACTAGCAAAACTGCTACCTTGGACTTGCGGAGGGCAGACTTTGACCTGTTCAGGACGCTTGTTGCAAGGGTCCCTTGGGACTCGCTCCTGAGGGGTAAAGGGGTCCAGGAAGCCTGGGTCCTCCTCAAGACGGAAATCTTAAAGGCACAGGTGCAGGCTGTCCCTGAGTACCGTAAGTCAAGCCGGAGGGGAAAAAGGCCAGTGTGGATGAACCGGGATCTTTTGTTGAGACTCCGGGAGAAAAAGAGAGTCTATGCCCTCTGGAAGATGGGACAGGCTACTTGGGGAGACTACAGGGAACTTGCCAAGATTTGCAGGCAGGAAGTTAGAAATGCAAAAGCCCAGCTTGAACTTAGACTGGCTACTGCAGTAAAGGAGAACAAAAAATCCTTTTATAAATATATTAACAGTAAAAGAAGAACTAAGGAGAATTTCCCTCCTTTACTTGATGCGGCAGGGAATGTAACCACAGAGGATAAGGAAAAGGCTGAGGTTCTCAATGCCTTCTTCACGTCTGTCTTTAATAGACAGACCAGTTATCCTCAGGATACTTCTCGCCCTGACCTGGAAGTCTGGGACGAAGCGCATCATACACCCCCTGTGATCCCAGCAGAGACAGTCAGAGACCTGCTCCTCCATCTGAACTGCCACAAGTCCATGGGGCCAGATGGGATCCACCCAAGGGTGCTGAGGGAGCTGGCAGAGGTGATTGCCAAGCCGCTTTCTGCCATCTATCAGCATTCCTGGTCATCTGGAGAGGTCCCGCAAGATTGGAGGCTTGCCGATGTGACTCCCATCTACAAGAAAGGCCGTAAGGAAGATCCGGGGAACTACAGGCCTGTCAGCCTGACCTCGGTATCAGGGAAAGTTATGGAGCAATTGATCTTGAGGGAGATCACACGGCACGTGCATGGCAATCAGGGGATCAGACCCAGCCAGCACGGGTTCACAAAGGGCAGGTCGTGCTTGTCCAACCTCATCTCCTTCTATGACTGGGTGACCAGACTGGTAGATGAGGGAAAGGCTGTTGATGTAGTCTACCTGGACTTCAGCAAAGCCTTTGACACGGTCTCCCACAGTATTCTCCTGCAGAAGCTGGCAGCCCATGGTGTGGACAGGTTCACTCTTCTCTGGGTTGAGAATTGGCTAGAGGGCCGTGCCCAGCGGGTAGTGGTTAATGGAGTCAAGTCCAGCTGGCGTCCTGTCACGAGTGGTGTCCCCCAAGGGTCAGTATTGGGGCCCGTCTTGTTTAATATCTTTATTGATGACCTGGATGAGGGGATTGAGTGTACCCTCAGTAAGTTTGCGGATGACACCAAGTTGGGAGGATGTGTCGATCTGCCTGAGGGTAGGGAGGCCCTTCAGCGGGATCTGGATAGGCTAGACAGTTGGGCTGAGGTCAATGGGATGAGGTTCAATAAGGCCAAGTGCCGGGTCCTGCACTTTGGCCACAATCACCCCATGCAATGCTATAGGCTTGGGGCAGAATGGCTTGAGGAGTGTATAGAGGAAAAGGACCTGGGGGTGTTGGTTGATGCTCGGCTCAATATGAGCCGGCAGTGTGCCCAGGTGGCCAAGAAGGCCAACGGCATCCTGGCCTGTATTAGGAATAGTGTGGCCAGCAGGAGCAGGGAGGTGATCATCCCCCTGTACTCAGCTCTGGTGCGGCCGCACCTTGAGTACTGTGTTCAGTTTTGGGCCCCTCACTACAAGAAAGACGTTGAGGCCCTGGAGCGTGTTCAGAGAAGGGCAACAAAACTGGTGAGGGGTCTGGAGCACAAGTCTTACGAGGAGCGGCTGAGGGAGCTGGGATTGTTTAGTTTGGGGAAAAGGAGGCTTAGAGGAGACCTCATTGCACTCTACCACTTCCTGAAGGGAGGCTGTGGTAAGGAGGGGGTCGGCCTCTTCTCCCAGGTAACTAATGACAGGACGAGAGGGAATGGCCACAAGTTGTGCCGGGGAAGATTTAGATTAGACTTGAGGAAAAATTTTTTCTCTGAGAGAGTGGTCAGGCACTGGAATGGCCTGCCTAGGGAGGTGGTTGAGGCACCGTCCCTAGCGCTGTTGAAGAAGCGTTTAGATGAGGTGCTGAGGGATTTGATTTAGTAGCTTGGTGGGTAGGGATGGTGGTGTGAGGATGGTTGGACTAGATGATCTTGTAGGTCCTTTCCAACCTAATGTATCTATGAATCTATGAATCTGATTGCAGTGCAGTTTTTCTACAACTGATTGTGCAGCCTTGCTCTTCACTGTATCTCTCTTTGCTCGTCAGTTTTGCTGAAGACTTGTTTGCTTTTAAATTCAAGATACACTTGTAATTGCTCATGTTGAATGTTGGAGACAACAAGTAGCCCTCTTCTGTTGTTGTTGCTCCCTTGCTTTGTTTGTGTTCTGAAAAAAACTAACACCTTCTGTTTTTAGGTTGCGGGGAGGATGTATCAAAGCGGTGATAAAACGTGGTATTTATTTACCACAGCTTCGAGAAGTAATAGATTCATGCAAGCTGAAGAAAGCTGCCAATAGGAGGGGGAAAGTAGCAGGAAGATGGAAGATCTCAGTGAAGCAGGAAATAGTAATGTCTTAATGATCCCACTGAGAAGGATGGTGACTGCAGCAGTATGGAATCAAATCAGCAGTTGGTACAGAAAAGTCCATGTAATTTAAGTTAAAACAGAGAAGACACAGTGATGCTCCATGAGGGGATCAGGGGCATCCACTTTGGTTTTCACTCTGTACACTCCACTTCCAGTACCTTTCAGGTACTGGAAGTGGAGTGTGCAGAGCAGAAGACAAAAGCCAGAAGCTGCTGCTAGATCATGTTAGAATGCTACACAGCATGTTCTAGGCTGGGTGCATCTGATTGCAGTGCAGTTTTTCTGCAACTGATTGTGCAGCCTCGCTCTTCACTGTATCTCTCTTTGCTCATTAGTTTTGCTGTTGGACTGTACACGCGCTTGTGAGATGACGGACATGAGGAAGTGCGCACAGACAGCAGCATTTCTAAGACAAGTTTTTGTACTTTATTGAAATTTGTGTAACTAGGAAGAAAACTCTGCTTGCGCTTTAGGTTGAGTCTGTAAGGATTCTGTTCCTTTCTCCTTTTCTGTCTCTAATACTGCAGTATGAATACTGTTGACATCGAGTATGATGCTTTTGCTCAGTCTCCTGGAAGCTGTGCACCTGCAGAGTTGTTTTAATAACTCGTTAAGCAAAGATCATAGTGCACTGTGAGTGATTTTTTTATTTCAAGCCAGTTTCTATCCGTTTGAGTGTTGAACCATCACACAGTCCTGTGATGGGTAGCCCTGTGGGGTTTTCACCGTGGTCTTAGCTCCAATAAATAAGTCATCATGACTTCTGTTCAAGTCTACTTGGAATGGGATGGAAATGGCATGTTCTGATTGAGTTGGCTAACGGTTAGGCTGACCTTCCTGTTGAAATATGTGCAGCCGTTTTTTGTCGCAGGTCAGGCAGGTTGCGTGTTATTTTGAATGTGCTGAAATGTCTTTATGAAGACTTGTTTGCTTTTAAATTCAAGATACGCTTGTAATTGCTCATGTTGAATGTTGGAGACAACAAGTAGCCCTCTTCTGTTGTTGTTGCTCCCTTGCTTTGTTTGTGTTCTGAAAAAAACTAACACCTTCTGTTTTTAGGTTGTGGGGAGGATGTATCAAAGCGGTGATAAAACGTGGTATTTATTTACCACAGCTTCGAGAAGTAATAGATTCATGCAAGCTGAAGAAAGCTGCCAATAGGAGGGGGAAAGTAGCAGGAAGATGGAAGATCTCAGTGAAGCAGGAAATAGTAATGTCCTAGTGATCCCACTGAGAAGGATGGTGACTGCAGCAGTATGGAATCAAATCAGCAGTTGGTACAGAAAAGTCCATGTAATTTAAGTTAAAACAGAGAAGACACAGTGATGCTCCATGAGGGGATCAGGGGCATCCACTTTGGTTTTCACTCCAGTACCTTTCAGGTACTGGAAGTGGAGTGTGCAGAGCGGAAGACAAAAGCCAGCAGCTGCTGCTAGATCATGTTAGAATGCTACACAGCATGTTCTAGGCTGGGTTTTTTGACCACGGGGCAGTTTACTCAGTTCCTGGCCTGTTATCCGCTGATGGATTACACCTGTCCCAAAGGGGGAAACGAATTCTAGCCCAGGAGCTAGCTGGACTAATTGAGAGAGCTTTAAACTAGCTGTGATGGGGCTAGGGGATATAACAGGGCTCCCCAGTGAAGAGCCCAGGGGGGCTGTGCTGGAACAAAGGGTGAGGCAAATGTCTCAGCTGAAGTGCATATACACCAACGCACGCAGCAGGGGCAATAAACAAGAAGAGCTTGAAACCATTGTAAGGCAGGCTAACTATGACCTTGTTGCTATTACAGAAACATGGTGGGACCCCTCCCATGACTGGAGGACTGGGATGGATGGCTACAAGAAGGTCTTCAGAAGGGACAGGCGGGGAAAAAAGGGTGGTGGCATAGCTCTCTATATCAAAGAGTGTCTTGATGTTGAAGAGTTTGAGGTTGGAAACGACCAAGTGGAGTGTCTGTAGGTAAGGATCAGGGGGATGGTCTGTAGGAGTGACATTGTGGTGGGGCTCTGTTATAGACCGCCTAGCCAAGATGAAGAGATAGATGAGGTGTTCTACAAGCAACTAGTAGATGTTGCACGATGGCCAGCACTAGTTCTCATGGGGGACTTCAACTTCCCTGATAGATGCTGGAAATATAATACCGCGCAGAGGAAGCAGTCCATGAGATTTCTGGAGTGTATGGAAGATTGCTTCCTGACACAGCTGGTGCAAGAACCTAGCAGGGGAGGTGCCCTGCTAGACCTGCTCTTCACTAACAGTGAAGGACTGGTAGGAGATGTGAAGGTTGGGGATCGTCTTGGCCAGAGTGACCATGAAATGGTAGAGTTTGCTATTCTTGGTGACATCAAGAGGGTGACTAGCAAAACTGCTACCTTGGACTTGCGGAGGGCAGACTTTGACCTGTTCAGGACGCTTGTTGCAAGGGTCCCTTGGGACTCGCTCCTGAGGGGTAAAGGGGTCCAGGAAGCCTGGGTCCTCCTCAAGACGGAAATCTTAAAGGCACAGGTGCAGGCTGTCCCTGAGTACCGTAAGTCAAGCCGGAGGGGAAAAAGGCCAGTGTGGATGAACCGGGATCTTTTGTTGAGACTCCGGGAGAAAAAGAGAGTCTATGCCCTCCGGAAGATGGGACAGGCTACTTGGGGAGACTACAGGGAACTTGCCAAGATTTGCAGGCAGGAAGTTAGAAATGCAAAAGCCCAGCTTGAACTTAGACTGGCTACTGCAGTAAAGGAGAACAAAAAATCCTTTTATAAATATATTAACAGTAAAAGAAGAACTAAGGAGAATTTCCCTCCTTTACTTGATGCGGCAGGGAATGTAACCACAGAGGATAAGGAAAAGGCTGAGGTTCTCAATGCCTTCTTCACGTCTGTCTTTAATAGACAGACCAGTTATCCTCAGGATACTTCTCGCCCTGACCTGGAAGTCTGGGACGAAGCGCATCATACACCCCCTGTGATCCCAGCAGAGACAGTCAGAGACCTGCTCCTCCATCTGAACTGCCACAAGTCCATGGGGCCAGATGGGATCCACCCAAGGGTGCTGAGGGAGCTGGCAGAGGTGATTGCCAAGCCGCTTTCTGCCATCTATCAGCATTCCTGGTCATCTGGAGAGGTCCCGCAAGATTGGAGGCTTGCCGATGTGACTCCCATCTACAAGAAAGGCCGTAAGGAAGATCCGGGGAACTACAGGCCTGTCAGCCTGACCTCGGTATCAGGGAAAGTTATGGAGCAATTGATCTTGAGGGAGATCACACGGCACGTGCATGGCAATCAGGGGATCAGACCCAGCCAGCACGGGTTCACAAAGGGCAGGTCGTGCTTGTCCAACCTCATCTCCTTCTATGACTGGGTGACCAGACTGGTAGATGAGGGAAAGGCTGTTGATGTAGTCTACCTGGACTTCAGCAAAGCCTTTGACACGGTCTCCCACAGTATTCTCCTGCAGAAGCTGGCAGCCCATGGTGTGGACAGGTTCACTCTTCTCTGGGTTGAGAATTGGCTAGAGGGCCGTGCCCAGCGGGTAGTGGTTAATGGAGTCAAGTCCAGCTGGCGTCCTGTCACGAGTGGTGTCCCCCAAGGGTCAGTATTGGGGCCCGTCTTGTTTAATATCTTTATTGATGACCTGGATGAGGGGATTGAGTGTACCCTCAGTAAGTTTGCGGATGACACCAAGTTGGGAGGATGTGTCGATCTGCCTGAGGGTAGGGAGGCCCTTCAGCGGGATCTGGATAGGCTAGACAGTTGGGCTGAGGTCAATGGGATGAGGTTCAATAAGGCCAAGTGCCGGGTCCTGCACTTTGGCCACAATCACCCCATGCAATGCTATAGGCTTGGGGCAGAATGGCTTGAGGAGTGTATAGAGGAAAAGGACCTGGGGGTGTTGGTTGATGCTCGGCTCAATATGAGCCGGCAGTGTGCCCAGGTGGCCAAGAAGGCCAATGGCATCCTGGCCTGTATTAGGAATAGTGTGGCCAGCAGGAGCAGGGAGGTGATCATCCCCCTGTACTCAGCTCTGGTGCGGCCGCACCTTGAGTACTGTGTTCAGTTTTGGGCCCCTCACTACAAGAAAGACGTTGAGGCCCTGGAGCGTGTTCAGAGAAGGGCAACAAAACTGGTGAGGGGTCTGGAGCACAAGTCTTACGAGGAGCGGCTGAGGGAGCTGGGATTGTTTAGTTTGGGGAAAAGGAGGCTTAGAGGAGACCTCATTGCACTCTACCACTTCCTGAAGGGAGGCTGTGGTAAGGAGGGGGTCGGCCTCTTCTCCCAGGTAACTAATGACAGGACAAGAGGGAATGGCCACAAGTTGTGCCGGGGAAGATTTAGATTAGACTTGAGGAAAATTTTTTTCTCTGAGAGAGTGGTCAGGCACTGGAATGGCCTGCCTAGGGAGGTGGTTGAGGCACCGTCCCTAGCGCTGTTGAAGAAGCGTTTAGATGAGGTGCTGAGGGATTTGATTTAGTAGCTTGGTTGGTAGGGATGGTGGTGTGAGGATGGTTGGACTAGATGATCTTGTAGGTCCTTTCCAACCTAATGTATCTATGAATCTATGAATCTATGAATCTGATTGCAGTGCAGTTTTTCTACAACTGATTGTGCAGCCTTGCTCTTCACTGTATCTCTCTTTGCTCGTCAGTTTTGCTGAAGACTTGTTTGCTTTTAAATTCAAGATACACTTGTAATTGCTCATGTTGAATGTTGGAGACAACAAGTAGCCCTCTTCTGTTGTTGTTGCTCCCTTGCTTTGTTTGTGTTCTGAAAAAAACTAACACCTTCTGTTTTTAGGTTGTGGGGAGGATGTATCAAAGCGGTGATAAAACGTGGTATTTATTTACCACAGCTTCGAGAAGTAATAGATTCATGCAAGCTGAAGAAAGCTGCCAATAGGAGGGGGAAAGTAGCAGGAAGATGGAAGATCTCAGTGAAGCAGGAAATAGTAATGTCCTAATGATCCCACTGAGAAGGATGGTGACTGCAGCAGTATGGAATCAAATCAGCAGTTGGTACAGAAAAGTCCATGTAATTTAAGTTAAAACAGAGAAGACACAGTGATGCTCCATGAGGGGATCAGGGGCATCCACTTTGGTTTTCACTCCAGTACCTTTCAGGTACTGGAAGTGGAGTGTGCAGAGCGGAAGACAAAAGCCAGCAGCTGCTGCTAGATCATGTTAGAATGCTACACAGCATGTTCTAGGCTGGGTTTTTTGACCACGGGGCAGTTTACTCAGTTCCTGGCCTGTTATCCGCTGATGGATTACACCTGTCCCAAAGGGGGAAACGAATTCTAGCCCAGGAGCTAGCTGGACTAATTGAGAGAGCTTTAAACTAGCTGTGATGGGGCTAGGGGATATAACAGGGCTCCCCAGTGAAGAGCCCAGGGGGGCTGTGCTGGAACAAAGGGTGAGGCAAATGTCTCAGCTGAAGTGCATATACACCAACGCACGCAGCAGGGGCAATAAACAAGAAGAGCTTGAAACCATTGTAAGGCAGGCTAACTATGACCTTGTTGCTATTACAGAAACATGGTGGGACCCCTCCCATGACTGGAGGACTGGGATGGATGGCTACAAGAAGGTCTTCAGAAGGGACAGGCGGGGAAAAAAGGGTGGTGGCATAGCTCTCTATATCAAAGAGTGTCTTGATGTTGAAGAGTTTGAGGTTGGAAACGACCAAGTGGAGTGTCTGTAGGTAAGGATCAGGGGGATGGTCTGTAGGAGTGACATTGTGGTGGGGCTCTGTTATAGACCGCCTAGCCAAGATGAAGAGATAGATGAGGTGTTCTACAAGCAACTAGTAGATGTTGCACGATGGCCAGCACTAGTTCTCATGGGGGACTTCAACTTCCCTGATAGATGCTGGAAATATAATACCGCGCAGAGGAAGCAGTCCATGAGATTTCTGGAGTGTGTGGAAGATTGCTTCCTGACACAGCTGGTGCAAGAACCTAGCAGGGGAGGTGCCCTGCTAGACCTGCTCTTCACTAACAGTGAAGGACTGGTAGGAGATGTGAAGGTTGGGGATCGTCTTGGCCAGAGTGACCATGAAATGGTAGAGTTTGCTATTCTTGGTGACATCAAGAGGGTGACTAGCAAAACTGCTACCTTGGACTTGCGGAGGGCAGACTTTGACCTGTTCAGGACGCTTGTTGCAAGGGTCCCTTGGGACTCGCTCCTGAGGGGTAAAGGGGTCCAGGAAGCCTGGGTCCTCCTCAAGACGGAAATCTTAAAGGCACAGGTGCAGGCTGTCCCTGAGTACCGTAAGTCAAGCCGGAGGGGAAAAAGGCCAGTGTGGATGAACCGGGATCTTTTGTTGAGACTCCGGGAGAAAAAGAGAGTCTATGCCCTCCGGAAGATGGGACAGGCTACTTGGGGAGACTACAGGGAACTTGCCAAGATTTGCAGGCAGGAAGTTAGAAATGCAAAAGCCCAGCTTGAACTTAGACTGGCTACTGCAGTAAAGGAGAACAAAAAATCCTTTTATAAATATATTAACAGTAAAAGAAGAACTAAGGAGAATTTCCCTCCTTTACTTGATGCGGCAGGGAATGTAACCACAGAGGATAAGGAAAAGGCTGAGGTTCTCAATGCCTTCTTCACGTCTGTCTTTAATAGACAGACCAGTTATCCTCAGGATACTTCTCGCCCTGACCTGGAAGTCTGGGACGAAGCGCATCATACACCCCCTGTGATCCCAGCAGAGACAGTCAGAGACCTGCTCCTCCATCTGAACTGCCACAAGTCCATGGGGCCAGATGGGATCCACCCAAGGGTGCTGAGGGAGCTGGCAGAGGTGATTGCCAAGCCGCTTTCTGCCATCTATCAGCATTCCTGGTCATCTGGAGAGGTCCCGCAAGATTGGAGGCTTGCCGATGTGACTCCCATCTACAAGAAAGGCCGTAAGGAAGATCCGGGGAACTACAGGCCTGTCAGCCTGACCTCGGTATCAGGGAAAGTTATGGAGCAATTGATCTTGAGGGAGATCACACGGCACGTGCATGGCAATCAGGGGATCAGACCCAGCCAGCACGGGTTCACAAAGGGCAGGTCGTGCTTGTCCAACCTCATCTCCTTCTATGACTGGGTGACCAGACTGGTAGATGAGGGAAAGGCTGTTGATGTAGTCTACCTGGACTTCAGCAAAGCCTTTGACACGGTCTCCCACAGTATTCTCCTGCAGAAGCTGGCAGCCCATGGTGTGGACAGGTTCACTCTTCTCTGGGTTGAGAATTGGCTAGAGGGCCGTGCCCAGCGGGTAGTGGTTAATGGAGTCAAGTCCAGCTGGCGTCCTGTCACGAGTGGTGTCCCCCAAGGGTCAGTATTGGGGCCCGTCTTGTTTAATATCTTTATTGATGACCTGGATGAGGGGATTGAGTGTACCCTCAGTAAGTTTGCGGATGACACCAAGTTGGGAGGATGTGTCGATCTGCCTGAGGGTAGGGAGGCCCTTCAGCGGGATCTGGATAGGCTAGACAGTTGGGCTGAGGTCAATGGGATGAGGTTCAATAAGGCCAAGTGCCGGGTCCTGCACTTTGGCCACAATCACCCCATGCAATGCTATAGGCTTGGGGCAGAATGGCTTGAGGAGTGTATAGAGGAAAAGGACCTGGGGGTGTTGGTTGATGCTCGGCTCAATATGAGCCGGCAGTGTGCCCAGGTGGCCAAGAAGGCCAATGGCATCCTGGCCTGTATTAGGAATAGTGTGGCCAGCAGGAGCAGGGAGGTGATCATCCCCCTGTACTCAGCTCTGGTGCGGCCGCACCTTGAGTACTGTGTTCAGTTTTGGGCCCCTCACTACAAGAAAGACGTTGAGGCCCTGGAGCGTGTTCAGAGAAGGGCAACAAAACTGGTGAGGGGTCTGGAGCACAAGTCTTACGAGGAGCGGCTGAGGGAGCTGGGATTGTTTAGTTTGGGGAAAAGGAGGCTTAGAGGAGACCTCATTGCACTCTACCACTTCCTGAAGGGAGGCTGTGGTAAGGAGGGGGTCAGCCTCTTCTCCCAGGTAACTAATGACAGGACAAGAGGGAATGGCCACAAGTTGTGCCGGGGAAGATTTAGATTAGACTTGAGGAAAATTTTTTTCTCTGAGAGAGTGGTCAGGCACTGGAATGGCCTGCCTAGGGAGGTGGTTGAGGCACCGTCCCTAGCGCTGTTGAAGAAGCGTTTAGATGAGGTGCTGAGGGATTTGATTTAGTAGCTTGGTTGGTAGGGATGGTGGTGTGAGGATGGTTGGACTAGATGATCTTGTAGGTCCTTTCCAACCTAATGTATCTATGAATCTATGAATCTATGAATCTGATTGCAGTGCAGTTTTTCTACAACTGATTGTGCAGCCTTGCTCTTCACTGTATCTCTCTTTGCTCGTCAGTTTTGCTGAAGACTTGTTTGCTTTTAAATTCAAGATACGCTTGTAATTGCTCATGTTGAATGTTGGAGACAACAAGTAGCCCTCTTCTGTTGTTGTTGCTCCCTTGCTTTGTTTGTGTTCTGAAAAAAACTAACACCTTCTGTTTTTAGGTTGTGGGGAGGATGTATCAAAGCGGTGATAAAACGTGGTATTTATTTACCACAGCTTCGAGAAGTAATAGATTCATGCAAGCTGAAGAAAGCTGCCAATAGGAGGGGGAAAGTAGCAGGAAGATGGAAGATCTCAGTGAAGCAGGAAATAGTAATGTCCTAATGATCCCACTGAGAAGGATGGTGACTGCAGCAGTATGGAATCAAATCAGCAGTTGGTACAGAAAAGTCCATGTAATTTAAGTTAAAACAGAGAAGACACAGTGATGCTCCATGAGGGGATCAGGGGCATCCACTTTGGTTTTCACTCTGTACACTCCACTTCCAGTACCTTTCAGGTACTGGAAGTGGAGTGTGCAGAGCAGAAGACAAAAGCCAGAAGCTGCTGCTAGATCATGTTAGAATGCTACACAGCATGTTCTAGGCTGGGTGCATCTGATTGCAGTGCAGTTTTTCTGCAACTGATTGTGCAGCCTCGCTCTTCACTGTATCTCTCTTTGCTCATTAGTTTTGCTGTTGGACTGTACACGCGCTTGTGAGATGACGGACATGAGGAAGTGCGCACAGACAGCAGCATTTCTAAGACAAGTTTTTGTACTTTATTGAAATTTGTGTAACTAGGAAGAAAACTCTGCTTGCGCTTTAGGTTGAGTCTGTAAGGATTCTGTTCCTTTCTCCTTTTCTGTCTCTAATACTGCAGTATGAATACTGTTGACATCGAGTATGATGCTTTTGCTCAGTCTCCTGGAAGCTGTGCACCTGCAGAGTTGTTTTAATAACTCGTTAAGCAAAGATCATAGTGCACTGTGAGTGATTTTTTTATTTCAAGCCAGTTTCTATCCGTTTGAGTGTTGAACCATCACACAGTCCTGTGATGGGTAGCCCTGTGGGGTTTTCACCGTGGTCTTAGCTCCAATAAATAAGTCATCATGACTTCTGTTCAAGTCTACTTGGAATGGGATGGAAATGGCATGTTCTGATTGAGTTGGCTAACGGTTAGGCTGACCTTCCTGTTGAAATATGTGCAGCCGTTTTTTGTCGCAGGTCAGGCAGGTTGCGTGTTATTTTGAATGTGCTGAAATGTCTTTATGAAGACTTGTTTGCTTTTAAATTCAAGATACGCTTGTAATTGCTCATGTTGAATGTTGGAGACAACAAGTAGCCCTCTTCTGTTGTTGTTGCTCCCTTGCTTTGTTTGTGTTCTGAAAAAAACTAACACCTTCTGTTTTTAGGTTGTGGGGAGGATGTATCAAAGCGGTGATAAAACGTGGTATTTATTTACCACAGCTTCGAGAAGTAATAGATTCATGCAAGCTGAAGAAAGCTGCCAATAGGAGGGGGAAAGTAGCAGGAAGATGGAAGATCTCAGTGAAGCAGGAAATAGTAATGTCCTAATGATCCCACTGAGAAGGATGGTGACTGCAGCAGTATGGAATCAAATCAGCAGTTGGTACAGAAAAGTCCATGTAATTTAAGTTAAAACAGAGAAGACACAGTGATGCTCCATGAGGGGATCAGGGGCATCCACTTTTGTTTTCACTCCAGTACCTTTCAGGTACTGGAAGTGGAGTGTGCAGAGCGGAAGACAAAAGCCAGCAGCTGCTGCTAGATCATGTTAGAATGCTACACAGCATGTTCTAGGCTGGGTTTTTTGACCACGGGGCAGTTTACTCAGTTCCTGGCCTGTTATCCGCTGATGGATTACACCTGTCCCAAAGGGGGAAACGAATTCTAGCCCAGGAGCTAGCTGGACTAATTGAGAGAGCTTTAAACTAGCTGTGATGGGGCTAGGGGATATAACAGGGCTCCCCAGTGAAGAGCCCAGGGGGGCTGTGCTGGAACAAAGGGTGAGGCAAATGTCTCAGCTGAAGTGCATATACACCAACGCACGCAGCAGGGGCAATAAACAAGAAGAGCTTGAAACCATTGTAAGGCAGGCTAACTATGACCTTGTTGCTATTACAGAAACATGGTGGGACCCCTCCCATGACTGAAGGACTGGGATGGATGGCTACAAGAAGGTCTTCAGAAGGGACAGGCGGGGAAAAAAGGGTGGTGGCATAGCTCTCTATATCAAAGAGTGTCTTGATGTTGAAGAGTTTGAGGTTGGAAACGACCAAGTGGAGTGTCTGTAGGTAAGGATCAGGGGGATGGTCTGTAGGAGTGACATTGTGGTGGGGCTCTGTTATAGACCGCCTAGCCAAGATGAAGAGATAGATGAGGTGTTCTACAAGCAACTAGTAGATGTTGCACGATGGCCAGCACTAGTTCTCATGGGGGACTTCAACTTCCCTGATAGATGCTGGAAATATAATACCGCGCAGAGGAAGCAGTCCATGAGATTTCTGGAGTGTGTGGAAGATTGCTTCCTGACACAGCTGGTGCAAGAACCTAGCAGGGGAGGTGCCCTGCTAGACCTGCTCTTCACTAACAGTGAAGGACTAGTAGGAGATGTGAAGGTTGGGGATCGTCTTGGCCAGAGTGACCATGAAATGGTAGAGTTTGCTATTCTTGGTGACATCAAGAGGGTGACTAGCAAAACTGCTACCTTGGACTTGCGGAGGGCAGACTTTGACCTGTTCAGGACGCTTGTTGCAAGGGTCCCTTGGGACTCGCTCCTGAGGGGTAAAGGGGTCCAGGAAGCCTGGGTCCTCCTCAAGACGGAAATCTTAAAGGCACAGGTGCAGGCTGTCCCTGAGTACCGTAAGTCAAGCCGGAGGGGAAAAAGGCCAGTGTGGATGAACCGGGATCTTTTGTTGAGACTCCGGGAGAAAAAGAGAGTCTATGCCCTCTGGAAGATGGGACAGGCTACTTGGGGAGACTACAGGGAACTTGCCAAGATTTGCAGGCAGGAAGTTAGAAATGCAAAAGCCCAGCTTGAACTTAGACTGGCTACTGCAGTAAAGGAGAACAAAAAATCCTTTTATAAATATATTAACAGTAAAAGAAGAACTAAGGAGAATTTCCCTCCTTTACTTGATGCGGCAGGGAATGTAACCACAGAGGATAAGGAAAAGGCTGAGGTTCTCAATGCCTTCTTCACGTCTGTCTTTAATAGACAGACCAGTTATCCTCAGGATACTTCTCGCCCTGACCTGGAAGTCTGGGACGAAGCGCATCATACACCCCCTGTGATCCCAGCAGAGACAGTCAGAGACCTGCTCCTCCATCTGAACTGCCACAAGTCCATGGGGCCAGATGGGATCCACCCAAGGGTGCTGAGGGAGCTGGCAGAGGTGATTGCCAAGCCGCTTTCTGCCATCTATCAGCATTCCTGGTCATCTGGAGAGGTCCCGCAAGATTGGAGGCTTGCCGATGTGACTCCCATCTACAAGAAAGGCCGTAAGGAAGATCCGGGGAACTACAGGCCTGTCAGCCTGACCTCGGTATCAGGGAAAGTTATGGAGCAATTGATCTTGAGGGAGATCACACGGCACGTGCATGGCAATCAGGGGATCAGACCCAGCCAGCACGGGTTCACAAAGGGCAGGTCGTGCTTGTCCAACCTCATCTCCTTCTATGACTGGGTGACCAGACTGGTAGATGAGGGAAAGGCTGTTGATGTAGTCTACCTGGACTTCAGCAAAGCCTTTGACACGGTCTCCCACAGTATTCTCCTGCAGAAGCTGGCAGCCCATGGTGTGGACAGGTTCACTCTTCTCTGGGTTGAGAATTGGCTAGAGGGCCGTGCCCAGCGGGTAGTGGTTAATGGAGTCAAGTCCAGCTGGCGTCCTGTCACGAGTGGTGTCCCCCAAGGGTCAGTATTGGGGCCCGTCTTGTTTAATATCTTTATTGATGACCTGGATGAGGGGATTGAGTGTACCCTCAGTAAGTTTGCGGATGACACCAAGTTGGGAGGATGTGTCGATCTGCCTGAGGGTAGGGAGGCCCTTCAGCGGGATCTGGATAGGCTAGACAGTTGGGCTGAGGTCAATGGGATGAGGTTCAATAAGGCCAAGTGCCGGGTCCTGCACTTTGGCCACAATCACCCCATGCAATGCTATAGGCTTGGGGCAGAATGGCTTGAGGAGTGTATAGAGGAAAAGGACCTGGGGGTGTTGGTTGATGCTCGGCTCAATATGAGCCGGCAGTGTGCCCAGGTGGCCAAGAAGGCCAATGGCATCCTGGCCTGTATTAGGAATAGTGTGGCCAGCAGGAGCAGGGAGGTGATCATCCCCCTGTACTCAGCTCTGGTGCGGCCGCACCTTGAGTACTGTGTTCAGTTTTGGGCCCCTCACTACAAGAAAGACGTTGAGGCCCTGGAGCGTGTTCAGAGAAGGGCAACAAAACTGGTGAGGGGTCTGGAGCACAAGTCTTACGAGGAGCGGCTGAGGGAGCTGGGATTGTTTAGTTTGGGGAAAAGGAGGCTTAGAGGAGACCTCATTGCACTCTACCACTTCCTGAAGGGAGGCTGTGGTAAGGAGGGGGTCAGCCTCTTCTCCCAGGTAACTAATGACAGGACAAGAGGGAATGGCCACAAGTTGTGCCGGGGAAGATTTAGATTAGACTTGAGGAAAATTTTTTTCTCTGAGAGAGTGGTCAGGCACTGGAATGGCCTGCCTAGGGAGGTGGTTGAGGCACCGTCCCTAGCGCTGTTGAAGAAGCGTTTAGATGAGGTGCTGAGGGATTTGATTTAGTAGCTTGGTTGGTAGGGATGGTGGTGTGAGGATGGTTGGACTAGATGATCTTGTAGGTCCTTTCCAACCTAATGTATCTATGAATCTATGAATCTATGAATCTGATTGCAGTGCAGTTTTTCTACAACTGATTGTGCAGCCTTGCTCTTCACTGTATCTCTCTTTGCTCGTCAGTTTTGCTGAAGACTTGTTTGCTTTTAAATTCAAGATACGCTTGTAATTGCTCATGTTGAATGTTGGAGACAACAAGTAGCCCTCTTCTGTTGTTGTTGCTCCCTTGCTTTGTTTGTGTTCTGAAAAAAACTAACACCTTCTGTTTTTAGGTTGTGGGGAGGATGTATCAAAGCGGTGATAAAACGTGGTATTTATTTACCACAGCTTCGAGAAGTAATAGATTCATGCAAGCTGAAGAAAGCTGCCAATAGGAGGGGGAAAGTAGCAGGAAGATGGAAGATCTCAGTGAAGCAGGAAATAGTAATGTCCTAATGATCCCACTGAGAAGGATGGTGACTGCAGCAGTATGGAATCAAATCAGCAGTTGGTACAGAAAAGTCCATGTAATTTAAGTTAAAACAGAGAAGACACAGTGATGCTCCATGAGGGGATCAGGGGCATCCACTTTGGTTTTCACTCTGTACACTCCACTTCCAGTACCTTTCAGGTACTGGAAGTGGAGTGTGCAGAGCAGAAGACAAAAGCCAGAAGCTGCTGCTAGATCATGTTAGAATGCTACACAGCATGTTCTAGGCTGGGTGCATCTGATTGCAGTGCAGTTTTTCTGCAACTGATTGTGCAGCCTCGCTCTTCACTGTATCTCTCTTTGCTCATTAGTTTTGCTGTTGGACTGTACACGCGCTTGTGAGATGACGGACATGAGGAAGTGCGCACAGACAGCAGCATTTCTAAGACAAGTTTTTGTACTTTATTGAAATTTGTGTAACTAGGAAGAAAACTCTGCTTGCGCTTTAGGTTGAGTCTGTAAGGATTCTGTTCCTTTCTCCTTTTCTGTCTCTAATACTGCAGTATGAATACTGTTGACATCGAGTATGATGCTTTTGCTCAGTCTCCTGGAAGCTGTGCACCTGCAGAGTTGTTTTAATAACTCGTTAAGCAAAGATCATAGTGCACTGTGAGTGATTTTTTTATTTCAAGCCAGTTTCTATCCGTTTGAGTGTTGAACCATCACACAGTCCTGTGATGGGTAGCCCTGTGGGGTTTTCACCGTGGTCTTAGCTCCAATAAATAAGTCATCATGACTTCTGTTCAAGTCTACTTGGAATGGGATGGAAATGGCATGTTCTGATTGAGTTGGCTAACGGTTAGGCTGACCTTCCTGTTGAAATATGTGCAGCCGTTTTTTGTCGCAGGTCAGGCAGGTTGCGTGTTATTTTGAATGTGCTGAAATGTCTTTATGAAGACTTGTTTGCTTTTAAATTCAAGATACGCTTGTAATTGCTCATGTTGAATGTTGGAGACAACAAGTAGCCCTCTTCTGTTGTTGTTGCTCCCTTGCTTTGTTTGTGTTCTGAAAAAAACTAACACCTTCTGTTTTTAGGTTGTGGGGAGGATGTATCAAAGCGGTGATAAAACGTGGTATTTATTTACCACAGCTTCGAGAAGTAATAGATTCATGCAAGCTGAAGAAAGCTGCCAATAGGAGGGGGAAAGTAGCAGGAAGATGGAAGATCTCAGTGAAGCAGGAAATAGTAATGTCCTAATGATCCCACTGAGAAGGATGGTGACTGCAGCAGTATGGAATCAAATCAGCAGTTGGTACAGAAAAGTCCATGTAATTTAAGTTAAAACAGAGAAGACACAGTGATGCTCCATGAGGGGATCAGGGGCATCCACTTTTGTTTTCACTCCAGTACCTTTCAGGTACTGGAAGTGGAGTGTGCAGAGCGGAAGACAAAAGCCAGCAGCTGCTGCTAGATCATGTTAGAATGCTACACAGCATGTTCTAGGCTGGGTTTTTTGACCACGGGGCAGTTTACTCAGTTCCTGGCCTGTTATCCGCTGATGGATTACACCTGTCCCAAAGGGGGAAACGAATTCTAGCCCAGGAGCTAGCTGGACTAATTGAGAGAGCTTTAAACTAGCTGTGATGGGGCTAGGGGATATAACAGGGCTCCCCAGTGAAGAGCCCAGGGGGGCTGTGCTGGAACAAAGGGTGAGGCAAATGTCTCAGCTGAAGTGCATATACACCAACGCACGCAGCAGGGGCAATAAACAAGAAGAGCTTGAAACCATTGTAAGGCAGGCTAACTGTGACCTTGTTGCTATTACAGAAACATGGTGGGACCCCTCCCATGACTGGAGGACTGGGATGGATGGCTACAAGAAGGTCTTCAGAAGGGACAGGCGGGGAAAAAAGGGTGGTGGCATAGCTCTCTATATCAAAGAGTGTCTTGATGTTGAAGAGTTTGAGGTTGGAAACGACCAAGTGGAGTGTCTGTAGGTAAGGATCAGGGGGATGGTCTGTAGGAGTGACATTGTGGTGGGGCTCTGTTATAGACCGCCTAGCCAAGATGAAGAGATAGATGAGGTGTTCTACAAGCAACTAGTAGATGTTGCACGATGGCCAGCACTAGTTCTCATGGGGGACTTCAACTTCCCTGATAGATGCTGGAAATATAATACCGCGCAGAGGAAGCAGTCCATGAGATTTCTGGAGTGTGTGGAAGATTGCTTCCTGACACAGCTGGTGCAAGAACCTAGCAGGGGAGGTGCCCTGCTAGACCTGCTCTTCACTAACAGTGAAGGACTAGTAGGAGATGTGAAGGTTGGGGATCGTCTTGGCCAGAGTGACCATGAAATGGTAGAGTTTGCTATTCTTGGTGACATCAAGAGGGTGACTAGCAAAACTGCTACCTTGGACTTGCGGAGGGCAGACTTTGACCTGTTCAGGACGCTTGTTGCAAGGGTCCCTTGGGACTCGCTCCTGAGGGGTAAAGGGGTCCAGGAAGCCTGGGTCCTCCTCAAGACGGAAATCTTAAAGGCACAGGTGCAGGCTGTCCCTGAGTACCGTAAGTCAAGCCGGAGGGGAAAAAGGCCAGTGTGGATGAACCGGGATCTTTTGTTGAGACTCCGGGAGAAAAAGAGAGTCTATGCCCTCTGGAAGATGGGACAGGCTACTTGGGGAGACTACAGGGAACTTGCCAAGATTTGCAGGCAGGAAGTTAGAAATGCAAAAGCCCAGCTTGAACTTAGACTGGCTACTGCAGTAAAGGAGAACAAAAAATCCTTTTATAAATATATTAACAGTAAAAGAAGAACTAAGGAGAATTTCCCTCCTTTACTTGATGCGGCAGGGAATGTAACCACAGAGGATAAGGAAAAGGCTGAGGTTCTCAATGCCTTCTTCACGTCTGTCTTTAATAGACAGACCAGTTATCCTCAGGATACTTCTCGCCCTGACCTGGAAGTCTGGGACGAAGCGCATCATACACCCCCTGTGATCCCAGCAGAGACAGTCAGAGACCTGCTCCTCCATCTGAACTGCCACAAGTCCATGGGGCCAGATGGGATCCACCCAAGGGTGCTGAGGGAGCTGGCAGAGGTGATTGCCAAGCCGCTTTCTGCCATCTATCAGCATTCCTGGTCATCTGGAGAGGTCCCGCAAGATTGGAGGCTTGCCGATGTGACTCCCATCTACAAGAAAGGCCGTAAGGAAGATCCGGGGAACTACAGGCCTGTCAGCCTGACCTCGGTATCAGGGAAAGTTATGGAGCAATTGATCTTGAGGGAGATCACACGGCACGTGCATGGCAATCAGGGGATCAGACCCAGCCAGCACGGGTTCACAAAGGGCAGGTCGTGCTTGTCCAACCTCATCTCCTTCTATGACTGGGTGACCAGACTGGTAGATGAGGGAAAGGCTGTTGATGTAGTCTACCTGGACTTCAGCAAAGCCTTTGACACGGTCTCCCACAGTATTCTCCTGCAGAAGCTGGCAGCCCATGGTGTGGACAGGTTCACTCTTCTCTGGGTTGAGAATTGGCTAGAGGGCCGTGCCCAGTGGGTAGTGGTTAATGGAGTCAAGTCCAGCTGGCGTCTTGTCACGAGTGGTGTCCCCCAAGGGTCAGTATTGGGGCCCGTCTTGTTTAATATCTTTATTGATGACCTGGATGAGGGGATTGAGTGTACCCTCAGTAAGTTTGCGGATGACACCAAGTTGGGAGGATGTGTCGATCTGCCTGAGGGTAGGGAGGCCCTTCAGCGGGATCTGGATAGGCTAGACAGTTGGGCTGAGGTCAATGGGATGAGGTTCAATAAGGCCAAGTGCCGGGTCCTGCACTTTGGCCACAATCACCCCATGCAATGCTATAGGCTTGGGGCAGAATGGCTTGAGGAGTGTATAGAGGAAAAGGACCTGGGGGTGTTGGTTGATGCTCGGCTCAATATGAGCCGGCAGTGTGCCCAGGTGGCCAAGAAGGCCAACGGCATCCTGGCCTGTATTAGGAATAGTGTGGCCAGCAGGAGCAGGGAGGTGATCATCCCCCTGTACTCAGCTCTGGTGCGGCCGCACCTTGAGTACTGTGTTCAGTTTTGGGCCCCTCACTACAAGAAAGACGTTGAGGCCCTGGAGCGTGTTCAGAGAAGGGCAACAAAACTGGTGAGGGGTCTGGAGCACAAGTCTTACGAGGAGCGGCTGAGGGAGCTGGGATTGTTTAGTTTGGGGAAAAGGAGGCTTAGAGGAGACCTCATTGCACTCTACCACTTCCTGAAGGGAGGCTGTGGTAAGGAGGGGGTCGGCCTCTTCTCCCAGGTAACTAATGACAGGACGAGAGGGAATGGCCACAAGTTGTGCCGGGGAAGATTTAGATTAGACTTGAGGAAAAATTTTTTCTCTGAGAGAGTGGTCAGGCACTGGAATGGCCTGCCTAGGGAGGTGGTTGAGGCACCGTCCCTAGCGCTGTTGAAGAAGCGTTTAGATGAGGTGCTGAGGGATTTGATTTAGTAGCTTGGTGGGTAGGGATGGTGGTGTGAGGATGGTTGGACTAGATGATCTTGTAGGTCCTTTCCAACCTAATGTATCTATGAATCTATGAATCTGATTGCAGTGCAGTTTTTCTACAACTGATTGTGCAGCCTTGCTCTTCACTGTATCTCTCTTTGCTCGTCAGTTTTGCTGAAGACTTGTTTGCTTTTAAATTCAAGATACACTTGTAATTGCTCATGTTGAATGTTGGAGACAACAAGTAGCCCTCTTCTGTTGTTGTTGCTCCCTTGCTTTGTTTGTGTTCTGAAAAAAACTAACACCTTCTGTTTTTAGGTTGTGGGGAGGATGTATCAAAGCGGTGATAAAACGTGGTATTTATTTACCACAGCTTCGAGAAGTAATAGGTTCATGCAAGCTGAAGAAAGCTGCCAATAGGAGGGGGAAAGTAGCAGGAAGATGGAAGATCTCAGTGAAGCAGGAAATAGTAATGTCCTAATGATCCCACTGAGAAGGATGGTGACTGCAGCAGTATGGAATCAAATCAGCAGTTGGTACAGAAAAGTCCATGTAATTTAAGTTAAAACAGAGAAGACACAGTGATGCTCCATGAGGGGATCAGGGGCATCCACTTTGGTTTTCACTCTGTACACTCCACTTCCAGTACCTTTCAGGTACTGGAAGTGGAGTGTGCAGAGCAGAAGACAAAAGCCAGCAGCTGCTGCTAGATCATGTTAGAATGCTACACAGCATGCTCTAGGCTGGGTGCATCTGATTGCAGTGCAGTTTTTCTACAACTGATTGTGCAGCCTCGCTCTTCACTGTATCTCTCTTTGCTCATTAGTTTTGCTGTTGGACTGTACACGCGCTTGTGAGATGACGGACATGAGGAAGTGCGCACAGACAGCAGCATTTCTAAGACAAGTTTTTGTACTTTATTGAAATTTGTGTAACTAGGAAGAAAACTCTGCTTGCGCTTTAGGTTGAGTCTGTAAGGATTCTGTTCCTTTCTCCTTTTCTGTCTCTAATACTGCAGTATGAATACTGTTGACATCGAGTATGATGCTTTTGCTCAGTCTCCTGGAAGCTGTGCACCTGCAGAGTTGTTTTAATAACTCGTTAAGCAAAGATCATAGTGCACTGTGAGTGATTTTTTTATTTCAAGCCAGTTTCTATCCGTTTGAGTGTTGAACCATCACACAGTCCTGTGATGGGTAGCCCTGTGGGGTTTTCACCGTGGTCTTAGCTCCAATAAATAAGTCATCATGACTTCTGTTCAAGTCTACTTGGAATGGGATGGAAATGGCATGTTCTGATTGAGTTGGCTAACGGTTAGGCTGACCTTCCTGTTGAAATATGTGCAGCCGTTTTTTGTCGCAGGTCAGGCAGGTTGCGTGTTATTTTGAATGTGCTGAAATGTCTTTATGAAGACTTGTTTGCTTTTAAATTCAAGATACGCTTGTAATTGCTCATGTTGAATGTTGGAGACAACAAGTAGCCCTCTTCTGTTGTTGTTGCTCCCTTGCTTTGTTTGTGTTCTGAAAAAAACTAACACCTTCTGTTTTTAGGTTGTGGGGAGGATGTATCAAAGCGGTGATAAAACGTGGTATTTATTTACCACAGCTTCGAGAAGTAATAGATTCATGCAAGCTGAAGAAAGCTGCCAATAGGAGGGGGAAAGTAGCAGGAAGATGGAAGATCTCAGTGAAGCAGGAAATAGTAATGTCCTAATGATCCCACTGAGAAGGATGGTGACTGCAGCAGTATGGAATCAAATCAGCAGTTGGTACAGAAAAGTCCATGTAATTTAAGTTAAAACAGAGAAGACACAGTGATGCTCCATGAGGGGATCAGGGGCATCCACTTTTGTTTTCACTCCAGTACCTTTCAGGTACTGGAAGTGGAGTGTGCAGAGCGGAAGACAAAAGCCAGCAGCTGCTGCTAGATCATGTTAGAATGCTACACAGCATGTTCTAGGCTGGGTTTTTTGACCACGGGGCAGTTTACTCAGTTCCTGGCCTGTTATCCGCTGATGGATTACACCTGTCCCAAAGGGGGAAACGAATTCTAGCCCAGGAGCTAGCTGGACTAATTGAGAGAGCTTTAAACTAGCTGTGATGGGGCTAGGGGATATAACAGGGCTCCCCAGTGAAGAGCCCAGGGGGGCTGTGCTGGAACAAAGGGTGAGGCAAATGTCTCAGCTGAAGTGCATATACACCAACGCACGCAGCAGGGGCAATAAACAAGAAGAGCTTGAAACCATTGTAAGGCAGGCTAACTGTGACCTTGTTGCTATTACAGAAACATGGTGGGACCCCTCCCATGACTGGAGGACTGGGATGGATGGCTACAAGAAGGTCTTCAGAAGGGACAGGCGGGGAAAAAAGGGTGGTGGCATAGCTCTCTATATCAAAGAGTGTCTTGATGTTGAAGAGTTTGAGGTTGGAAACGACCAAGTGGAGTGTCTGTGGGTAAGGATCAGGGGGATGGTCTGTAGGAGTGACATTGTGGTGGGGCTCTGTTATAGACCGCCTAGCCAAGATGAAGAGATAGATGAGGTGTTCTACAAGCAACTAGTAGATGTTGCACGATGGCCAGCACTAGTTCTCATGGGGGACTTCAACTTCCCTGATAGATGCTGGAAATATAATACCGCGCAGAGGAAGCAGTCCTTGAGATTTCTGGAGTGTGTGGAAGATTGCTTCCTGACACAGCTGGTGCAAGAACCTAGCAGGGGAGGTGCCCTGCTAGACCTGCTCTTCACTAACAGTGAAGGACTAGTAGGAGATGTGAAGGTTGGGGATCGTCTTGGCCAGAGTGACCATGAAATGGTAGAGTTTGCTATTCTTGGTGACATCAAGAGGGTGACTAGCAAAACTGCTACCTTGGACTTGCGGAGGGCAGACTTTGACCTGTTCAGGACGCTTGTTGCAAGGGTCCCTTGGGACTCGCTCCTGAGGGGTAAAGGGGTCCAGGAAGCCTGGGTCCTCCTCAAGACGGAAATCTTAAAGGCACAGGTGCAGGCTGTCCCTGAGTACCGTAAGTCAAGCCGGAGGGGAAAAAGGCCAGTGTGGATGAACCGGGATCTTTTGTTGAGACTCCGGGAGAAAAAGAGAGTCTATGCCCTCTGGAAGATGGGACAGGCTACTTGGGGAGACTACAGGGAACTTGCCAAGATTTGCAGGCAGGAAGTTAGAAATGCAAAAGCCCAGCTTGAACTTAGACTGGCTACTGCAGTAAAGGAGAACAAAAAATCCTTTTATAAATATATTAACAGTAAAAGAAGAACTAAGGAGAATTTCCCTCCTTTACTTGATGCGGCAGGGAATGTAACCACAGAGGATAAGGAAAAGGCTGAGGTTCTCAATGCCTTCTTCACGTCTGTCTTTAATAGACAGACCAGTTATCCTCAGGATACTTCTCACCCTGACCTGGAAGTCTGGGACGAAGCGCATCATACACCCCCTGTGATCCCAGCAGAGACAGTCAGAGACCTGCTCCTCCATCTGAACTGCCACAAGTCCATGGGGCCAGATGGGATCCACCCAAGGGTGCTGAGGGAGCTGGCAGAGGTGATTGCCAAGCCGCTTTCTGCCATCTATCAGCATTCCTGGTCATCTGGAGAGGTCCCGCAAGATTGGAGGCTTGCCGATGTGACTCCCATCTACAAGAAAGGCCGTAAGGAAGATCCGGGGAACTACAGGCCTGTCAGCCTGACCTCGGTATCAGGGAAAGTTATGGAGCAATTGATCTTGAGGGAGATCACACGGCACGTGCATGGCAATCAGGGGATCAGACCCAGCCAGCACGGGTTCACAAAGGGCAGGTCGTGCTTGTCCAACCTCATCTCCTTCTATGACTGGGTGACCAGACTGGTAGATGAGGGAAAGGCTGTTGATGTAGTCTACCTGGACTTCAGCAAAGCCTTTGACACGGTCTCCCACAGTATTCTCCTGCAGAAGCTGGCAGCCCATGGTGTGGACAGGTTCACTCTTCTCTGGGTTGAGAATTGGCTAGAGGGCCGTGCCCAGCGGGTAGTGGTTAATGGAGTCAAGTCCAGCTGGCGTCCTGTCACGAGTGGTGTCCCCCAAGGGTCAGTATTGGGGCCCGTCTTGTTTAATATCTTTATTGATGACCTGGATGAGGGGATTGAGTGTACCCTCAGTAAGTTTGCGGATGACACCATGTTGGGAGGATGTGTCGATCTGCCTGAGGGTAGGGAGGCCCTTCAGCGGGATCTGGATAGGCTAGACAGTTGGGCTGAGGTCAATGGGATGAGGTTCAATAAGGCCAAGTGCCGGGTCCTGCACTTTGGCCACAATCACCCCATGCAATGCTATAGGCTTGGGGCAGAATGGCTTGAGGAGTGTATAGAGGAAAAGGACCTGGGGGTGTTGGTTGATGCTCGGCTCAATATGAGCCGGCAGTGTGCCCAGGTGGCCAAGAAGGCCAATGGCATCCTGGCCTGTATTAGGAATAGTGTGGCCAGCAGGAGCAGGGAGGTGATCATCCCCCTGTACTCAGCTCTGGTGCGGCCGCACCTTGAGTACTGTGTTCAGTTTTGGGCCCCTCACTACAAGAAAGACGTTGAGGCCCTGGAGCGTGTTCAGAGAAGGGCAACAAAACTGGTGAGGGGTCTGGAGCACAAGTCTTACGAGGAGCGGCTGAGGGAGCTGGGATTGTTTAGTTTGGGGAAAAGGAGGCTTAGAGGAGACCTCATTGCACTCTACCACTTCCTGAAGGGAGGCTGTGGTAAGGAGGGGGTCGGCCTCTTCTCCCAGGTAACTAATGACAGGACGAGAGGGAATGGCCACAAGTTGTGCCGGGGAAGATTTAGATTAGACTTGAGGAAAAATTTTTTCTCTGAGAGAGTGGTCAGGCACTGGAATGGCCTGCCTAGGGAGGTGGTTGAGGCACCGTCCCTAGCGCTGTTGAAGAAGCGTTTAGATGAGGTGCTGAGGGATTTGATTTAGTAGCTTGGTGGGTAGGGATGGTGGTGTGAGGATGGTTGGACTAGATGATCTTGTAGGTCCTTTCCAACCTAATGTATCTATGAATCTATGAATCTGATTGCAGTGCAGTTTTTCTACAACTGATTGTGCAGCCTTGCTCTTCACTGTATCTCTCTTTGCTCGTCAGTTTTGCTGAAGACTTGTTTGCTTTTAAATTCAAGATACACTTGTAATTGCTCATGTTGAATGTTGGAGACAACAAGTAGCCCTCTTCTGTTGTTGTTGCTCCCTTGCTTTGTTTGTGTTCTGAAAAAAACTAACACCTTCTGTTTTTAGGTTGTGGGGAGGATGTATCAAAGCGGTGATAAAACGTGGTATTTATTTACCACAGCTTCGAGAAGTAATAGATTCATGCAAGCTGAAGAAAGCTGCCAATAGGAGGGGGAAAGTAGCAGGAAGATGGAAGATCTCAGTGAAGCAGGAAATAGTAATGTCCTAATGATCCCACTGAGAAGGATGGTGACTGCAGCAGTATGGAATCAAATCAGCAGTTGGTACAGAAAAGTCCATGTAATTTAAGTTAAAACAGAGAAGACACAGTGATGCTCCATGAGGGGATCAGGGGCATCCACTTTGGTTTTCACTCTGTACACTCCACTTCCAGTACCTTTCAGGTACTGGAAGTGGAGTGTGCAGAGCAGAAGACAAAAGCCAGCAGCTGCTGCTAGATCATGTTAGAATGCTACACAGCATGCTCTAGGCTGGGTGCATCTGATTGCAGTGCAGTTTTTCTACAACTGATTGTGCAGCCTCGCTCTTCACTGTATCTCTCTTTGCTCATTAGTTTTGCTGTTGGACTGTACACGCGCTTGTGAGATGACGGACATGAGGAAGTGCGCACAGACAGCAGCATTTCTAAGACAAGTTTTTGTACTTTATTGAAATTTGTGTAACTAGGAAGAAAACTCTGCTTGCGCTTTAGGTTGAGTCTGTAAGGATTCTGTTCCTTTCTCCTTTTCTGTCTCTAATACTGCAGTATGAATACTGTTGACATCGAGTATGATGCTTTTGCTCAGTCTCCTGGAAGCTGTGCACCTGCAGAGTTGTTTTAATAACTCGTTAAGCAAAGATCATAGTGCACTGTGAGTGATTTTTTTATTTCAAGCCAGTTTCTATCCGTTTGAGTGTTGAACCATCACACAGTCCTGTGATGGGTAGCCCTGTGGGGTTTTCACCGTGGTCTTAGCTCCAATAAATAAGTCATCATGACTTCTGTTCAAGTCTACTTGGAATGGGATGGAAATGGCATGTTCTGATTGAGTTGGCTAACGGTTAGGCTGACCTTCCTGTTGAAATATGTGCAGCCGTTTTTTGTCGCAGGTCAGGCAGGTTGCGTGTTATTTTGAATGTGCTGAAATGTCTTTATGAAGACTTGTTTGCTTTTAAATTCAAGATACGCTTGTAATTGCTCATGTTGAATGTTGGAGACAACAAGTAGCCCTCTTCTGTTGTTGTTGCTCCCTTGCTTTGTTTGTGTTCTGAAAAAAACTAACACCTTCTGTTTTTAGGTTGTGGGGAGGATGTATCAAAGCGGTGGTAAAACGTGGTATTTATTTACCACAGCTTCGAGAAGTAATAGATTCATGCAAGCTGAAGAAAGCTGCCAATAGGAGGGGGAAAGTAGCAGGAAGATGGAAGATCTCAGTGAAGCAGGAAATAGTAATGTCCTAATGATCCCACTGAGAAGGATGGTGACTGCAGCAGTATGGAATCAAATCAGCAGTTGGTACAGAAAAGTCCATGTAATTTAAGTTAAAACAGAGAAGACACAGTGATGCTCCATGAGGGGATCAGGGGCATCCACTTTGGTTTTCACTCCAGTACCTTTCAGGTACTGGAAGTGGAGTGTGCAGAGCGGAAGACAAAAGCCAGCAGCTGCTGCTAGATCATGTTAGAATGCTACACAGCATGTTCTAGGCTGGGTTTTTTGACCACGGGGCAGTTTACTCAGTTCCTGGCCTGTTATCCGCTGATGGATTACACCTGTCCCAAAGGGGGAAACGAATTCTAGCCCAGGAGCTAGCTGGACTAATTGAGAGAGCTTTAAACTAGCTGTGATGGGGCTAGGGGATATAACAGGGCTCCCCAGTGAAGAGCCCAGGGGGGCTGTGCTGGAACAAAGGGTGAGGCAAATGTCTCAGCTGAAGTGCATATACACCAACGCACGCAGCAGGGGCAATAAACAAGAAGAGCTTGAAACCATTGTAAGGCAGGCTAACTGTGACCTTGTTGCTATTACAGAAACATGGTGGGACCCCTCCCATGACTGGAGGACTGGGATGGATGGCTACAAGAAGGTCTTCAGAAGGGACAGGCGGGGAAAAAAGGGTGGTGGCATAGCTCTCTATATCAAAGAGTGTCTTGATGTTGAAGAGTTTGAGGTTGGAAACGACCAAGTGGAGTGTCTGTGGGTAAGGATCAGGGGGATGGTCTGTAGGAGTGACATTGTGGTGGGGCTCTGTTATAGACCGCCTAGCCAAGATGAAGAGATAGATGAGGTGTTCTACAAGCAACTAGTAGATGTTGCACGATGGCCAGCACTAGTTCTCATGGGGGACTTCAACTTCCCTGATAGATGCTGGAAATATAATACCGCGCAGAGGAAGCAGTCCATGAGATTTCTGGAGTGTGTGGAAGATTGCTTCCTGACACAGCTGGTGCAAGAACCTAGCAGGGGAGGTGCCCTGCTAGACCTGCTCTTCACTAACAGTGAAGGACTAGTAGGAGATGTGAAGGTTGGGGATCGTCTTGGCCAGAGTGACCATGAAATGGTAGAGTTTGCTATTCTTGGTGACATCAAGAGGGTGACTAGCAAAACTGCTACCTTGGACTTGCGGAGGGCAGACTTTGACCTGTTCAGGACGCTTGTTGCAAGGGTCCCTTGGGACTCGCTCCTGAGGGGTAAAGGGGTCCAGGAAGCCTGGGTCCTCCTCAAGACGGAAATCTTAAAGGCACAGGTGCAGGCTGTCCCTGAGTACCGTAAGTCAAGCCGGAGGGGAAAAAGGCCAGTGTGGATGAACCGGGATCTTTTGTTGAGACTCCGGGAGAAAAAGAGAGTCTATGCCCTCTGGAAGATGGGACAGGCTACTTGGGGAGACTACAGGGAACTTGCCAAGATTTGCAGGCAGGAAGTTAGAAATGCAAAAGCCCAGCTTGAACTTAGACTGGCTACTGCAGTAAAGGAGAACAAAAAATCCTTTTATAAATATATTAACAGTAAAAGAAGAACTAAGGAGAATTTCCCTCCTTTACTTGATGCGGCAGGGAATGTAACCACAGAGGATAAGGAAAAGGCTGAGGTTCTCAATGCCTTCTTCACGTCTGTCTTTAATAGACAGACCAGTTATCCTCAGGATACTTCTCGCCCTGACCTGGAAGTCTGGGACGAAGCGCATCATACACCCCCTGTGATCCCAGCAGAGACAGTCAGAGACCTGCTCCTCCATCTGAACTGCCACAAGTCCATGGGGCCAGATGGGATCCACCCAAGGGTGCTGAGGGAGCTGGCAGAGGTGATTGCCAAGCCGCTTTCTGCCATCTATCAGCATTCCTGGTCATCTGGAGAGGTCCCGCAAGATTGGAGGCTTGCCGATGTGACTCCCATCTACAAGAAAGGCCGTAAGGAAGATCCGGGGAACTACAGGCCTGTCAGCCTGACCTCGGTATCAGGGAAAGTTATGGAGCAATTGATCTTGAGGGAGATCACACGGCACGTGCATGGCAATCAGGGGATCAGACCCAGCCAGCACGGGTTCACAAAGGGCAGGTCGTGCTTGTCCAACCTCATCTCCTTCTATGACTGGGTGACCAGACTGGTAGATGAGGGAAAGGCTGTTGATGTAGTCTACCTGGACTTCAGCAAAGCCTTTGACACGGTCTCCCACAGTATTCTCCTGCAGAAGCTGGCAGCCCATGGTGTGGACAGGTTCACTCTTCTCTGGGTTGAGAATTGGCTAGAGGGCCGTGCCCAGCGGGTAGTGGTTAATGGAGTCAAGTCCAGCTGGCGTCCTGTCACGAGTGGTGTCCCCCAAGGGTCAGTATTGGGGCCCGTCTTGTTTAATATCTTTATTGATGACCTGGATGAGGGGATTGAGTGTACCCTCAGTAAGTTTGCGGATGACACCAAGTTGGGAGGATGTGTCGATCTGCCTGAGGGTAGGGAGGCCCTTCAGCGGGATCTGGATAGGCTAGACAGTTGGGCTGAGGTCAATGGGATGAGGTTCAATAAGGCCAAGTGCCGGGTCCTGCACTTTGGCCACAATCACCCCATGCAATGCTATAGGCTTGGGGCAGAATGGCTTGAGGAGTGTATAGAGGAAAAGGACCTGGGGGTGTTGGTTGATGCTCGGCTCAATATGAGCCGGCAGTGTGCCCAGGTGGCCAAGAAGGCCAATGGCATCCTGGCCTGTATTAGGAATAGTGTGGCCAGCAGGAGCAGGGAGGTGATCATCCCCCTGTACTCAGCTCTGGTGCGGCCGCACCTTGAGTACTGTGTTCAGTTTTGGGCCCCTCACTACAAGAAAGACGTTGAGGCCCTGGAGCGTGTTCAGAGAAGGGCAACAAAACTGGTGAGGGGTCTGGAGCACAAGTCTTACGAGGAGCGGCTGAGGGAGCTGGGATTGTTTAGTTTGGGGAAAAGGAGGCTTAGAGGAGACCTCATTGCACTCTACCACTTCCTGAAGGGAGGCTGTGGTAAGGAGGGGGTCGGCCTCTTCTCCCAGGTAACTAATGACAGGACGAGAGGGAATGGCCACAAGTTGTGCCGGGGAAGATTTAGATTAGACTTGAGGAAAAATTTTTTCTCTGAGAGAGTGGTCAGGCACTGGAATGGCCTGCCTAGGGAGGTGGTTGAGGCACCGTCCCTAGCGCTGTTGAAGAAGCGTTTAGATGAGGTGCTGAGGGATTTGATTTAGTAGCTTGGTGGGTAGGGATGGTGGTGTGAGGATGGTTGGACTAGATGATCTTGTAGGTCCTTTCCAACCTAATGTATCTATGAATCTATGAATCTATGAATCTGATTGCAGTGCAGTTTTTCTACAACTGATTGTGCAGCCTTGCTCTTCACTGTATCTCTCTTTGCTCGTCAGTTTTGCTGAAGACTTGTTTGCTTTTAAATTCAAGATACACTTGTAATTGCTCATGTTGAATGTTGGAGACAACAAGTAGCCCTCTTCTGTTGTTGTTGCTCCCTTGCTTTGTTTGTGTTCTGAAAAAAACTAACACCTTCTGTTTTTAGGTTGTGGGGAGGATGTATCAAAGCGGTGATAAAACGTGGTATTTATTTACCACAGCTTCGAGAAGTAATAGATTCATGCAAGCTGAAGAAAGCTGCCAATAGGAGGGGGAAAGTAGCAGGAAGATGGAAGATCTCAGTGAAGCAGGAAATAGTAATGTCCTAATGATCCCACTGAGAAGGATGGTGACTGCAGCAGTATGGAATCAAATCAGCAGTTGGTACAGAAAAGTCCATGTAATTTAAGTTAAAACAGAGAAGACACAGTGATGCTCCATGAGGGGATCAGGGGCATCCACTTTGGTTTTCACTCTGTACACTCCACTTCCAGTACCTTTCAGGTACTGGAAGTGGAGTGTGCAGAGCAGAAGACAAAAGCCAGAAGCTGCTGCTAGATCATGTTAGAATGCTACACAGCATGTTCTAGGCTGGGTGCATCTGATTGCAGTGCAGTTTTTCTGCAACTGATTGTGCAGCCTCGCTCTTCACTGTATCTCTCTTTGCTCATTAGTTTTGCTGTTGGACTGTACACGCGCTTGTGAGATGACGGACATGAGGAAGTGCGCACAGACAGCAGCATTTCTAAGACAAGTTTTTGTACTTTATTGAAATTTGTGTAACTAGGAAGAAAACTCTGCTTGCGCTTTAGGTTGAGTCTGTAAGGATTCTGTTCCTTTCTCCTTTTCTGTCTCTAATACTGCAGTATGAATACTGTTGACATCGAGTATGATGCTTTTGCTCAGTCTCCTGGAAGCTGTGCACCTGCAGAGTTGTTTTAATAACTCGTTAAGCAAAGATCATAGTGCACTGTGAGTGATTTTTTTATTTCAAGCCAGTTTCTATCCGTTTGAGTGTTGAACCATCACACAGTCCTGTGATGGGTAGCCCTGTGGGGTTTTCACCGTGGTCTTAGCTCCAATAAATAAGTCATCATGACTTCTGTTCAAGTCTACTTGGAATGGGATGGAAATGGCATGTTCTGATTGAGTTGGCTAACGGTTAGGCTGACCTTCCTGTTGAAATATGTGCAGCCATTTTTTGTCGCAGGTCAGGCAGGTTGCGTGTTATTTTGAATGTGCTGAAATGTCTTTATGAAGACTTGTTTGCTTTTAAATTCAAGATACGCTTGTAATTGCTCATGTTGAATGTTGGAGACAACAAGTAGCCCTCTTCTGTTGTTGTTGCTCCCTTGCTTTGTTTGTGTTCTGAAAAAAACTAACACCTTCTGTTTTTAGGTTGTGGGGAGGATGTATCAAAGCGGTGATAAAACGTGGTATTTATTTACCACAGCTTCGAGAAGTAATAGATTCATGCAAGCTGAAGAAAGCTGCCAATAGGAGGGGGAAAGTAGCAGGAAGATGGAAGATCTCAGTGAAGCAGGAAATAGTAATGTCCTAATGATCCCACTGAGAAGGATGGTGACTGCAGCAGTATGGAATCAAATCAGCAGTTGGTACAGAAAAGTCCATGTAATTTAAGTTAAAACAGAGAAGACACAGTGATGCTCCATGAGGGGATCAGGGGCATCCACTTTGGTTTTCACTCCAGTACCTTTCAGGTACTGGAAGTGGAGTGTGCAGAGCGGAAGACAAAAGCCAGCAGCTGCTGCTAGATCATGTTAGAATGCTACACAGCATGTTCTAGGCTGGGTTTTTTGACCACGGGGCAGTTTACTCAGTTCCTGGCCTGTTATCCGCTGATGGATTACACCTGTCCCAAAGGGGGAAACGAATTCTAGCCCAGGAGCTAGCTGGACTAATTGAGAGAGCTTTAAACTAGCTGTGATGGGGCTAGGGGATATAACAGGGCTCCCCAGTGAAGAGCCCAGGGGGGCTGTGCTGGAACAAAGGGTGAGGCAAATGTCTCAGCTGAAGTGCATATACACCAACGCACGCAGCAGGGGCAATAAACAAGAAGAGCTTGAAACCATTGTAAGGCAGGCTAACTATGACCTTGTTGCTATTACAGAAACATGGTGGGACCCCTCCCATGACTGGAGGACTGGGATGGATGGCTACAAGAAGGTCTTCAGAAGGGACAGGCGGGGAAAAAAGGGTGGTGGCATAGCTCTCTATATCAAAGAGTGTCTTGATGTTGAAGAGTTTGAGGTTGGAAACGACCAAGTGGAGTGTCTGTAGGTAAGGATCAGGGGGATGGTCTGTAGGAGTGACATTGTGGTGGGGCTCTGTTATAGACCGCCTAGCCAAGATGAAGAGATAGATGAGGTGTTCTACAAGCAACTAGTAGATGTTGCACGATGGCCAGCACTAGTTCTCATGGGGGACTTCAACTTCCCTGATAGATGCTGGAAATATAATACCGCGCAGAGGAAGCAGTCCATGAGATTTCTGGAGTGTGTGGAAGATTGCTTCCTGACACAGCTGGTGCAAGAACCTAGCAGGGGAGGTGCCCTGCTAGACCTGCTCTTCACTAACAGTGAAGGACTAGTAGGAGATGTGAAGGTTGGGGATCGTCTTGGCCAGAGTGACCATGAAATGGTAGAGTTTGCTATTCTTGGTGACATCAAGAGGGTGACTAGCAAAACTGCTACCTTGGACTTGCGGAGGGCAGACTTTGACCTGTTCAGGACGCTTGTTGCAAGGGTCCCTTGGGACTCGCTCCTGAGGGGTAAAGGGGTCCAGGAAGCCTGGGTCCTCCTCAAGACGGAAATCTTAAAGGCACAGGTGCAGGCTGTCCCTGAGTACCGTAAGTCAAGCCGGAGGGGAAAAAGGCCAGTGTGGATGAACCGGGATCTTTTGTTGAGACTCCGGGAGAAAAAGAGAGTCTATGCCCTCTGGAAGATGGGACAGGCTACTTGGGGAGACTACAGGGAACTTGCCAAGATTTGCAGGCAGGAAGTTAGAAATGCAAAAGCCCAGCTTGAACTTAGACTGGCTACTGCAGTAAAGGAGAACAAAAAATCCTTTTATAAATATATTAACAGTAAAAGAAGAACTAAGGAGAATTTCCCTCCTTTACTTGATGCGGCAGGGAATGTAACCACAGAGGATAAGGAAAAGGCTGAGGTTCTCAATGCCTTCTTCACGTCTGTCTTTAATAGACAGACCAGTTATCCTCAGGATACTTCTCACCCTGACCTGGAAGTCTGGGACGAAGCGCATCATACACCCCCTGTGATCCCAGCAGAGACAGTCAGAGACCTGCTCCTCCATCTGAACTGCCACAAGTCCATGGGGCCAGATGGGATCCACCCAAGGGTGCTGAGGGAGCTGGCAGAGGTGATTGCCAAGCCGCTTTCTGCCATCTATCAGCATTCCTGGTCATCTGGAGAGGTCCCGCAAGATTGGAGGCTTGCCGATGTGACTCCCATCTACAAGAAAGGCCGTAAGGAAGATCCGGGGAACTACAGGCCTGTCAGCCTGACCTCGGTATCAGGGAAAGTTATGGAGCAATTGATCTTGAGGGAGATCACACGGCACGTGCATGGCAATCAGGGGATCAGACCCAGCCAGCACGGGTTCACAAAGGGCAGGTCGTGCTTGTCCAACCTCATCTCCTTCTATGACTGGGTGACCAGACTGGTAGATGAGGGAAAGGCTGTTGATGTAGTCTACCTGGACTTCAGCAAAGCCTTTGACACGGTCTCCCACAGTATTCTCCTGCAGAAGCTGGCAGCCCATGGTGTGGACAGGTTCACTCTTCTCTGGGTTGAGAATTGGCTAGAGGGCCGTGCCCAGCGGGTAGTGGTTAATGGAGTCAAGTCCAGCTGGCGTCCTGTCACGAGTGGTGTCCCCCAAGGGTCAGTATTGGGGCCCGTCTTGTTTAATATCTTTATTGATGACCTGGATGAGGGGATTGAGTGTACCCTCAGTAAGTTTGCGGATGACACCAAGTTGGGAGGATGTGTCGATCTGCCTGAGGGTAGGGAGGCCCTTCAGCGGGATCTGGATAGGCTAGACAGTTGGGCTGAGGTCAATGGGATGAGGTTCAATAAGGCCAAGTGCCGGGTCCTGCACTTTGGCCACAATCACCCCATGCAATGCTATAGGCTTGGGGCAGAATGGCTTGAGGAGTGTATAGAGGAAAAGGACCTGGGGGTGTTGGTTGATGCTCGGCTCAATATGAGCCGGCAGTGTGCCCAGGTGGCCAAGAAGGCCAACGGCATCCTGGCCTGTATTAGGAATAGTGTGGCCAGCAGGAGCAGGGAGGTGATCATCCCCCTGTACTCAGCTCTGGTGCGGCCGCACCTTGAGTACTGTGTTCAGTTTTGGGCCCCTCACTACAAGAAAGACGTTGAGGCCCTGGAGCGTGTTCAGAGAAGGGCAACAAAACTGGTGAGGGGTCTGGAGCACAAGTCTTACGAGGAGCGGCTGAGGGAGCTGGGATTGTTTAGTTTGGGGAAAAGGAGGCTTAGAGGAGACCTCATTGCACTCTACCACTTCCTGAAGGGAGGCTGTGGTAAGGAGGGGGTCGGCCTCTTCTCCCAGGTAACTAATGACAGGACGAGAGGGAATGGCCACAAGTTGTGCCGGGGAAGATTTAGATTAGACTTGAGGAAAAATTTTTTCTCTGAGAGAGTGGTCAGGCACTGGAATGGCCTGCCTAGGGAGGTGGTTGAGGCACCGTCCCTAGCGCTGTTGAAGAAGCGTTTAGATGAGGTGCTGAGGGATTTGATTTAGTAGCTTGGTGGGTAGGGATGGTGGTGTGAGGATGGTTGGACTAGATGATCTTGTAGGTCCTTTCCAACCTAATGTATCTATGAATCTATGAATCTGATTGCAGTGCAGTTTTTCTACAACTGATTGTGCAGCCTTGCTCTTCACTGTATCTCTCTTTGCTCGTCAGTTTTGCTGAAGACTTGTTTGCTTTTAAATTCAAGATACACTTGTAATTGCTCATGTTGAATGTTGGAGACAACAAGTAGCCCTCTTCTGTTGTTGTTGCTCCCTTGCTTTGTTTGTGTTCTGAAAAAAACTAACACCTTCTGTTTTTAGGTTGTGGGGAGGATGTATCAAAGCGGTGATAAAACGTGGTATTTATTTACCACAGCTTCGAGAAGTAATAGATTCATGCAAGCTGAAGAAAGCTGCCAATAGGAGGGGGAAAGTAGCAGGAAGATGGAAGATCTCAGTGAAGCAGGAAATAGTAATGTCCTAATGATCCCACTGAGAAGGATGGTGACTGCAGCAGTATGGAATCAAATCAGCAGTTGGTACAGAAAAGTCCATGTAATTTAAGTTAAAACAGAGAAGACACAGTGATGCTCCATGAGGGGATCAGGGGCATCCACTTTGGTTTTCACTCTGTACACTCCACTTCCAGTACCTTTCAGGTACTGGAAGTGGAGTGTGCAGAGCAGAAGACAAAAGCCAGAAGCTGCTGCTAGATCATGTTAGAATGCTACACAGCATGTTCTAGGCTGGGTGCATCTGATTGCAGTGCAGTTTTTCTGCAACTGATTGTGCAGCCTCGCTCTTCACTGTATCTCTCTTTGCTCATTAGTTTTGCTGTTGGACTGTACACGCGCTTGTGAGATGACGGACATGAGGAAGTGCGCACAGACAGCAGCATTTCTAAGACAAGTTTTTGTACTTTATTGAAATTTGTGTAACTAGGAAGAAAACTCTGCTTGCGCTTTAGGTTGAGTCTGTAAGGATTCTGTTCCTTTCTCCTTTTCTGTCTCTAATACTGCAGTATGAATACTGTTGACATCGAGTATGATGCTTTTGCTCAGTCTCCTGGAAGCTGTGCACCTGCAGAGTTGTTTTAATAACTCGTTAAGCAAAGATCATAGTGCACTGTGAGTGATTTTTTTATTTCAAGCCAGTTTCTATCCGTTTGAGTGTTGAACCATCACACAGTCCTGTGATGGGTAGCCCTGTGGGGTTTTCACCGTGGTCTTAGCTCCAATAAATAAGTCATCATGACTTCTGTTCAAGTCTACTTGGAATGGGATGGAAATGGCATGTTCTGATTGAGTTGGCTAACGGTTAGGCTGACCTTCCTGTTGAAATATGTGCAGCCGTTTTTTGTCGCAGGTCAGGCAGGTTGCGTGTTATTTTGAATGTGCTGAAATGTCTTTATGAAGACTTGTTTGCTTTTAAATTCAAGATACGCTTGTAATTGCTCATGTTGAATGTTGGAGACAACAAGTAGCCCTCTTCTGTTGTTGTTGCTCCCTTGCTTTGTTTGTGTTCTGAAAAAAACTAACACCTTCTGTTTTTAGGTTGTGGGGAGGATGTATCAAAGCGGTGATAAAACGTGGTATTTATTTACCACAGCTTCGAGAAGTAATAGATTCATGCAAGCTGAAGAAAGCTGCCAATAGGAGGGGGAAAGTAGCAGGAAGATGGAAGATCTCAGTGAAGCAGGAAATAGTAATGTCCTAATGATCCCACTGAGAAGGATGGTGACTGCAGCAGTATGGAATCAAATCAGCAGTTGGTACAGAAAAGTCCATGTAATTTAAGTTAAAACAGAGAAGACACAGTGATGCTCCATGAGGGGATCAGGGGCATCCACTTTGGTTTTCACTCCAGTACCTTTCAGGTACTGGAAGTGGAGTGTGCAGAGCGGAAGACAAAAGCCAGCAGCTGCTGCTAGATCATGTTAGAATGCTACACAGCATGTTCTAGGCTGGGTTTTTTGACCACGGGGCAGTTTACTCAGTTCCTGGCCTGTTATCCGCTGATGGATTACACCTGTCCCAAAGGGGGAAACGAATTCTAGCCCAGGAGCTAGCTGGACTAATTGAGAGAGCTTTAAACTAGCTGTGATGGGGCTAGGGGATATAACAGGGCTCCCCAGTGAAGAGCCCAGGGGGGCTGTGCTGGAACAAAGGGTGAGGCAAATGTCTCAGCTGAAGTGCATATACACCAACGCACGCAGCAGGGGCAATAAACAAGAAGAGCTTGAAACCATTGTAAGGCAGGCTAACTGTGACCTTGTTGCTATTACAGAAACATGGTGGGACCCCTCCCATGACTGGAGGACTGGGATGGATGGCTACAAGAAGGTCTTCAGAAGGGACAGGCGGGGAAAAAAGGGTGGTGGCATAGCTCTCTATATCAAAGAGTGTCTTGATGTTGAAGAGTTTGAGGTTGGAAACGACCAAGTGGAGTGTCTGTAGGTAAGGATCAGGGGGATGGTCTGTAGGAGTGACATTGTGGTGGGGCTCTGTTATAGACCGCCTAGCCAAGATGAAGAGATAGATGAGGTGTTGTACAAGCAACTAGTAGATGTTGCACGATGGCCAGCACTAGTTCTCATGGGGGACTTCAACTTCCCTGATAGATGCTGGAAATATAATACCGCGCAGAGGAAGCAGTCCATGAGATTTCTGGAGTGTGTGGAAGATTGCTTCCTGACACAGCTGGTGCAAGAACCTAGCAGGGGAGGTGCCCTGCTAGACCTGCTCTTCACTAACAGTGAAGGACTAGTAGGAGATGTGAAGGTTGGGGATCGTCTTGGCCAGAGTGACCATGAAATGGTAGAGTTTGCTATTCTTGGTGACATCAAGAGGGTGACTAGCAAAACTGCTACCTTGGACTTGCGGAGGGCAGACTTTGACCTGTTCAGGACGCTTGTTGCAAGGGTCCCTTGGGACTCGCTCCTGAGGGGTAAAGGGGTCCAGGAAGCCTGGGTCCTCCTCAAGACGGAAATCTTAAAGGCACAGGTGCAGGCTGTCCCTGAGTACCGTAAGTCAAGCCGGAGGGGAAAAAGGCCAGTGTGGATGAACCGGGATCTTTTGTTGAGACTCCGGGAGAAAAAGAGAGTCTATGCCCTCTGGAAGATGGGACAGGCTACTTGGGGAGACTACAGGGAACTTGCCAAGATTTGCAGGCAGGAAGTTAGAAATGCAAAAGCCCAGCTTGAACTTAGACTGGCTACTGCAGTAAAGGAGAACAAAAAATCCTTTTATAAATATATTAACAGTAAAAGAAGAACTAAGGAGAATTTCCCTCCTTTACTTGATGCGGCAGGGAATGTAACCACAGAGGATAAGGAAAAGGCTGAGGTTCTCAATGCCTTCTTCACGTCTGTCTTTAATAGACAGACCAGTTATCCTCAGGATACTTCTCGCCCTGACCTGGAAGTCTGGGACGAAGCGCATCATACACCCCCTGTGATCCCAGCAGAGACAGTCAGAGACCTGCTCCTCCATCTGAACTGCCACAAGTCCATGGGGCCAGATGGGATCCACCCAAGGGTGCTGAGGGAGCTGGCAGAGGTGATTGCCAAGCCGCTTTCTGCCATCTATCAGCATTCCTGGTCATCTGGAGAGGTCCCGCAAGATTGGAGGCTTGCCGATGTGACTCCCATCTACAAGAAAGGCCGTAAGGAAGATCCGGGGAACTACAGGCCTGTCAGCCTGACCTCGGTATCAGGGAAAGTTATGGAGCAATTGATCTTGAGGGAGATCACACGGCACGTGCATGGCAATCAGGGGATCAGACCCAGCCAGCACGGGTTCACAAAGGGCAGGTCGTGCTTGTCCAACCTCATCTCCTTCTATGACTGGGTGACCAGACTGGTAGATGAGGGAAAGGCTGTTGATGTAGTCTACCTGGACTTCAGCAAAGCCTTTGACACGGTCTCCCACAGTATTCTCCTGCAGAAGCTGGCAGCCCATGGTGTGGACAGGTTCACTCTTCTCTGGGTTGAGAATTGGCTAGAGGGCCGTGCCCAGCGGGTAGTGGTTAATGGAGTCAAGTCCAGCTGGCGTCCTGTCACGAGTGGTGTCCCCCAAGGGTCAGTATTGGGGCCCGTCTTGTTTAATATCTTTATTGATGACCTGGATGAGGGGATTGAGTGTACCCTCAGTAAGTTTGCGGATGACACCAAGTTGGGAGGATGTGTCGATCTGCCTGAGGGTAGGGAGGCCCTTCAGCGGGATCTGGATAGGCTAGACAGTTGGGCTGAGGTCAATGGGATGAGGTTCAATAAGGCCAAGTGCCGGGTCCTGCACTTTGGCCACAATCACCCCATGCAATGCTATAGGCTTGGGGCAGAATGGCTTGAGGAGTGTATAGAGGAAAAGGACCTGGGGGTGTTGGTTGATGCTCGGCTCAATATGAGCCGGCAGTGTGCCCAGGTGGCCAAGAAGGCCAACGGCATCCTGGCCTGTATTAGGAATAGTGTGGCCAGCAGGAGCAGGGAGGTGATCATCCCCCTGTACTCAGCTCTGGTGCGGCCGCACCTTGAGTACTGTGTTCAGTTTTGGGCCCCTCACTACAAGAAAGACGTTGAGGCCCTGGAGCGTGTTCAGAGAAGGGCAACAAAACTGGTGAGGGGTCTGGAGCACAAGTCTTACGAGGAGCGGCTGAGGGAGCTGGGATTGTTTAGTTTGGGGAAAAGGAGGCTTAGAGGAGACCTCATTGCACTCTACCACTTCCTGAAGGGAGGCTGTGGTAAGGAGGGGGTCGGCCTCTTCTCCCAGGTAACTAATGACAGGACGAGAGGGAATGGCCACAAGTTGTGCCGGGGAAGATTTAGATTAGACTTGAGGAAAAATTTTTTCTCTGAGAGAGTGGTCAGGCACTGGAATGGCCTGCCTAGGGAGGTGGTTGAGGCACCGTCCCTAGCGCTGTTGAAGAAGCGTTTAGATGAGGTGCTGAGGGATTTGATTTAGTAGCTTGGTGGGTAGGGATGGTGGTGTGAGGATGGTTGGACTAGATGATCTTGTAGGTCCTTTCCAACCTAATGTATCTATGAATCTATGAATCTGATTGCAGTGCAGTTTTTCTACAACTGATTGTGCAGCCTTGCTCTTCACTGTATCTCTCTTTGCTCGTCAGTTTTGCTGAAGACTTGTTTGCTTTTAAATTCAAGATACACTTGTAATTGCTCATGTTGAATGTTGGAGACAACAAGTAGCCCTCTTCTGTTGTTGTTGCTCCCTTGCTTTGTTTGTGT
The DNA here is from genome assembly GCA_023055505.1 of Callipepla californica brunnescens. NCBI lineage: Eukaryota > Metazoa > Chordata > Aves > Galliformes > Odontophoridae > Callipepla > Callipepla californica. Next base: position 960,482 of record JALIRH010000115.1, on the reverse strand, counting down.
TCTGAAAAAAACTAACACCTTCTGTTTTTAGGTTGTGGGGAGGATGTATCAAAGCGGTGATAAAACGTGGTATTTATTTACCACAGCTTCGAGAAGTAATAGATTCATGCAAGCTGAAGAAAGCTGCCAATAGGAGGGGGAAAGTAGCAGGAAGATGGAAGATCTCAGTGAAGCAGGAAATAGTAATGTCCTAATGATCCCACTGAGAAGGATGGTGACTGCAGCAGTATGGAATCAAATCAGCAGTTGGTACAGAAAAGTCCATGTAATTTAAGTTAAAACAGAGAAGACACAGTGATGCTCCATGAGGGGATCAGGGGCATCCACTTTGGTTTTCACTCTGTACACTCCACTTCCAGTACCTTTCAGGTACTGGAAGTGGAGTGTGCAGAGCAGAAGACAAAAGCCAGAAGCTGCTGCTAGATCATGTTAGAATGCTACACAGCATGTTCTAGGCTGGGTGCATCTGATTGCAGTGCAGTTTTTCTGCAACTGATTGTGCAGCCTCGCTCTTCACTGTATCTCTCTTTGCTCATTAGTTTTGCTGTTGGACTGTACACGCGCTTGTGAGATGACGGACATGAGGAAGTGCGCACAGACAGCAGCATTTCTAAGACAAGTTTTTGTACTTTATTGAAATTTGTGTAACTAGGAAGAAAACTCTGCTTGCGCTTTAGGTTGAGTCTGTAAGGATTCTGTTCCTTTCTCCTTTTCTGTCTCTAATACTGCAGTATGAATACTGTTGACATCGAGTATGATGCTTTTGCTCAGTCTCCTGGAAGCTGTGCACCTGCAGAGTTGTTTTAATAACTCGTTAAGCAAAGATCATAGTGCACTGTGAGTGATTTTTTTATTTCAAGCCAGTTTCTATCCGTTTGAGTGTTGAACCATCACACAGTCCTGTGATGGGTAGCCCTGTGGGGTTTTCACCGTGGTCTTAGCTCCAATAAATAAGTCATCATGACTTCTGTTCAAGTCTACTTGGAATGGGATGGAAATGGCATGTTCTGATTGAGTTGGCTAACGGTTAGGCTGACCTTCCTGTTGAAATATGTGCAGCCGTTTTTTGTCGCAGGTCAGGCAGGTTGCGTGTTATTTTGAATGTGCTGAAATGTCTTTATGAAGACTTGTTTGCTTTTAAATTCAAGATACGCTTGTAATTGCTCATGTTGAATGTTGGAGACAACAAGTAGCCCTCTTCTGTTGTTGTTGCTCCCTTGCTTTGTTTGTGTTCTGAAAAAAACTAACACCTTCTGTTTTTAGGTTGTGGGGAGGATGTATCAAAGCGGTGATAAAACGTGGTATTTATTTACCACAGCTTCGAGAAGTAATAGATTCATGCAAGCTGAAGAAAGCTGCCAATAGGAGGGGGAAAGTAGCAGGAAGATGGAAGATCTCAGTGAAGCAGGAAATAGTAATGTCCTAATGATCCCACTGAGAAGGATGGTGACTGCAGCAGTATGGAATCAAATCAGCAGTTGGTACAGAAAAGTCCATGTAATTTAAGTTAAAACAGAGAAGACACAGTGATGCTCCATGAGGGGATCAGGGGCATCCACTTTTGTTTTCACTCCAGTACCTTTCAGGTACTGGAAGTGGAGTGTGCAGAGCGGAAGACAAAAGCCAGCAGCTGCTGCTAGATCATGTTAGAATGCTACACAGCATGTTCTAGGCTGGGTTTTTTGACCACGGGGCAGTTTACTCAGTTCCTGGCCTGTTATCCGCTGATGGATTACACCTGTCCCAAAGGGGGAAACGAATTCTAGCCCAGGAGCTAGCTGGACTAATTGAGAGAGCTTTAAACTAGCTGTGATGGGGCTAGGGGATATAACAGGGCTCCCCAGTGAAGAGCCCAGGGGGGCTGTGCTGGAACAAAGGGTGAGGCAAATGTCTCAGCTGAAGTGCATATACACCAACGCACGCAGCAGGGGCAATAAACAAGAAGAGCTTGAAACCATTGTAAGGCAGGCTAACTATGACCTTGTTGCTATTACAGAAACATGGTGGGACCCCTCCCATGACTGGAGGACTGGGATGGATGGCTACAAGAAGGTCTTCAGAAGGGACAGGCGGGGAAAAAAGGGTGGTGGCATAGCTCTCTATATCAAAGAGTGTCTTGATGTTGAAGAGTTTGAGGTTGGAAACGACCAAGTGGAGTGTCTGTAGGTAAGGATCAGGGGGATGGTCTGTAGGAGTGACATTGTGGTGGGGCTCTGTTATAGACCGCCTAGCCAAGATGAAGAGATAGATGAGGTGTTCTACAAGCAACTAGTAGATGTTGCACGATGGCCAGCACTAGTTCTCAGGGGGGACTTCAACTTCCCTGATAGATGCTGGAAATATAATACCGCGCAGAGGAAGCAGTCCATGAGATTTCTGGAGTGTGTGGAAGATTGCTTCCTGACACAGCTGGTGCAAGAACCTAGCAGGGGAGGTGCCCTGCTAGACCTGCTCTTCACTAACAGTGAAGGACTAGTAGGAGATGTGAAGGTTGGGGATCGTCTTGGCCAGAGTGACCATGAAATGGTAGAGTTTGCTATTCTTGGTGACATCAAGAGGGTGACTAGCAAAACTGCTACCTTGGACTTGCGGAGGGCAGACTTTGACCTGTTCAGGACGCTTGTTGCAAGGGTCCCTTGGGACTCGCTCCTGAGGGGTAAAGGGGTCCAGGAAGCCTGGGTCCTCCTCAAGACGGAAATCTTAAAGGCACAGGTGCAGGCTGTCCCTGAGTACCGTAAGTCAAGCCGGAGGGGAAAAAGGCCAGTGTGGATGAACCGGGATCTTTTGTTGAGACTCCGGGAGAAAAAGAGAGTCTATGCCCTCTGGAAGATGGGACAGGCTACTTGGGGAGACTACAGGGAACTTGCCAAGATTTGCAGGCAGGAAGTTAGAAATGCAAAAGCCCAGCTTGAACTTAGACTGGCTACTGCAGTAAAGGAGAACAAAAAATCCTTTTATAAATATATTAACAGTAAAAGAAGAACTAAGGAGAATTTCCCTCCTTTACTTGATGCGGCAGGGAATGTAACCACAGAGGATAAGGAAAAGGCTGAGGTTCTCAATGCCTTCTTCACGTCTGTCTTTAATAGACAGACCAGTTATCCTCAGGATACTTCTCGCCCTGACCTGGAAGTCTGGGACGAAGCGCATCATACACCCCCTGTGATCCCAGCAGAGACAGTCAGAGACCTGCTCCTCCATCTGAACTGCCACAAGTCCATGGGGCCAGATGGGATCCACCCAAGGGTGCTGAGGGAGCTGGCAGAGGTGATTGCCAAGCCGCTTTCTGCCATCTATCAGCATTCCTGGTCATCTGGAGAGGTCCCGCAAGATTGGAGGCTTGCCGATGTGACTCCCATCTACAAGAAAGGCCGTAAGGAAGATCCGGGGAACTACAGGCCTGTCAGCCTGACCTCGGTATCAGGGAAAGTTATGGAGCAATTGATCTTGAGGGAGATCACACGGCACGTGCATGGCAATCAGGGGATCAGACCCAGCCAGCACGGGTTCACAAAGGGCAGGTCGTGCTTGTCCAACCTCATCTCCTTCTATGACTGGGTGACCAGACTGGTAGATGAGGGAAAGGCTGTTGATGTAGTCTACCTGGACTTCAGCAAAGCCTTTGACACGGTCTCCCACAGTATTCTCCTGCAGAAGCTGGCAGCCCATGGTGTGGACAGGTTCACTCTTCTCTGGGTTGAGAATTGGCTAGAGGGCCGTGCCCAGCGGGTAGTGGTTAATGGAGTCAAGTCCAGCTGGCGTCCTGTCACGAGTGGTGTCCCCCAAGGGTCAGTATTGGGGCCCGTCTTGTTTAATATCTTTATTGATGACCTGGATGAGGGGATTGAGTGTACCCTCAGTAAGTTTGCGGATGACACCAAGTTGGGAGGATGTGTCGATCTGCCTGAGGGTAGGGAGGCCCTTCAGCGGGATCTGGATAGGCTAGACAGTTGGGCTGAGGTCAATGGGATGAGGTTCAATAAGGCCAAGTGCCGGGTCCTGCACTTTGGCCACAATCACCCCATGCAATGCTATAGGCTTGGGGCAGAATGGCTTGAGGAGTGTATAGAGGAAAAGGACCTGGGGGTGTTGGTTGATGCTCGGCTCAATATGAGCCGGCAGTGTGCCCAGGTGGCCAAGAAGGCCAATGGCATCCTGGCCTGTATTAGGAATAGTGTGGCCAGCAGGAGCAGGGAGGTGATCATCCCCCTGTACTCAGCTCTGGTGCGGCCGCACCTTGAGTACTGTGTTCAGTTTTGGGCCCCTCACTACAAGAAAGACGTTGAGGCCCTGGAGCGTGTTCAGAGAAGGGCAACAAAACTGGTGAGGGGTCTGGAGCACAAGTCTTACGAGGAGCGGCTGAGGGAGCTGGGATTGTTTAGTTTGGGGAAAAGGAGGCTTAGAGGAGACCTCATTGCACTCTACCACTTCCTGAAGGGAGGCTGTGGTAAGGAGGGGGTCAGCCTCTTCTCCCAGGTAACTAATGACAGGACGAGAGGGAATGGCCACAAGTTGTGCCGGGGAAGATTTAGATTAGACTTGAGGAAAAATTTTTTCTCTGAGAGAGTGGTCAGGCACTGGAATGGCCTGCCTAGGGAGGTGGTTGAGGCACCGTCCCTAGCGCTGTTGAAGAAGCGTTTAGATGAGGTGCTGAGGGATTTGATTTAGTAGCTTGGTTGGTAGGGATGGTGGTGTGAGGATGGTTGGACTAGATGATCTTGTAGGTCCTTTCCAACCTAATGTATCTATGAATCTATGTGTCTATGAATCTATGAATCTCTCTTTATTTACTGGTTGTTTGTTTACCATCCAGATGATGTGGATGGCATATTTTGCTTGGCTTATTATTTTCTATGATTACTGTTCTTTTGGGTTATTCACCCTACAGTAGGTAAATCCCTGGAGTTGTTACAACATCCCAGTTTGGCCTGAGTTTTTGATTTTGACGTTGCATTCACTTGCGGTGTGGGAAAAGTCAGAAGTAACACCAGAGAATGCCAGCTGGGTCCAACCAGAGTCAACTCACCTGACACTACGACTGTGATCAGATTAATCCTGTTTTCTTACTCTAACTTACTTGAACTGGGGTTTTGTTTTACCCTAGAATAGGACTTATAGCCAGAGTAAATGTCAGACAAGATTGTGTAAGAGCCGCTGTCCTGATGACATTTCTATTCAAGGTGATAGAAAACAGGCTAGAACGTCTCTAAATCTCTAAATGTCAGTTTAGAACATTTACACCATTGTATGCACTTGCTGACATTTTGACACTTCCTGAAACGGATCCTTAGCTTTATTTTGTTTCTACCGACCTTCATTTTATTGACAATTGAAAGTATACATGACTTTATTTTCTACAAAGTAAAAGTATTTACAGGTTTTAATTTTTTTCCAGTGCTGTAGCTGTGGAAGCAGGAATATGATATATGGCTTCCAATGACAAAAAAACGATGTTTTCAATTTGATTAAGTCCATTTCAATTGAACATATAATGTATTCCTGCATAGACATAGTGCGGTGTGGCAGACTGTAAAGATTAAGGAAGAGCTACTACATTTGGAACAACATAATTAACACTCTCGTTCATGATAGGAAAATAAACAACCAAGGCAGGACTTTGTTTCAGTGATGGATAGCATCTTTATTAAAGAATTAATCTGGTCTCACCCCAGGAACTATCTAGTACAGAAATAAGGGCCTCGTGGTTCCATTTACAGTTCCTTTTACAACTTAAGTTTATTGCCAGATATTCTTGTTGAGGCATGCCGGACCCCTTTCTCCCTTTATCTATTTTCAGTGCAGATGGAGACACAGCATCCAATATCATCACTATCTTGTTCTATTCTGAGCAAGAAGATGAAGTTCTGACTCTCTCATAATTAAATAGTTTTATTACCAATGTTGAAGATCTGCTGATAATATACCATATATATATATGCTTTGTATTTAGTTGCCTATACTGATATGTGAAATCAAGGTTGTCCTCCTTTGTCTGAGGCCTTAGAACTTGTTCTCCTGAAATATGAAATGCTGGAATAAGAAAGAGGCTGCATCAAAATATTTGGCAGATACCATAGTCTTTGGGTGCCTGTGGCCAACATAATCTGTTTTTCTCCTAGTCAGTAGTTCCCTGAGCCAACATGGATGCTTGGGAACCTCAAAGATGTTTTCTCTCTATGACTTAAATGCAGTATGAGCATTTAGATCACTGGGGATGTATATTCAAAGCTATACTTCACCTCTGATTGATACCAATGAAACCAAGGGACTGTGTCAGATCATTGAGTATGTGCATTTATGGTGATGTAAATTAGTGGATACCTTGCAATATACTTTGAAGCACTTACATTAGTTCTTAAATGGCCCACTTCTTTGTGGTTTAGAAATATGGCTTCAGATAGGTTTTGTATGCTGTTGGAACCTAAAGTATTTATTGCGTTAGGCTGTGGGCAGACTTGCTAATCACTTAAGAACTTACTGCGGTTTTTATGCTTTGATATTCAGTGGATTAGCTGATGATGATGTTTAAAGAGTCATGAGAAGTAAGGGAGATAGCTGCTACTGAGAGGTCACAGCAAGTTTCTCTTCAGATTTTCAGCAAATGCAGGTAGATACATCTGCTGGGATTACACTCCTCAGATTGGAAAATCTCCAAGGCAAACTAAGTAGGGTTCTAACTTAAAAATTTTATTACTAGCAGCATTTCAGTGAAAACTGATTTTAGAAAGCATTTGAGAGGCTTGTTTACAAGATTCTCAGACAGATGCTTCTGTTCATTGGGGAATGCCAGTATAGAAATTCTGTATCTTATTGGTCTGTAAGCATTGCAGATACATGAAGGGAGAGGGCTTAACACCAATAGCAGTGGAAAACCTGCAGTCTCCATACTCCCTTCAAAATGCATCCTGTCTTCTGCTTTTTATTCTCTGTGGGAGCTCGAAAGAAGGAACATCTGAAAAAGAAAAATCTCTTTTCATGGATGTTTATTTTGTATTTTTTGGGGGGAAAGTTTATTTTGGGTTTTATTTAGAGAAGGCAGTGAGCTAGTGAGTAGTGTAACTAACCTAGCAGTTATGAAGTAAATTGCAAAATAAGGTGTTTTCCAGCACAGCTGAGGCAATAAGGAATTGATTCTTTGTAGCCAAGCTCTGTTATTTTTTAAGCTATGAACATAAGACGCTGCTAACATTTTTAATTTGAGAAATCACATAGTTCTTGATCTCAACATCAAGCAAAACAAGTCCCAGATTTTTACAGATACATTAACAACTACTAACAATGAATATACCTGTCAAGACGTATCAACACGTTTTTCTAATCCGCAGATTTCATCACCTGAAATAAATCTTCAGAATGCCTCTGCTGGTGATAAGAAAGTAGTAATCATTCAACAGCAAAGATAGGAAGTTGTGAGCAGTTTTAGCATGGTGATTGGATTTGGAATAAGTCATACTAAATCATGGTTCAGGCTGAGTCATTACTAATATGAGGAACAGCATTTTACTGAAAGCAGGTGATAGTAACACTGAATTCAGTGGGAAGTCACTGAAGTTCCAGTTCCTTCCTTTGTGCACTGATGTTTTAGCTTTTCTGAAATACTCACTTTTCTTCTTCTGTAGCTACTTTAAACATCTTTTGGTTCAAATACTTTACCTGGATGCTGCCAACAGCACAGCGAGTGTTTGCTCTTCTTCTGGTTGATAAAGGATTTCAGTGTAGTGTTATAAAGCTAAATTTTAAAAAGAAAGATCTTCCCCTTCTTGGAGTTTTAACAAAAAGTTTCAGTACAGCAGTGATATACTGTAAAACCTTGCAGTACTGAAACTTGAGAGCTCTGAATTTGGAGTGAGATTACCCATGTTTTATTTATTTATTTTATTAAGTTCAACAGTATGTTTCCTTGCATGGTTGAGAAAATAGATCTCTGGTTTCAGAGCACCGTACTTATATTAGATGGAATGAGGTATGACATAGCTCAAGCAACATTATGTTCAATGAAGGAAGCAGTAGCCTGTTTTCTTCTAAATTAAAACAAACAAACAAACAAACAAAAAAATCTAATGTAAAAGCATTCCTGTTGAAAATTGCTTCACCTAAACTGAAATCAGAAAGTCATGCCTGTCTAAAATGTTGTTTAAGATGCTATATGCTCAAATTATAATTCGCCTAGGTTTGTAGTCGGTGTTCATCTTTCTGCAGCAGGTTGTTCCCAAGTCAGGCTGGCGTGCAGGCACCTCATCTGTTGTAGGAGGGATTCCTGCTTGAGACCCGCAGCAGCAGCAAGGCCATAAAAAGTGTTAGTGAAGGATGTAAGTAACACACAGTATGCAACATAGCAGGGGAGCTGTGGAAATAGAGAAACCAGTTGGTGTAAGTCCAGTGAAGGAAGGAAACTGGAATAGTGGGAAAGGCTAGGAAATGAGTTTCTTTCAGGTTAGCAGTAAATAAATAAACACATCTTTGGATTAAGTAAATTGACTACAGTTCTCTTATAGGAAGCTGCTTTAATTGCTATTTTGCTTCCATAAGTCATTGCATAAATTATATCTTCTCTGTAAATTCTTGTTGTTTTTGACTATGCCTCCTGGGGGTTTAATTTATCAGAGTTGTCATTTCTTGAATTTTATCACAGATTGAAATGTACAGTAGACACCTGGAGCCTTTTACTTTTTTTTCTTTCTAGCCTTGGGCCTTGTTTAAAAAAAAAAAAATGAAAGAACCATCTGGCCCTATAGGTCTGGAAGCATCAACATTTGCTCATTAAATGCATCTGAAGCCCTCACTTTGAATCTGCCTCATTTAGGGCTGAAGTTAGGCAGTCTGTTTCTTTCACCTGTATACAAGCACTAAATGTGGGCTCCGAACTGAGGCAAGCAGCTCACACACACCTCTCCATGATTCATTACTGCCTGGCTTTACTTCATTACTTCTCTGGAATCTGGGGGGATTAAGAATAGTGATCCTCCTGAAATCCTGGCTACTTCTTTGGATGTGGTCATGTAGCATGGAGCCTACAGAGGATTGGAACAGCAGGGACATGTAGGCTTCCAGCAGCAACTGCTGCTTCAAATCCCTGAGCAGTGAGCGCTGCAAACCTTCCTTGTATCTTTCAGGACCAGGAGCCTCTGGTTACCTGTCAGCCTCAAAAAGAACTGTTCCAAGCAGAGCTCAGCTCTCACAGTTTTGGGGAAAGAGCACAACTTTTATGCTAGGAGAGGAAACGTGTTGGAGATGTGAGCTAACTGAAGTGTGTCATCCTTCAGTGAATCCCAGGGAGAAATTAGTGCCCCGAAAAGAGTCTTGTTTTGATTATTTCCAGAGCTTTACCTGCCTGTCAGGAGATGGTGACAGGCTATAAAACCCTCTTCTATTTTGTGTGCACTGGAGGAGTTGACAGCAGCTTACTGTGAACTCAGCAATGATGTAGCTGCACTGTCTTGCTTCTTGAGAGCAGGTTTTCCTTTCTGTTTAATAAATACCTGTTAAAACTTTTCAATAGAAGTGGAGAGTCTAAAACTCTAAACAGAATACCGTACTGATCAGCTCAGTCATGGGAGTGTGTAAGGTTGAGCATGGCTTTGCACTCACTGGAGCTTGTTGCAGGAAGGACTGTCATGCATTTGTCCTGACTGTGTTTCTATTGAAGGCAGTGAAAAAAACTCCTATATAAAAAAGAACAGCCTCAAAATGTGCTGCTGTGATGTGAACATAGAAAGGATTTGACTTAATCTGGTGACCGTCAGGTTGAACAAGAAATCTTGGTATGAGCTTTTCCAGTGGCTTCTCTAGGACTCTCAGTAAACCTGTTTACTGTCTGTAGGTGAGACTTCATTGTCTGAGGGTCCTCAGTGCTACATCTTGAGTCCTGCCTGTATGCAAGGTGCTAGGACCTGGGAAGCCATCCTGAACTTCATGCAGCTGAAGTTATGCATGTGTATATCTTTGGGAAGGATTGAGCCAATAATCTCTAATTGAATTTTCTGACTTTTTTTTAACCTTCACTTTTATTTCTTATAATGAAAAATCATGCTCACACTATGAAGATTGCTTTCCACAGTGACTCCGGCAGTTCATTGGCTTTGTTCTGTATCAGTCCACCTTATTGGAGCCTTCATGTTTTAATTTGTCATAGGTAAAGCAGATTTGTAAAGCTGAGTTTACAGAAATAAGATTTGAACCTGTGACTGACAGCCAACTTTAATAGCTAGGAATACATTGAGCATCCAAATAAATATTGATGTTCTCTCCCCATCCTTGTTTTGTCTGAAACATATGCAGATCTATCATGTACTCAGAATAAAAGTGCGTCTGCCAAAGCTTTGGAAGATATAAAACGTTCCTGTATGTTTGCATACTGAAGGTTTGTTTTGATATCATTTTTCTTGTTTATCCATTTTCATCGTAGAGGGGTATCTCTCAAGATTAGCATTCCTTGGGTTGGTTCCAGCAGAAGGTAAAAGCACACTGTGATTTGATATAATAGCTATAGTTGTGTTTCGTTTACTTTGCTAGCAAATGTGCTCCTAAATCAAGCACTTCATACGAAGCAGGGGAGGAGGAAGTTTTGTACCCATCTCCTGGCATCCCTTGAGCAGTATGCATGAAACACAACACCCTTTGGGTTGGCTCTTTGCTCCATCATTGTGCACAGCACCAGCAGTTCTCCGTGTGTGCTCATTCCCCTCTGTATAACAGCTGTACCCTGTTGCAGAGGAACCTTGAGCTATCCACCTTCTGAAGGCTGCTGTTGTGCCCTGGAACCTTGTGCAGTCTGACTGTTGGTGTCTTGTGCCAGTTCATAGGTGAGGTGAGAATACTGGAATGTGTGAGCTTATCAGTTCGCCTGGAAATAGTGTTTGGCAGTAAACTCTGCAGCGTGAGTCAACAGCCTCTTCCTGAGGACCCAGTCTCCTGCAGCTGTGACCCACCAGCTTTTATCTGTGGTTTTATCCACATTGTGAGGATGTGGATGAACGTTCAGCACGGTGTATTGGGAGCCACTCCTCATGGTGTACCAGCTGTCAGAAGCCTCTTTCTTTTGCTTATAGGTGGGGTGAAATCTTTCTTTAAGTTGCCTCTAATTCTACTAGGCCCTTCTCTGCAGGAATGCTTGTGCTGATGGCCAAAATGCAAGAGTTCGGGTTTTGTCCTCCTTGCTACTCCATCAGACAATAACTTGTTCTAGGAAGGGGAGGAATGAGCCCTTCTGCAGAGAAAGGACTTCTGGTGCAGCAGTCAGAGCTGCTTGCAAGACCTGGCTCTGTTCTAACTTGCTGGAGGGTCAGAAAGGCTCAGCTGATGGGAACCCGGAGCTGTTCTCTTCAGTCATTATTAGTACTTGGCTTCTGTCTGTCCTAAATGAAACCTCATTAAACAGGGTGAGGCATTGCTGCTTTCCTCCCGGTCTCTGTATCATCACTGCAGAGCCCAGGGGAGGGTACCCAGTGGATCAAAGCTACAAGCTGAGCAACAGCACTTCTCTAACCCCTGTGCTGTCCTTGAGGGCTTCCTATCTTCCTAAAATACATTTTGGTCTCTGTTACAGTGGTTTGATACCTGAATAATTTATGCACCTCAGGCAGCGACTAAAGTAGAAGCCAGGAGTACAATCCCTGCATCAGCCTGATCAAGCACCACTGTTTCCGTTATCTGCCATGCTTGAAAAACACAGAGCTGGGGTCTGCATGGTGCAGCTGTGCAGGGGAATTGCTCTGTACCCGAAGTGTTTGGGGTGGGATGGTCTGGGGAAAACTGTGCAGTCAGCTTGGACATTCAGTTGTATTTTTGAATGAGGCTGGTAGGCCAGAGATTTTGTGTATGCTTCATCCAGTCTCAGCTGGGAAAAACTAGCCCAGAGTATAAAGTAAACCAGCATAAATCACAAACAAATTGTTGTCTGACACAAATGTGAGTAGCAAATAAAAAATAACAGGCTTTTAGTTTTTCATTATTCTTTAATTTTTAATAATAAAGATGCTGCTGAGTTGCATGTCTGCAGACCTCCTGTCTGCATAGTGGATGAAGCAGGCTTAGTAGCAGCCCATCTTCCCAGTGTTCACAATTTCAGATCAAACTTTTCATAGTATACAAAGTTGATAGTGTGAGTGGTTTAAAATGGGAGATGCAGCGTGCATCAATCCTGCTGGCGTTGATTTATATCACATCCAGTTTGAACTGCGTACATGTGATTAAGTTGTAAGCTAATATCCAAGCCAGGTTGTTATTTTTATAACCTATGAAATGAAGATCACGAGACTCTTTAAAAGGGATAAAACGGTCAGCAACAGATTCACGTTCTTCTTTTCCTGGGGTTTTAACTTTTTTGTTTCTGTTAAACATGAATGTACAGAGCTTTTGAAACAGACTAGTGCTTTGTACCATGCTGGTTAGCACATGCTCTGTCTTCTTGACAGTGTCTCTGCTCACAAAATAAGTAACTAATTTTCCTTGTCCTCACTTTTTCCCCAGAAGCCATTTTAATCACTTTCCTCCTAGGTAATTTCTGATTTAAAGATGCTCAGCTCATAACTCCAATTCTAGCTTGTTGTATGCATATAAGTACAGGGATCCTCCAGCTACACTTCACCCAGACAGATGAGATCCTTAATCTGTGTAGTAGCTGTACTGAGCAAGAGCCAGGTGAGGTAAAGAAAAGCACACGTATTAGCTAGCACAGAACATAGGCTGTGGTCAGTCATGCCTTTTTTGCACTGAAGCACAGGCAGATCCCTTGTTTTTAGCAACAACCTTGGATTATATTTTATTCATAGAGGTATTCCCCAAGTCATTGCCTTGTGTGATTCCTGCTGCATACAGATGTGAGTATAGTGGCTTTAAATCCACCTGACTGCTGCATATGTCCTTGAATCAGCACTTAACAGCATTATGATAGCTGTTATTTTCCTCCTTCCCCACTGGGCTTCCATTGATTCCAATACTGACAAAGCTTCCAAGTGCCAAATCCAGAAAGGTAACATTCAATTAACACTGTTTTGTTGAGGAAGCATTTCACAATGTAAATATGCTCCTTATGTCTCTTATAATGTCTTTGCTAACACCTTGCTGGAAGCTGTATGACAAAGGGCAGCACAAATGAAGCCATAACTACATATTTTAACAAAACATAACTATTAGTTGATCACCTTAAATTTCATCATTTCATGATTAAAAATAGTCTTTCTAATTGTATTTCTTACTCACTACTTGGCCTTATAGAATTTGATATTAGTCTGCTTTTTCTCTGAGAGAGTTGCTGTGATGATCTGCTCCTAAGTTTGTACCGTTCGTGTGACTTGGCCTTTGCGTTGACCATTATTGTTTTTGGCAAGCCCCCTCTTTCTTTGGGAGGAGTTAGGGTATATAGTACATGTGTCTAAAATATAAAAGATGTTGGGCTAAATAGAACTTCAAAAAGTCTCAGGGAAAAACTTCAGCTGTGCAAAGTTGAATTACAGCCTATGTGTTGTTCGTATATATTTGTAACAAGCTTAAAAGGTTCCAAGGTAGAGGAGGAATTTGGACTTAGTCTGTGAGTACTGAGGACAGATCAAGATAAAATGTCAGCTCAAGGTTATTTGAGGATGATGTAGTTCTCAGCTGGAGAGGACAAACCAGGAGAGAAATCGAGTAATTAACAGGCCTAAGAAAGTGTGGAAAACCAAATTATTTTCCTGTCTTGTCTTGTACAAGAGTTCTACATGGATATGCAAATCCATTGCAGCACTCGGGGACTGGCACAGACTGATATGGGATTTGTGGTCTGCTCAGCACGGCTGATAGGGCTGTGGATGTAGGACAAAAGGTGCTTCAAATGATCCCAACAGGTTTCAGATGTACTGGAAGCTTAAATTAAACTGTTTTTTTGACACTTTTTCTAACTATTCAGCTTCAATCTGTCAGTGCCAGTATGGGCTTTTATTCACCACCTTGCTAGGTAGTGAGCTAGGAAGATGACTGAGGTTTTACTATCTGGCACTGGTGAAATAAATAGTAAAAGCACGTAGTAAAGAGTGCTGTAAGTACTGTAAGCTGTACAAGACTGGGGTGGTGTCAAGGTGCTCTGAAAGTCCATCAATTTTCTTTCCTTACCACTTCTCATCTCTTCTTGGATGCTGCAGGCAGATAAGTGGAACTAAAAATGCCCAAATGCTTTTTTTCTAAAGTCTCTGAAAAAGAGTAGGATTTACTGTACCTCTTACAATAGTGGTGACTCACTGAAATTATTCTCATTTGAAAGCTCTCTTTCCTTCACCTACTCCTACACTCTGTCGTACCTGAAGAAGGAAAATATTCTTTCTCCATTGAAAATGTACAGCTCAAATGGAATATTTGTTTGAAGAAATTCTGCTCAGAATCCTTCTGACTCAGTCTTTCAAGTGCCCCCTCCTAATTCTGTTCAAAATGGAGAAACTGAACATTTTTATTATTTTATGTTCCTTATATCACATAATAGAAACTATCAGATGGATTTACTCAAAATGCAAAGTATATTGAAGGAAGGAAACATAAATCATTCTTCTGACATTTTTGGGGTATGTTAATGTACAAATGATAGGTCTTGGGGAGTTGAGAAACATGTGTTTCTTCCCTTTTCTAAATAACGTTTCTGCTGATTTTCTCTTTTCCACTGAGTTTCCTATAGTGGTTATAAACATATACCCTTTTAAAACTTCAAAGGGTACTAAAAATTCCTCCTAAATCTGAATACTATAGATCAAATACGGTAGCAGTGTGTTTGGGTGGTTTGGTGTCTGAAGTACTTTGATATCAGTTGATGGCAGTTCCCCATGTGCTTACATTTGATTGAGTCGCAGAAGAGCACATGGCCCAGTGACAGTTTATGGTTGAAACACATTTGTAGTGAGAAATTGAGCTGTAACCTTGACTGGTGGTCAGTATCTAGGGAAAAGAGAATTCTTGTAATAAAAATACACCACATACTACAGAACAAGAAATTGGAATATACTTATTCTGGGCTTAAGGATTCTTCCTAATGTGTTTTTGCATGTCGAACTGGCTGCACCAAATGTGCTGCGAACACTAATGCTATTCAGAGAGCTCCCATGAGATCCGTCTCTGTCTTGTTTCTCAACAACAGCACAACAAACAGAAAATCCCACTTCTGTTTGCAGTATCCCAGGATGTTATGGAACGTCTCTGGGAGCCCAGCAGAGAGTAATTATAGCTGTATTTTTAACAGTTATATCATTCTTGAATTATAAGATAGAGGCAATAAGCTAGAGACTAGTCTAGAATGCCTCATCCTCAAAAAAGAGAGGGAAAGTTCTAGAAGAATGGACAGAAACAAAACTTAATGCTGTTTTGACTAGAAACAGATGTAATTTGTATTGCATATTTATACTTATTTTTGAATTGAGAATAAAGTATTGAAGATTCAGGGGAGGTAGACAGAATATACTGGAGGTGGACAGTACTGTAGAAAGGAGTGAAGATGGTAAGTGCTCCTGAGGGACACTCTAAATTACTCTTATCCAGTGAGGGTAAACAGGGAATCATGATCAAAGTATATTTACATACATGGCACAATATTTTTCAGTGCCTCATATGTCATTTTAAAACACAAAGGATGTTTGAAAATAGTCAAATTATTAGTTATATTAGGTGTAGAATATGTTCCCAAGTAAGAGCAAAATAAAGATTGAAAGTCACCGTAATTTTTGCAGTGTGAGAAAGATTGGGAACCTTTTGAGATTTCCATTGCTCACAGACTATAGACTCTTCAATGGGAGAAGTCTGATTTTTCTTCTTTTATTTTAATGGACAAACAAATAAACAAAGATCTACACCATAAAACTACTCTTTTTACCAGCAATTTATTCTCCCTGAATGGTGGAAAAGAATTGTACTCAGAGGAACAAGATTAAATATTTTATCCACACCCTCATCATTTGTATAGTAGAGTGGATTAAACATTAATCTCTTAATAATCCATAATGAAGCAAAAAAGATCTTTGGAACTCAGTATGGTTTACTTGTTAGATATCACCTCTGAGGAAGTGCAATTTGTTAGTCAGGGCAGGTCCTGGTCATTACTGGCTTTGAAAATAAATTGTTTATTTCTCCAGGACAAAGCACTGCTGCAACAGCTGGAATCTGTATGGTTTAATGACTGCTGATAAATGATACAGGCAATGTGAGGCTGTGTATCAGAGACAGATAAATCAGCAATTTGGGAGCTGTTGATAAGCCATCTTCCTCATTTGAAAAGTGAGGTCAAGGAAGAAACAGCACATGGGATTCATAAAAGCAGTAAAGTTAGGGGATGGGAGGAAAGCAGAGTGTGTTAATCAGAGCCTTGCTTCTGATGAGTGTGTGTGTGTGGTGTAAATTAACGAAGAAGGGGCAGTGATAATGTTTGACTCCACAGATGTAAGTTCTTAAAAAGCAATAGGAATTTAGCAATGCAAAACAGCAACTATTTTTTTGTTTCTTAGTGAACCATTGGCTATTTCTGTTACAATCAACTAAGCTTGAGGCTGAGTTCTGAAGTTACTTTTGACCATCTAGAAATTGCATACTTGAAATGGGTGGAATTACCTAATATCATTTTATTACATAGTAGAGGTGCTCCTAAGAGGAAGAAAAAACCTAGACTGAGATGTCCATGTGCCGTTTTCCTTATCAGTCATGGAGCCTTTTTGCACAGACAGTAAGGAATAATAAATCTGTCAGAAAAGTATTTATGAAGGAGCCCATCCAAAAGAGCCTGTTGTATTTATTGTGTTTTTATCTAACCTTGAACAATTCCTCAAGTTATTATCTAACAAAACTGTCTGTGTCTGACTTCAGGCTAATTCCTGTCAAATAGAGAATGTCTGCTGTATATCTGCCTGAAATAGAGGAACTGTTTTTTCAAAATATGTTTTGGTAAGTAAGGCAGGCAAAGGATTTTTAAATGATTTGGAATTGGAGTCTCTTGGAGTTGGCTGTGTAAACTCATTATTTAAACAGAGCAAACTCCTAAAAGTATAAGCATAAATACAAAGTCTGTCTTTAAACAACGCATTGTTCATCTTTAAACATTTTAGATTGAACATTAGGAAGAATTTCTTCATGAAGAGGTTGGTTAAGCTTTGGAACAGGCTGCACATAGAAACAGTGGAGTCTCCATCCCTGCTGGTATATAAAGAGAAGCGTGGTGCTTATGGACGTAGTTTAGTAATGGGACTTAGTAGTAGATGGTTGGGTCTTGGTGATCCTTGAAGGTCTTCCCCCTACCCTTATGTTTCTTTGATTCTATAACTGGACGTTTCTGAGACTTGACAGTAGTCTGTCTTTCTGTGCACCTTGATCTCTGTCTCTTTCAGCTAACCATCACACTTCTGACTTTTTTGTAGTATAACTAGGTTTAATAGCACAGTTTTGATTCATAATTAGATTTAGTATTTAAAAAATAAATAAATACAGATGTGTGACTTCCAAAATTTTCATATCTGTTATTACTAAGGCTCTCTGAATTTCCTAAATGAACCATACTATGAAAAAAAAAAAAACATTCTGGGAGTAAAATGACATAAAATGTCAATTATTAGATACAACTTACCAAATTACAGGGAGATAAAGAAGTAAAGGGATGTGAAGCAGTGGTAATGTTGTTTTGTTTTTTTCATGTTTTTTTTTTTTTTTTAATTTCTTAAATGTTATTTCTTAAAACAATCAAACAAACATTTCTGCTTGTTCCTTATGTTACTGGCTTGAATTAATTCTGTGTTGTCCTAGAAAGATTCCCATGCCCCAGTTTAAGGAATCCATTGCAGAATGAGTTATACATTCATAAACACAGAGTCCACAAGCTCGTTCTGCCACTCAGTCAGACCTGTCAGTTTTCCACCCTTCCAAGACCTAATAACATCGGGATCATTTTTCTTCAGTTGCAGTTTGTCTGTGGAAGCACAGCAGATATAATTTAACCAGAAGAGAAGTGTGTTTGTTTCAGTGTAGGAGATGCGGAATGCCAGTGTTTTACTGTTGGGTAATGTTCCACATCAATCTCCAGGGATGCCAGAAGTGAAAAGGAATAAGTACACTGCAGAACCTCAGGGACAGGAATTGCTTTACATGAGGTGATCCCAACTCAGTAAAAACCTTTGAATATTTAGAGGTTTTCTTTTGCCTCTTTGCTGTTTGTTTTCTGCAGTGGGCAAAGAGAACAAGAATTTTGCTCATCTCACCAACAAGCTCAACATCTCCCCTAAATTAAAATGTAGTTTCATGGGAAGTTAACTGAGTGCTTGATGCAGCACTGCACAACTTGGTAGGTCACTGGGATCACTGTACTGTGATGTCAGCAAACAGAAGCTCCCGTTGTTCTCTGAGTCATACAGAAGACGAACAACAGATTTTCTGCCCCAGGTCTGAACAGATTGAAGTGAAGAAACAAAGCCATGCAGTGTCTTGGGCAGCATGACTGGTGCTGAGAGCTTTATTATATTATATTTATAAACATATATTTATAAACATAAACATATATTTATTATATGAAGTTATTATTTTTTATTTTAAGAAATGGCTTCTGGTGCACTTCAGTAGTAGATATTTAGAAATGAAAAGTCATCTTGCTTTATAGAATATACAAATAATAAATCTTAAGAAATTATTTCTCTGGAACTAAAAATTGCAGGTGCAAACTTGGCTTTCATTCTCATATTACGATACAGTAGATAAATAAAATTTTATTCTGATTGAGCTGTAGATTTCCTTTAAAAGGTTCATCAATACGTGGGCCTTGTATGTGCACTAAAATAAAATTTATTGAGCGATGAACTCTATTTCAAACTGAAAATGAGGAAATTAAGATTTAAAAAGTTATCTCTATCCGCCAATTTAATTGATGACCAAAGATGTAATTAAACATTAAAGGAGTTTTAAACTTTGTCAGAGAGTTTCCTTAATGAGTTCCTAATAATAAGAGATGATAAATAACTTTGAGAAGTAGTTTAAAATAGGTTGTTGATTTTGGCAAGTGTAATGCTTTAACACATTTTATTTTAAATCCGAAAATAAAGTATATGCTAATGGAAGGTGTCCGAGACTGATCTGAGGCATATTTTCATATCTGTTAACTATTGCTAGGATGCTAGAACTGGATATCACTAAGTGTACCACCACTTTCCCATTATAATAGGCATGGTAAATTAATCTTCATTCTGTTCCAGGGTGATATTCCTACAATAAACGTTGCTCATTAAGATAGTCCTCGAACTTACAAAGAAGATTGAACAGTTAGGTGGTAAAATAGAAGCTGTTATTTTGGAACTGGGGATAATTGTTTGAAGAGTTTCCAAGTAAGTTTTTAATCAGAAGTGAAGTTTTGTCAGAACTAAATAATTCAGACAAGAGTACATTCATTTCTATACAAATTCTGGAGGAAAATATGATGAAACGAGTAATTTTTTTGGTGAATTTTGAAACTCTTCACTGTAAATATAACCAAAAGATAGTTGGTTATGCAAGAGAGGTAGATATGATGGTGAGCTTTACACACATCTCTTCGATCTCATGTAGTGCTATTGCTTAAAATCTCAGATACGAGTTTCTATGCCACACTTAAAACCTTGATTTTGAAAAGCAAAATGTTTTCTTGGAAACCAAAGTGTGTTAAGCTTGAGGCCTTGTGCTTTATCATACCAGAAAGGAAAAAAGAAAACTGGATTCAGTAGAGGTGCAAATAAGTATTTGGTTTTTAAAACTTAAATAGGAAGTGTCAAGGATGTGACGTTTGCTTTGATATGATGACTGGTTTTGAAATCCTTTTTTTGAATAGTTTAAGTTTGGAATGAGAAGTCACAACCTTTTCACACTCACTGCTGCTGTAAATGTTTCCTTGAAAAGTAAAACTTGTGAAATAGTAGTTCATTTTTTTACTGTCATCTTATAAAAAGCACACTGTTCTGAAGTGGGAAACCTTAAGAAGTTCCTTGAGATGATTACACTTGAAACAGGAAAAAAAATCAGCTTAATAGTGACAATTACTTTGCAATAGAGTGTTTTAGGATCCTTACTGGATCTTTGTTTTACTATGAAACATCAGAACTGTATCTGATGTTAAAGTAACGTGAGTAGTTGTATTTGTGGAGCTGGGTTATGGGTGTGCTCTGTTCAACTTGCTCAAATAATCTCTTATGTCTTCTTCTCACACTGGAAAGATTAAGTGGGTGTGTTTTGCTTATAACTTAATCAGTTTATCCAGAGATGAACAATAAATTTAATGAAGCAAAACCAAAAGTATTACATCACAATTAGCAACTTCCTTCAAATTTACTAAAAACACATGAACATATACTGAGGAATTGCAGCGTGTTTATTGCATTTATCTGTATGGTGATAATCTGGGATGTGTCTGAAGAAATGTAGTGTTTTATGATTTTGTTTCTTCCTTAGTCTGAAATACTCAGAAATCATTCCTGATATAATTAATTCTTATTATTTTTGAGCATTGCTATATTTTTAAATGAAATTAGGGCTACAAACTGCACTGTTCTGGGGCTTGATGCATAGCACAGCTCTGTCTGTAATGATGTCTATAAAGAGCACTGTTACCATTAAAATTAAGGAAAAAATACTTCTCTTCATATCTATCCCTAAGGACATTTCTTCACGCAATAAAACCAGAAGCTTGTGATTGTTTGGCAAGTTTGTTTAAATGGTATGGTATGTAGTATTCATTTCGTCTTGTTGTCAAGTGACCATTTGTTAAATCTTCTCTGGGAAATGAGAATTGCTTTCAGATTAAGTATTTTCGTGGTGTCATTCTTTTCTAGGGTTTCATGGCCTTTAGGGTCGTTTTGTAATGATTGACTCATACTGACTCACTGTTTCCACATAAGCTTCCTCTGCAAATCCTCTGTAAAGGGCTCTACAATTTTATGCATTCAGTTGTACCCAGTTTTGGAGGGATCAGCCTCTCTGCTGTGCTTGTTATAGGGACTGATTAAGACAAAAACCAGGAGAGGAAACATTTTGAAAGTATGGAGTGTGTTACCAAAGGTAAAGCTTGAGCAGGGTCAACACAGGTTCTCTTTTATCAGCATTTAGGGCTGAGTGCGATTGAGATGGGTCGTAACCATGTGATGCCAACCCAGCCATGCAATGGGAGTAACCAAATAGTGCCACAGGTCCATCATGGCTTGGTTCTGAGCCCATAAAAAGGCACAAGTGCTTGTTGGAAGGGCTTTGCAGCAGTCTTGTTGTCTGTTAGTGCTATAGGAGCTAATATGGCTGGGATCAGATGTGTGAGACTCATCTGTTAAGGGTGTGACATTATTAAAACAGTTTGACAGGCAAAGACACCAATGCCAGCTTACGCTAGCTTATCTATTTTATTAGGGTGGGATGTCAGCATGGATGCTGCTCCTTGCTGCACACACTTCTGTGCTGCAGAACCCCAGGGTGAAGTCAGAGGTGCATGGATTTCTAGCAGGCTTCTGAGCAATGAAAAAAATGTATTAAAGAATTGTTAAAGATAAGAAAAATATGTGGTCTCAGTTATGAACGCAAATTACATGAAATGAAGCATATTAACTGAATTCACTCAAAAATGGAAAAATAATAAATTTACTAAAATATTCTTCTCTTTAGAGTGTTTCCTCCTGGTGTTAACAAGTACGATATCTTTTCTTTGGAGGAGAGGTGCTCTAGTAACATGGCAAGTGCTGAATCCATTGGAGAGAACTGCTCTTATATTTGACCATTGGAACTGATTGTAGAGCATCCACTGCTTGTCCTAGAACGTCTGCAGTATTTCTGAAAGACCACTGAAGATGGTTACTGTTCATATATCAATGTGCATTGATATATGGGAGTGAAGGCATATGTCATTTCACTTTTGAAAGCACGTTGAACATCTGCAGCTATTAGGTGTTTAAAGCTGTAGCATTCAGTCCATGTACACAAAATTCATGCTCTTTAATAACTCATTAATTTTTTTAAGCTTAAAGACATAATGATGATGATGATGACGGTTGTTATTATTATTATTATTTTGGTGTATGCTGCTTAGTTCCACTTGGTTAAGGGATTTATTCCTGAATGATGATCGTTGGTAAGATGACAAGATGTTAGTGCTCACTGCGGTACCCAGGTTTTCATTTTAGATGGTGAATGTTATTTGTGACCTTAGAGTTGAACCTTGGGAAGGATTTTTCCTGTAAAACAGTAGGTCATAAAATTAATTAAGAAATACTCCTGCGGCAGAATGGGTATCTCATTTACTGTAGTAATGTATTTTGGAATCTCAGTCCTGAGTCTAGGGAGAGAGAACACAGCATCATCACAGCCATTACTATTGTATGTTGAGAAGGGATATTCCCTTTGTGGAGAAGGAAATAAATTGTAAAGGGAGCAGAGAGAGAGAACAAAAATCTGAACAAAAAATTGAGAAACTATGTCACAAAGAATTTCCAAAGGCCAAAAAAAGAAAAGGAAAAAAATTAATAGAAAAGAAGGTTGCAGTTCACTATTTCTGGGATCGCCTTTCCTTTTGTGCCAGCTCTGCAAGCTCTGGTGTAGGAGGACAGAAGTGTCTGAGATGCATCTCAGCTCCATCACCAGCTGAAGCTCAGCACAGTGTCTCACAGGAGGACCATTGTCCCCTAGCAGAGCTGCCAGTGTAGATGGTTTCAGCTTCCACAGCAGAGGCTTCCTTCACGAAAGCCACAAGTTGAAGGCAGAGCAAGAGACTGATGGAAGGGTAATGTAAATCTGTGTTTTCTAATCTTTGTGCTTTCCCTTTTTTTTTTTTTTTTTTTTTTTTTCCAGGTTTGGTGCTCTGAGTCTTAAAGATGTGTTTAACTGTCTAGCATTTCACAATTTCTGTTTTTTTTTTTTTAAGGAAATGCAGATGGTTGAGGTTTGGCACATTGCTTTTCCACAGTATACAAATTGGTAAGATGCATCTGCCATAGACTGCCTCCCTGAGTTTACCTAGAACATAACATTGCTGCTGTATGGCCATCCATTAGAACTGCTGTGAAACAGCAGTTAAAATGTCATTTTTTTACAGCATTGTTGATGAGTTTCTTCCACCTGAGGCTGCTTTATTGTTGTCTTTTGACTCAGATATTGCATACAGAACAAAAGTTCCTTTTTGCACCCTTTGTAATATGTCCTGTATTCAAGTTATTAGCTGCATTCTATATTAGAAATTGTTATTTTCTTGTGGTAGATAATGATTTATCCAAGATAAGCATGCTTTCATAAAGCTGGAGCTGTGTTAATCACGTCTTTGCATGAAAATACAAAATGATCGACCTTTTGACACCTCCCAAAGAAAGGCTTGCTTCTCTTTTGTTCTCCTTTTAAAACTTGGAGATGAAATTCTCTACCAGCAAACAATAATTTTCAAGGATAGAAAATATTCAGAGTTAACAGCAATTTAGAGAAAGTAATGGCTATATATTGTGGACTTGATTACCACTGTTTCTCACCTTTTGTGATTCACATTGTGTTAACATAAATGTATATCTTGCCTGATTTCTAGAGATGTAAAATGGTTGCCAAAAATACACAAGGACAGCAAAACAGGCTCAATATTTGGTATTTGTAATACTACAGAACAAATTCACAGGGCACATAGCTTGAAGAGCAGCAGAGCTTTGTTGACTTTGTTCCAGGTTGCCAGTTGGGCTCGGGTGTAAAACCTACAGAGGCCTCAATGGTCCTGCAGAGGTGTTATGACCTAAGCACACTCCAGATATGCTGGTGGTTCTTTAAGAATCCAAAGTGCGTCTGTTATCATTTATATCCAACTTGGGTTTGAAATGGCTGTCAGTTAAATCCTGTCCTGCATCAAGTATCCTGTACTTGATGTACCCTGTACCACTGTAACTGAGCAATTAATGATCCTTTTTCTGCTGGGAACAAAGGGGTGGCTGGTGGAAGGGTTTATATATATATATAAACAGTAGTTTATATGCGTGACAGCAGGTGAGGGCTGTTAAATGTTTTCAGCATCCCAGAGATGCCAGTGCTGCAAGAGGGCATGGAGCTGGTTCTGTGCCCCATACTTAATGACTACTGAGCTTGGATGCTGAGACTGAAGTCTTATTTTCCACTTTAAGCAAACCATATATTGCATGTTTGACACGTACGTTGCATCGAATGGTCTCAGATTAAGTGCTATAAGTTACTGCTTCTGTCATGTACATAAAAAAAACAAACACCACCAAATTGCTAAACTAAACACGTGGGGAACTGGAGGCCCCTTCAATCTGAACAGTTGTGGTCAATTCACATTTGTAGTCTTATTTCTGTTGGAATAGAGTGCCTAACTGTGCATTTGGAGGCTAAGCTCAGTGCTGACACAGTGCACTGGGGACCTGAGGAGGCCCTGCTCCTTCCAGGGCTGTGCTGACCCAGGCTGGAGCTTTCCCAGGTACTCTAATGAAACTAACTACAGTTATGTAGAGTCTGAAAGACGTTCTAACTCAGGAACATTATCCAAAGCAGACATTAGGAACAAAGTTATTCCTGAATGTCCAAGTAGTTTTCTTTCATGTATTAAGTGGTGCTACAGACGGTTGACTGTGGTCACTAGAGTGTAAGCACAAATTAAACTGTTTCATTAATGACCTCCAGAATGTACATTCAAGCTGTTAATTTGAATGGAGCAGTGAATGGATACTAATGTTTTCTTCAGTTAGAGTCATGATTTTTTTTAAATTATACATCAAGAAGCAACAAGCAAGGACAGGCCGGTGGAGGGAATAAAGTCACGTTTTGGATGTATTATCAAACACTAATTCTTCATCTCTAACTGTCCTTAATGCGTTAAAAGTCAAATTATGACCCGACCATAGTGGTTAGGAGCTATTACAGACTGCTGAATACAAAAATGTACACAGCATTTCTATCGCTTCCAACCTATCTTGGCATCACTGTGATGGCCTACTGTACTTTTGCAAATTACTTTGTCTTCTTGTGACTTTGCAATTCTTCTACTTGATGATGTGTCACTGATAATGCCACTTTAAACAGTGATGGTATGACACTTAGAATTGCTAATAATTTTCTGACACTGTGTTTTTTAGATAAAGGGTTTTCTGTCCTCTTATTTCCTATCTTACTTTCCGTGGAAATCCAATGATAGTTCTACTAAGAAATAATGTTTAAATCTTTGTATTTAAATACAGTTTTCTTTACATGGAAGACTGTTCTTCAAGATGAGGTGGATACTAAGACATCTCATTCAACAAAGGCAATTTGAAAGATGTGATAATGAATACCCTTGTACGATTCCTTGTACAATTTTATTCTGCAACTAGTAATTAAGCATAGCTTAAACATACCATAAAACATGTAATAATAAAAAAAAATCCTCTGTATGTATTACCTGGCACCTATAATATAAAACAACAGTCCTGCAGTTTCTTTTGTCTGCTGCCACATACAGAGCCAAATGTGGAAACACAGATATTGACTTTTTTGAAGGTCTTTTGATCAGATGGCTAAATATTGACTGAACCAAAGTAACTGTCAGTGCTAGAACCCAAGGGTCAAAACAAGTATATGTTCAGTAGGGGCAAAAGAGGGAGCCATGAAGAAGAAAGATGAAAAGTATATGGATCGTCATAGATTTTTTTCACCCTTAAAGTCATTGTAAGAGTAGACATGTTTGGTAGCTGTCAGGCAGCTGTCTATAATTTTTTTTTCTTTTGGGGAGGGGGAGGGGGCAGGAGGTTTAATGCCCTCAAATATTTAGAGAGTTCTCGCTTTCCTTCTGTTAGAAAGTCATGTTTGATTTGGGTCATGCTACTTTGGACAGGCACAAATGTTGGTCCGAGGTTCACATGTGTGCTGCAGCACTGTGGTCTGCATCACCTGCGTGCAGGGAGGACATTGGGGGTCCTACAGTTTGAGTCTGATTTTAGAAGATACCTCTATGAAACAGTTATGCAAGAGGCTGTAATTTTCACCAATTTACTCTGAAAAAGATGTGAACATACTAAATGAGAATTAACGGTGTTCTTTTGCAGTCTTCCCTTTTCTGGGTCTCTTTCTTACAAGCAGGCAATTACATTCCCAGACTGCAATAATTTAGACTTGTGTCACCATTGTAATGACTTCAGAAAGCTATAAAGACACAGTTTGTGGAGTTTTAAAGTATGTGCTTAAAGTATATTGCTGTTGAGCAAAGCACTTAAACACGTGCTTAATTTCAGGTATGTGGTGAAGTGTCATTGGATTGATTTATGCTACAGTCTAAGGAAGGATGAAGTTAATGCAGGACCATATTCACCTGCTGTGCAAGAGCAGTGTGTGGGAGGGAATGGGGTGCTGGGAGTCATGGAAGTGGAAGGCTTGAAGGAACTTCCCCAGAACGTCTGGTCCCCTGACCAAACAGCTGAGATCTGGTTAAAAAAGGAGGTTGTAGCGAGCCTCTTCTCCTTGGTAACTAGCAATAGGACAAGAGTTAATGGCTTTAAGTTGCACCAGAGGAGGTTTGGATTGGGTATTATGTTATTATCGGAAAAGAGTGGTGTGAGGCACTGAAATGGGCTCCTCAGGGAGATGATGAAGTCAAAGTCCCTGGAGGTTTTCAAGAAAAGGGAGGATGTGGCACTGAGTGACATGGTTTAGTGGCATGGTGCTGATAGGTTGATGGTCTGGATCATCGTAGTGGTCCTTCCAACCTTAACAATACTATCGTTCTATAAAGTGCCTTATCAACGAGGACATTCTCTTGAACCCTGTCTGTGGTTCTTCGACTTAGTTCCCTTTTCTCATGGGAGACTTTAGAAGTGTTTTTTTAACTACTCTTCAGATGCCTTTGTTGCTCCCCTTCCTGTTTTCGTAGTGCAGTGATCAAAATGAACCACAGAACGATAAGATTCCTATTGAGAGAAGCAAATATATATTTTTTTGCTGGCATATAAATGAGCAGTGCTGTTCATCCCAGGAATGTGCTTTTTTGGGAACAGCATTACTGTGCTGAGTCATATTTAGGTCGCAGCTCACTGCAGTGTGGAGCGTGGAGAGGCCTTGCTGTGCTCCTTTTGGACTACATCTCTTTATTTTTATCTGTATCAGTTTAGCTTATGTGAGTGTTGTGAAGGATAGCACTCATTCATTTTTTTTTCTCAAAGTGACTGGATTCTTTGGTGTTAAAAGCATCAGGAATTCTTTATCTGCCTCTCCTGCCCAATAGCCTGTTGAAGTCCTCAGGAGGGTTTCTGAATGCAGCTCCCAGTTGTGTAATGATGCTAAGGCTGGATTTAGGTGGTTATTTAGAATCAAAGTCTGCCAATATTTGGTCCTGTGAGGACAGCATCATCGTGATTGGGAAGTCTGAGGTTTGTGTCCAGTTCTCGAGGTTGAAAATAGTCTGAAAATTTCTGTAACGCTTCTTAATGCATCCCCTTAAACTTTTCCTCTGTCTGCATTTTTCATACAAAGTCTGTTTCTGATTAGAGATCTTGCTAATTATATTGAAAGAGCTCTTTTCTGTGACTTCTGTAAGCACCCTTAAGGATCTCTGCTGTCTTCTTTATTGAGCAGACGTGCAAAAATGACTTCCAGACTAAGAACACTGTGAAAAAATTTTGAGTGTTATCCTGATGAAATGTCTGGTCATCAGGATCAGAGTTCAGTCATTTGCAGTTCAAATGGCCGTGCTGAACTGGGGCTGTTTTTATTTGCAGACACTTGGTTGCATAATAGGGAGGAAACCATGGAAATTGTGCTTGGATAAACCCTCTGGTGTGTGCAGCTTAACCGAGCCCTCCATCAGTGTTTGATTCCTTAGTGATTCTCTTGCCTTTTGAGGTGTACTTTTTTTTTCTGAGCCAGTTCTCCAGTATAAGTCCGGATTCATCATGCTGCTGTGTTTTAAGAATTTTTTTTTTGTATATTCTTAATATTTAGTATGAGGATTATGCCTTTAAGTATTCTTACTACTGTACTTAATATTGATAATATTAAGTATATTGATATCTTAGTGGGGTTGCCAAAGTGCAGGAGACATCCTGCTGTAATCTGTGAAGAAATTATGATTCCAGAAGAAGGGGTCTTCCTGAATCCCATGTATTTATATGCTGTTTTTTAATACCTTCTTTGCAGTCCTGACTGAAGACTTGCTTCATTTCCTGAAGATTTTTCTTTATATTATGCAGCTGCTTTTCTTTGCGTTGGGCTGCAGCTGTGTTTCCCTGATGGATGAATAACTTTTTGCAAATGCAGTTTCCCTATCAGTTTGTAAAACATTTTCAGACCCTTTTTGGGGAGGTGGAAAGTTATTATTCAAATCTTGGATAACATATGTGTATTATTATACGAATGTTTGATACCTTTCATTATATAATGTGTTATGTATGAATAGGTTCTTATCATATAGTTCCATGACAGCTCCATTTCATCTTGTAATAACATTATGGAAAAAAGCTCAGTAGTTATTATATACAAAATATTTTCTCCTTCTCTTTCATGTGAGAATATGTCCTCCAGAATTATAAATCCTATTCCATTCAGTACCTATTAATCAAAACTAAGGGTACTGAACAGAGAACAGGCCCCAGAGATCTCCACTTACAGTCATAGAATCACCAAGGTTGGTAAGGACCTCTGAGATCATCCAGTCCAACCACCCATTTATCACCAGTATTTCCCACTAAACCATGTCCCTCTGTACTATGTCTGGATGCTTCTTGAGCACCTCTGGGGGAGGCGTGATTTACAACTGTGTGTTGTTAGGTAAGGAGAGGATGAAATCATGGCTGCTGTGCTCTTTTGCTCTGAACCATTTCTTCTAACACTCTAGAATGCTGGCTGTGCATTTTACTGCTTAATGAGAGGTGTTTTTGGAAATATGCTCCTGTTCTATATAGTTTAGCTGAAATATTTGCACGTGTGTTTTAATAAGTCCTGTAACTGTCCTGCTGGAATACATTTGCATTTATTTGTATTAACTCAGTGCTTGCACTGATTCTATTTTCTAAAAGAAGACAAGAAGAGTACAGTTTATTCACAAAGAAAATAACCTTTCATTGAACCAGACATTAGAATATAATGGAGAAGGTGACTGGAATTTTTCCCTCTTACAGAAATTCAGCAGCAGAGTTTAACTACTCTGTCATTTAAAACCATCCCTGAAAAAAGCACTCTGTGCATACCCACATCATGTCTGTTTGTCAGGTTTATGCATGTCTTGGTGGTTACTCTCTGGGCAAGTATTTGTGAGCCCACAAATGGAGATAAAAAAGCTGTTGAAGAGCCATCAGCTTGACTTCTTTTCAGTTTTGGTCACGTTGGTTCATCCTCGGAGGTGTTTAAGAAACTTGTAGGTATGGTTTAGTGGGCAGTAGTGGTGGTAGGTGGATGCCTGGACTAGATGATCTTGGAGGTCTTTTCCAACCTTAATGATTCCATAATTCTGTGATTTTTAAACTCACCTTGCCAACTTCAAGGAGTTTTTTAGCCCAGTTGTTGAAGTTCTAAAAGGAAACAGAAATCAGAAACAGAGTATATTCTATTCTGATTTTAAAAAGCTGCAGAGAAACTCTCAGGCCATGACCTTACAGATTTCAAAAGCCTTGTGCTGCACACACAGAGGCTGCAGGGAACATGGCTGGAGCCTTTCTTGTCAGGCTGGGGGATGCTGAGCAGCACTGCTGATCTGCACCTGAGGTGCTTGTCTGGATCTGAGCAGGGAGCTTTTGATCTCAGCCAGTTGGCCTCATGGCATAAAAGCAGAAGCTGTGTGTAGGAATGGGTCAATTGAATGTAGAAGATTTAGTAGGCTTTTTATTTTTATTGCAACGCTTATAATTAGCCATCAAGTAGTATTTACATCTTCACTGAGCTGTACATTTAAAATAAGTAGAAAACAAAACTACCAGTTCCACTTTGTCCTGGTTTTGCCTTGGAAAATCCCCCCCAAGCCTAAGGAAGGGATGAGATCTTCATTGTGCCATGTGCTCTGCAGGTAAACCTCTCCAGAGCCAGGCTTTCATTTACAGCAGACTCAGTATCTGCCTTCAGATCAGATGCACCTCCCAGCACGTCTCCCAAGCTGCAATGGATGTGTGAGCTTTCACATCCCTTACCAAGTTCCTGGCTCATCTTTTGGCTGTCTGCAGTCAGCCCTATTTTATGACTCCAATCTGTAAGCAAAATGTTTGTTACTGCATCATCACATGTTATAACTGGTCTTTGATGGGTTCCATGTTCAGTTTGTGTAGGATCCAAGCCTTTAGAACACACAGTGCCCACAAGAAGCCACCATCAGTGCTGAACGTGTTAGTGGCTTTTGCCCACATGGCATTAGTTTTAGTACCAGGGTCCGGTTTCAAACATGCTGCTATTACTGCCTGTAAAGCAATTGTTCTTTTAAGCAATCCAGTTGAATGATTTTGAACACTGTATGTGAAACCCAACCAAACAGAAGTCGGTGGGGGTGAAAACTGGTGGGGGAATTTGTTATCCCCGCACATCAATGCTGTGATTCAAAGAACCAGCACACAAAAATGATGATAAAAGGGATGATTAAGTGTTATCAATGGTATTGATAAAAAAAAGAGAGTGATTTTTAAGAAACTTTAGGTCAGCCTTAGATATGTTTATAGAACCCAGGCTCTTAGCCCCCAGGTACTTGTTTCAGATAATTCTGGTTGATTTATATATGTCCAAAAAAAGGTACAAGTGGTTTGTAATGAAACTTGTGATGCATATAGTGATAAAACCTCACAAAGAATATGTTGTGAATAACAAAGCTTCAGCTAAACTGAGTGCTGGTGTCTTTTTCCTCTGGATTAAAAGCAGAGCTCCAAAACAATGGATCTTATCAAAAACAAGCTGGAAGAAGTCTCTATTTGAAACATGCTCATTCAAACCCTGAATCATTAGAATGCTTTGGCTCTGATAGGCTCGGTAATTAGTTGAGTTACAACAGACCTGTGCCATAAACAGCATGAATCAGAACACGCCTGTTTCTGAGACTTATTATTTGTATTACTGTAGCACCTAGAGGCCACAGGCAAAATCTGAGTCTCTGCCTGTTATGCGTTGCTCAGAAAGAATGAGATCCTGAGTCCTGCAGCATACAGACAGCACAAATGAAGGATTTTCAGCAAAGGCTGCTCTGGAGAAATAACACAGAGCAGTGGGTATTGATGTGTAAAGGTGCTGTCTTGGCTGCTTTTTTGCTTCTTTTATGCACAGCATAATTATTATACAAAAAGAAACCACAGCAGAGAAGTCAAGAAGGTAAAGAGACAGGGCTTGCAGCAGCAAGGTTAGAGAAGTAAGAAGGGAAATAATGAATTGTGGAAAAAAAAGAATAGGGATGTGAAATGGGGAAATGAGAAAGGGCATGGATGGCTTCAAGAGAAGCACAGGAACAGCTGATGGCAGAGCAGAGGGGTGAGAGCCATGCAGGCTGGCACTGGGCTGAGTGATGCTTGTCTGCACTGCGGGTCCCATGCAGTGGGATGTGGGTGGCCCTCAGCATCAAGCTGGCAAGGAATCGTGAAATCAGGAAAAAAAAGAGACTGTCACTTAATTGAGACCATTCTCCTACCTTAGGTGGCACTATCTGTGCTCATATTGCTCTGACAGATCTTTATGCAGCTACAGGGCTGAAGGCTCCAAAACTTTCAGAAGCAGCCCATTGCTTTGCCCCCCCCACCCCACTTTTGGCAGCGTCCTTCTTTTTCCTAATGTTCCACCCGTATCTTTTTTCCCGCTTTTTAAACTCAGTGCTGGTTGTTCCATTCACCAATTGCACTAGAGGTGATTTTCATTCTCCTGCAGCAGCTTTTAAGCATTTTGCCCAGAGGAGCTGTGGCTGTCCCACCTCTGGAGATCTTCGATGCCAGGCTGGGTGGGGTCATGGGGAGTCTGATCTGGTGGGTGGCAACCAGCCCATGGCAGAGGGCTGGAATGAAAAGGACAATTCCTACCTAAGCTATACTGCGATCCTGCAGTTTGACCACTGTTTCCATATGTACCTTCACATTTCTCTCCTTTGTGCTGTTTCCACTGAGATTTCTTTTTCTTTGGAACACATTTTGCCCATCTGTGTTGTGGTGCATTTGCTGACCTTGGCCCCATACTCTCAACCCGATGCCCTACCAGGATTTCTCCATGCAGAATTATGACTTGTTGATTGCTGCACGTTCAAGATAGCAGGACAAAGCCTTGAACTCTGAATCCTCCTTTGCAGAAGCAATCCATCCTGTGGCGGTGGCAGACGCTCACTTCAGCTTTATTCAGGTGATGCTCTTCTCCGCCTCACAAAGCTGTTCTGGAAGACCGTGCTGGAAGCCCTTCTAAATCAAGATAGATGACATTTACTGCTCTCCTATCCACAGGCTTGTTATCCTATTAAAGGAAGAAATTAGATTTGTTTGACGCGATCTGCACTTGACAAATTAATGGTGGCTATTGGCCGTTATCTGGCTTTCACTTAAGTGCTTGCAAAGTTCATCTCGGTATTTTTTTTTTTTCTTCGATAACTTTTATTGGGTCATCAAAAGAAGTGGTGTGGTGGAGGAGCTGGGTTATATGGGTTATATGGGCACACAGAGATGCTCAGTGCTTTGTTACTGTTGCTGTATGTGCTTAGAACCAGCCAGAGCTGTCCTTCCTCGGGAAATCGCAATAGCGTTCAAATAGATCCATTCTACTTTGCAGTCTCCTGAGAGCAGGGCTGGCTATTTCCCCTGCAGCATGCCATGTCCTGCACGGTGGCAGTCCTGCTTCTCTGGACCCTCGTGTGGGCCCAAACTGGTAAACAGCCCAACGCAAAGCTCAGCATGCAGTCTCTCGTGCTCACTGTCGCTCGAGTACTCACAGCACCGTGACTACTTTGGCATTTTCTATGCTTCTCGCTGGCTAGAAACCAGTCTCCGTTATCAAGGACTGAGCCCCTGCACCCTGCCAATAAACCCTAGTGCTTCGATCAACGGGGCCGGTCCCCGCGGGGCAGCGGCGGCTCGGCTGGGCTAGGCTCGGCTGGGCTGGGCTCGGCTCGTCGCCCCCGCGCCGGCTGCATGGAATGGTCTCTCCCGTGCCGGCGGGCAGCGCTGTGACACCTGCTGGCTGCTCGGCGGCGGGACGAGGCGGGCCGGCCCCCGGCGGGCGGAGCGAGGCGGGCGGGCGCTGCGTTCCCGGCGCGGGGCGCTCCGCGGGCGGTGCTGTGGGGCCGTCCCCGGGCAGCGGGGCGGGAGCGCGGCGGCGGGGCCGGGATCTCCGCCCGTGGGAGCGGTTGCTCCGCGCCGCTCGCCGGCTCGTTCTTTTTTATTTTGTTTTTCCTTCTGCCGCCTCGCCGCTTCCGCGGGAGGTTGGTGTCATGCGGCTGGCGGCTGCACGGAGCCGCGGCGGCAGTGAGAGGCGGTGAGAGCGAGCCTAGGTGAGCGGAGCCGAGCCCCCTGCGATGACAGCCATGAAGGAGCAGCCGGCGCACCAGGGCGGCAGGGGGAACCCGGCGCCGCCGCAGCCCGACCAGGTGGGAGCCGCCGTGCCCGTGAAGTTGTGCGGAGATGAACGCGAAGTCGTGGGGGAGCGGAGCCGACTCGGGGGTAGAGGGCGGCCGCGGTGGAGCTGGGCTGGTGCCGGCCGGTGCTGCGGGAGTTGGGGGGAAAGCTGAAGTCGGCTTTCAGAGCCGCAGAATCCAAGTTTCCATCCCCAGGCTGCGTGAGCTGTCGCTCCATCCCGAGCGGTCCCGCGGCCGCGCGTTGCCGCTGCTGCAGAGGCGGTGCCGGTGTTGCCCCGCGATCCACGGAGCTCATCCATTTCAGGAACTCTTTAGAGGGTCTCTTGCTCATCCGCAGAATAAGAAGTACTTGAACTTAACCAGTCTTGATATTCAGAGATGCTTTTCGTTATTGGAGGTGAATATCTCTTCAGGGCAGCCTTCCTGCTGTATGCCAAGCATGGGTTTGACTACTCTTTCAGGTGATAATTTCTCACAATTTAACGCTGTACCCCAAATATAGAAACGTTATTACTGGAGCTCTCAGCCTCTCTCAACCATAGGTGCAGGGAGCGTGGGCACCAGGTTCCTGTGCAGATCCTTGCATTGCATTTCTCCAGCCCAAGTTTGGTTTTCCTGGTAAATGTTGACACTGAGCCATCATTGATGCCTGTTGCCATAGGTGCCAGGGCTGTAGATAATGGCATTGCTTACAAAAAGTGGATTTCAGGGAATGGCGAATCTTGCTTTGGGTTTAAATGCTCGCAGGAGGGATGTGGGCCAAAAAGTCCTTCCAGGATCTCCCTGCAGATTGAGGCCACCGTTGGATCTCCTCAGACACACTGTGCTTGTGCAGCCAAGACTTAGGCAGCCAAATCTGAGCTCCTTCCAGGGCCAGGACACGGGCAGTGTTAAGCCAGATTGATGTTGGAAACTATTCTTAACATATCAGCTGAAGGCCGTGGCCTTAGCAAGAGGGTTGTTATGGGTTAGGAGCTTTGTTGGCTTTTAGTGGTTGCTCTTACCGTTACCCACTTGCCTTGGGTGGAAGAAGGGCTTGTACTCCCACCGTACTCTTAAGGCAAGTCCATCAGGAAGGTGTACCCTCCTTAGGGCCTTCAGGAAATCTGTCTCGTTCAGAAACCTCAGTGTTTCATTTTGCTTGGTGAGCTTGTGTAAACTTGTAGTGCCACTACAGGTAATAGCTGTAGCTTACCTTATTTTTAACAGCAAGCCCCATCTGCACCGAGGGAGCTCCTGAGGCAGCAGGAACAGCAGAGCTTTTCTGGAAGAAAAGTGGTTGAACCTGTGGAAAGTCTATGAAGGAGCAGTGAATTACACTGAGATTTTCTAAGCATAAATCTCTTTTCTGATTTCCAAGTCCAGTTTACAGACACTCCTGAGAGCAGTCTTTCTGAAGCTGATGCATTTGTGGTTAATTTATAGGCTTGGGACCTGAGCTGCAATTTGAAATTACAGCAGGCTAATGCTGTGACTTTCCACTTAAATAAAAGCTTGGATCGACTGACTGAAGCATCCACAGCCATTAGCTTATAAATAAATTGGATACAACTTCATATCCAACACTTCCTTTGATGGTAGTTTTAAAGCAGCCCTCCCCTGGGCCAAGGCATCTAATAACAACTTCCATTAACAGTGCTGTCGATGTTTCAGCAATCCGTTTAATAAATCTACCAGATTTATTTGTAACATTTGCCTAAATAATGACTCCTATTTATTGCTAAAATTGCAGTTTTATATTCTGATGATGTATTGGTAGAAGGGAAAACAGCTGTAAATTGCTTGTATTTCTCCTCATTTTTGGATAGCTCAATCAAAGGACTCAGTCTTGTGTCAGAAAAAAAAGTGGTTTCCCTCTGTACAGCAGCACAAAAAATAGTGCTTTCCATCTTGTAGCTTATAGGAAGTGCACCAGGGTCGCTGACAGTGATGTTTAGTGATCATTTTTCGGATGCACAACTATCCAGTAGACAGTGGACACAACATATTTGAAAAATATAATGCACCTGTATGGCTTGCTGGTTGATGAATGTTGCTGTCTTTGCAGATGAAAAACTAAGATAATTCCTCTAGGTATTACTTCTGTGAGGCTTCAGTCTGTTTATAAAAAAAACCACCAAGATGATGTACACCACCTGGTGCTGCTTGCTGTTCTTTGTGTCTATAGAAGACAGGCCTTTGAAATTTATAACCATTCTCTCTTGAGCCTCTCTTAATCCTCCCAACTTAAGGACTTTTAAAAATTGATTTTAAAATACCAAAAAAAAAAAAATCCCCCCAAACAAACAGGCTGTTTCTTTACTGTTCATCATTTAGAAACTACTGCATTCTTGCTCTTCAGAATAGGTGAGCAGAAATGAGATGAGGCTGTATTGCACTGCTTTAAATAGGGGAATTCCTCGGTAAGCATTTCAATTACATGTTTTGTATACATGCTGGTACAACTGACTACTGTTTGCTTCAATAGAAGCACGGCTGTTTTGATTAAGAAGTTGAATTTTCTCTGTATCAGGACCAGTTTCTGTGGTCACCGTTCAAAGGTCATGTTCTGAAAGTGCATCTGAACAAAAGAAAACAGTCTGTGCTTTATTTTTTTCAGTGCCTGAGGCTAAAATGGTTTATATCGTTACGTTTTCCTTCATTGCATCACTCCTTTTTCCCAAAATTAGACTCTGATCTTGCAATTAGGAAAATGCTGATGGATAGCTGTGTCTGTCTGGAGCAGTATTCATCTTAATGAGGTTTTATTCAGGTGAAGGTTTTTCCCCCTGTCCCACTCAGGTCACTTTGAGCTCAGTGGGTCAAGGAAAAGCTTGAACACTTAATCATACACTCACAAAAGTTCCAGAAACATAAAAGATTTAGTTGGGTAGACAGCTCCGTGTCTTCCACTCTTGATTATGTTGAGAGTTGGCTTCCAGCTCAGATAAGAATCTTTGTTCTAGTACATAACCAAAAGTGACTTTGCCTTTTTCCTTCTTACCTACCTGGCAGAGTTTTGTGCTCCCTATATTGTTGCAGTATATTAAATGTAGTGCTGTGCAAGGCTCGTCATAGCTTCAGAAGCATCAGGTAGGAAAAGCCAGTTAAAGTGGAGAAGTAAGGTTATACTATTATGCCTAGAATGTTTTGTGAGGAATTAAGGTCTAAATCTTTAACACTTACATTCTATTTCTTGTGATGTATATATGCCATACTATTTTTGTGCAGGATATAGAAGCATTACAGGAAGAAGTATTAGAAGCTTCCAATATTTGTTGGGAATATGGCCGGGAGCACAAGGAGCTGATCTGAAAATGTCTTAGTAGCTGTGGTTTGGAATATGGTTCAGGATTCAAGTTCTAGGGGAGGGCAAGGAGCAAGCATGCTTTTAATAATACACGTGGCCTTCATTTGCTTTTTCTTTTCCATGTGGCTGTTGCGGTGTAGTTCTGTTGTGTTCCTGATTGATGTGATCAGCACTAGAAAAAACTGAATCTCATCTTTAATCTTCATTGCCTTTCTGGTCTTTTAAGCTGATCTCTGTGGAGAAGGGCTGAGTAGGATCTCGATTCTAGTGAAGTGCTTCTCACGTTAATTGAAAAACATCACTTCATGTGATATAAGACAGTCCATTTATGGCATAGGATCTTGGGTCGCTTGAGTGAGCAGTGATAGGATATTTTTTTACGTGACACATAAGTGTGTTTCTGAGGATAACTCAAATTCAGCAGCTTTCCTAATGCAAAGAGCTTTTCAAAGAGCTTCCAGCACTTGATCCTGTCCTGGGAGATGGGAGCACCACTGTAGGAAGGCCTGGGGGACCCAGAACAAGGTGATGTGTGAGATCTTACTTCTTGCACTCTCCTGGTTCCATGCCTTTATGCAGGTTTTGCACGTCTTGCTTTCAGAATAGCGTGCAGGAACCCCTGTAGCATTGCACAGCACCTGTTTTTTCAGCATTTGGAGAGCTCTGCTTCCCAGGTGTGTTAAAAGGATTGCTGCAGTAATGCAAAACCTGGGAAATAGGGCAGTCTTTCAGAGTTGAAGTGAATTGCAGGCACACTGTAAGCTACGTAGCAGCCTCAGGTATTTGAGTATACGCACTGCATTAGCTATTTTCAAACCTATTTCCTCTGTTTCTTTCCAGTTTCTTCCATGTGAAGGTATTGCTTCAGGCAAGCAATTCTGATAATTAACAAGACAGAGGAACTCTTTAAGCACACTGAGATGTTGTTTGATGTTATTGTAGCATTTGAAAGCCATCACCTTACCATTTTTAGTAACTTGAGGGCATTTGAAGATTACACACATATGTTACTGACTCACAAATGTGAACAGGGGCTTTTTTTCCATAGTGGTAATAAGGATAAATGTAACTTGTGAGCCTGAGAGAAGTAGCTTAGCTTTTGCTTTTGTTGTTTTCAACGAAGAGAGCTTTGAAATACATTTTACTGTTGAAAAACTTCTAGTTGTACAGCACCATACTTCACATTATCCTTTCTTTAATGTGATATTGGAAGACTCTGGAGAGTCATCTGCTGCTGCAAATGTCCTGCCAGTGGGTGCCTGCAATTTGTTGATGCTGTGTTCATAACTGTTAGAAGACCTGTATTGTATTTCATGTTCACACGTTAGCTGTGAGATTTCAGCTGTCTCAAACTTTGTACCTTTCTGCTGTAATCACACACTTTTATGCTCCACTCAGCTGCATCAAGTAGCATTCATGAATACGTGACAGTAAAATGAGCGATGCTGATGGTGACTATGATGACAAATTGCTGTATTTATCTATTAGGAAGGACGCTGGATGACCTACAGATCTGAGGCTGAAGCTGAAAGGACTTTTGTAATAGTTCTTAACACTGCTGGCAAAAGTCATGTAATTTAGTGTATGCTACATACGTACAGAATCTGTAAATAGTTTTGAATGATTCTCACCCAAGATGAAAGCCCTCAGATGTTTGGAGGATGTAGTGTTAAGCATATCAGTTAAGAAGTATTAAAGTTATGATTTTAGGAGAATAAAGGTTCTTTAGGACTCTTTAGGGGGTTATATTGCACTGCCTGGGGCAGTATTTGCAATTTACATTCATTGGAGTAGGAAAAAATAATAATAAAGGATTTTGTAGCTTTCTATAATGCAAACTGTGCAAATATTAGATCTAGATTTCTTTTTGGAAATACGGAGAGAATTTCAAGTGCTAGTGGGAAGACCATTAAACTGAGAAAGTGGGAGAAACTGAATCAAGTGCTGCCAGTGCAACTGGTTGTTTGTCCTCAGTTTGTTCTCCGTGTCCTGCCTGCTCAGGGACTGCTGGCTTCCTTTCCCCTTTCTTATCCTGGGGCTTCAGAGACTGCTTAAATCAAAGCATTTAATATATATCAGCGGAGTCTTTCAGAGGAAAAACTTAAGTACATTTAATTAGGAGTCATGATGTGCTTCGGTTTTGAATTTTACGGTGCAACAGTTTGAATTGGATTGTCTAATGAAAGTTCTAAACAAACACAAAATATATCTAAGCGTTGGGAGGCGTTGGTAATTGGTCATGGAGATTTGGTAGGTTGCCCTTCATTTTAGGCATTCCTGCCTCCTTTGTGGAGGCTATTCCTATCCCAGTGTGAACATTTCAGAAACCAATATTGGAGATAATCTTTAGAATGAACAACGTTGTAATTCACTATTGCAGTGGTGGGCATCCTGTCAATGGAAGCACATCTATGGGAACACCTTCACAACTTCGTAATTACATTCTGACACTTGTGTAAGCAAAGGTTTACATTTGTAAATGACATTCTGATCCTTTGGCGCCCACCAGTCACCGTCCTGATGTTTCCAAGATGTCTCACAACTCTTCTTATCATATTTACATGGTGATTCTCTCCTAGGCCTCTTCCCTTCTGTCCAAGGGACATTTCTTTTGTTAAAAACAAAGAGCTAAAACTAAGACTGAATTCTTATTTTACTCTTCTGCAGGAACAGCATTCTCTTCCCACATTCTGAGGTTTTGGCAGCAAACATTCAGTGTGGTGGCATGTTTTCACGCTTAAAGGAGCAGAACTATACTGCCAGCATGTTAAGCCAGGCTCTAAAAAGGTTCCTGAAGTTGACTGTCAGTGTATGCAAGTGGTTTGCTCACACATCTGAGTTTTTATCTACAGATTTATAGTAGTATTTACTTGTTTCTTGGTTTCTACAAGCAGTTCTGTACTGAACAGTTGATTTGCCCCTTCTGGTGTCCTGTTGCTATGGGCGGAAAAGAACTTGATGTTGTGGTTGGAAGTAGCAGTGTTAAGACTCTACATTTCTGATTTGATTATGACGTGACTAGTGATGGCTGAAGGAAGGTTGAAAGTGAGCTGGATGGCTCATGAAGACTCCAGTGAAGCCTTATTTATTTTTTTGTTACTATTTGGATTGAATCTTCAGCTATTTTCTTTGCACCTCTATACTCTCTTTTAAGACTTCTCTATTAAATGCTCTGTTCTGCATGAGCAGCTCTCAAAGCTGTCTCACTACTCTTTCGGCTTTGTTAAGACTCCATGTGATTCTCTCATGTATCACACCTTTTTCCCCAGCTTCACTTCTAATTTTCTGCACTCCCTTTGTCTAACACTTATTTCAACAGCCCCTCTGCCTTTCTTCAGTGGCATTGGATTTTCTCTTTGTAAGCAAAGCAGTGTATTCGTTGTCATCTTGTTCTCCTTACTCTTATTTCCTCATTGTGAACCATTTGAATAATGTTGTGTCGTGCTTAAGTGTAACACTACCTGCTGTTGACAGTGTAAAAGGAGTTTTGAGCAGAGGACAACAACACATGTAAGGAGTGCATATCATTTCATTATATACTGAGAATATATGAAACAGACAACACCTTCTTTAGTAATCATCTCTTTTTTTTCATTCCCACTCCCACCCTTCTGTCGCTTATCAGTGATAGGAGGTGCCTCCTTCCCTTATTACGTGCTTTTGTACATCTTTGTCATAGTAGTGAAGGAATAATAGGTTACCTTAGATATAAATTCAAGAGAAGTTCTCCTAAAGAGCTGCAGTTTGAAATATGAAATTCTGCTCTTAGGAGAGTTTCCATGCAGCACTTGAGAAATCTCAATGTGTATTTTACTCTAGGGTCTGAAAGCTGCAGCTGTGACTGTTTTAAAAAAGATTTGGAAGGCTGAATTACTGCTGTGTGTGGTCAGCATTCATCCACAACCTCCTGTTAGCTGTCTCTTAGCCCCCCAATTAGCTGTTGCTACTAT
Source organism: Callipepla californica brunnescens (assembly GCA_023055505.1). Taxonomy (NCBI): domain Eukaryota; kingdom Metazoa; phylum Chordata; class Aves; order Galliformes; family Odontophoridae; genus Callipepla; species Callipepla californica. The sequence goes on along the minus strand of JALIRH010000115.1, from coordinate 919,798 downwards.
GCAAACTTTTCCTTGCTGTTATTTTTTTTTTTCTGACAGCTAGAAATCTTTAATCATGCCAGGTCTCACTTGCTATCTACATGTTGAGGAAACTGTTTTGTTTCTGCCTTTTATCATACTGGCTATTGTACTGAGAGTTCCTAAGTGTTTTTGTCAATATTATGCAATGTTGTTTTAGTTAAAGCAAGCATGCCTGAAAGCACACCAACACTTGCTTTATGGCTTTAGCAGATATACGTTGGGCTGTGTTGAGTGAGTTATATCACTCTACCTCTGGTGGAGTGACTCCATCTGCTTAGTCCATCACTTACTCTGTACCTCTGGGAGGTATTTTCCTCCCAACAAGAAGAAGCTTGCTTTACATCTGCTTTATTGCTTCTGAGACTGTGTCATATCCGCAGCATTATTTTGCTGTATCTCATCTCTTCATTCTGCACGTGATACGTAGACAAGTTTTATATTTAAGTGTTTGCAGAAGTGGTGTTTAGTCATTGAAAGTGAGTTTTTGTGCAAAGGCATTCGGATGGAGATTACTGTGAGGGATTTGCCCCTGAGGGCTTTCTTAATGTCCTTGGTGGTGAGAAAACTGCTTTGAGATTAAATTATTCAGCAATATTTTTTTTTTTTTGAAGCGATTAAAGGTTGCATTTCATGTTTTATGAATGCAGATTAAAAATGAAAGTTGATCAAATCACAACAAAGGGAAGTTTATTCACAAACAGCTGATGGCAGTGCCTCCTGTGTGACTGGTGGAGCACTGTGTACTTCAATACAGCGAGTATTGACTCCATCTCACTGGGGCAAGTTTTTTGGTGACAGCATGGTTAAAAAGTGGATTTTGATGCAGTATGGCCCTGGTTTTGCTTGGTAGTGGAGAATGCATCATCTTCTGTCAAATATCTGATTTGTACACATTATGTAAATGATCTGAGCATCGGGTTCTGCAGGGTTTTGGGCTTCAGTAACTCAGAACTCATTTGTTCTTGTTCTTGTCCCAGTCACTGAGTGCTTCAACGTGCGAATTCCTGCAGCCTTCTAAAAATTTACCTTGGTTCTGTTCTCTGGATTGAGCATGTGGTCATTTGAACACATGTACCTGATGTTCAGGAATCAGTGAAAGTAAGAGAAAATAAAATCTCATTATTCCACGTGCCAGCATGAGTGACTTAAGCTGCTTCACAGAAACATGTTCTTTCCCCACCTTGCTGAGGGGTTGTCTGTGCTGCCCAGGGCTGAGTGCTGCTGTGTTTCTCAGAGATGAGAAATGCCTTCATCTGGCAGAAGCCATATATCCTTAACATGGATTAGCCCAGTTAGTTCCTGCCATTAGTTAGGTACTGCTTCTGCTAAGTAACATTAATGTGCAATATTTCTAATACGCCTTAAGTGTGGTCTTTATTATTTCTACCATTCCTCAAGGACCTAAGTTTTCAGTTCACTGGGTGACTGTAATTAATTTTTCCCATTAATACTTGCTTAAAATAACAACGGTTCATCAAAACCAAAATTGAAATGATCTGTATGTTTCAAGTGAAATGATTTAGTTCTAGGTGGTTGATCAAGTTTAATCCAGGATCAGAAGATATTTAAATGACAATCTCTGTTTCTTGGTCCACATACACCGTGTTTAAAAATAATTTGGGTTGTTGGCTTAGCAAAAGAGGTTGGTTGGACTCTGGGCTGTGCAATACATAACAGCTGTGGGGGAAAAGGTGAGCTCTTGTATTTCCAGACGTACTGTTTCCAAATGCTAACATTGATCGCAGTTTGTGGTGGAACAAACACAGGGGAAACAACTGTCAGCACCCTTGGGCTTTTCAGTTACTCTGATGTTGGATAAGGGGGGGCCTGTCTGGGGTGGGGAGTGGGCTGCAGCCCATGAACAGGGGCCATTTGGTTTTGCAGAGCTCTCCATAGACTGATTCCTGCTTTAGTTTCACTTCTCATCCATTTAGCTTCCTCGAACACTGGTCTCTTTCCTCATTCCTGCTACATTAGCTATATTTTTGCTGAAAGCCTCTGGTGTCTAGAGAACTATATATGTATCTTTTATGTACATGTGTAGATTGTCGTGGGATTTATCAGTGCTGCTGTGGAAAGTTATCTGGTCCCAATTTCTTATTGTTACCCTGTTGGGGGAAAAAAATACCACTGCATTGCTATCACCACCCAAAAGACCATTCAGTATACACATGTGAAGAACACCAGAAACTGTGTGAGTTTGATATAATTGTTTGTCCCAGTAGTTTCTAATTGTTCTGAGTCTGCTTTCTGGGGTGCTTTTGTAAGGGCAGCAGCACTAATGTTTGCAGAGTTTATATTCTCCTGGTGTTTTTCCTCAGTCGTCATTAAGATATGGATGTATATATTGAAGAACAGCAACAGAGGTGGTGTTGATCATGCAGAATCACAGAATGGCACGGGTTGGAAGGGACCTCTACAGATCATCATGTTAACCCCCTGCTAAAGCAGGTATGCTATATAGGCTGCACAGGTAGGCAGCCAGACAGGTCTTGGACATCTCCATAGAAAAAGACTTCAGAACTTCTCCTTGCAGCCTGTTCCAGTGCTCCATCACCATTGCCATAAAAAAGTTATTCTGCATGTTTACGTGGAACTTCCTAAGTTCAAGTTTCAGGTCATTGCTCTTTGTCCTGTCACTGTGCAGCACTGAAGAAGAGCCTGGCCTCCATCATCCATTTGCCTCCCACCTCCCTTTTGATTTATAAGCATTAATCAGATCCCTCAGTCTCCCTTCAGTTTCACAGAAAACGCCTGCATCCCTGTTTCTCATGAAATAAATCATACTTGTTTTCATTCCCCTACCAACTCATAAGATTTTTGTGTGTTTTGTACAAACACACAGACTCTCTGCTTTTTTTCCTATGGTATGTTATATGCTGATTTGTACAGAAATGAAAATACATACATACATACATACAAATATATATATATATATATATATATATATATATAATGCATTATAGCATCTTGCCCCTCTCTGGATTAGCTAATCATTTCTCCAAAATCCAAGTCACTGGACAGTGTTTCCCCCAAATGCCTGTGCACAGCATAAGGGATGTACTGTTTCAGGCTAGAAAAATGAATGCTTGTTGAGGAAGGACACATAAAGATTGTAAATCCTTACAATTTCAGGGGTGTTTGAGGGATTTGCAAGCCCAATTAAATAAACTGGTAAGCACTGTGAAACATCTTGAGGGAATCATTAGCTTCTGTAAAAAAAAAACAACCAACATGTTCTTTCTTAACCAGCAGAGGTTTCACGCTTTCATTCTACTGGGAAGGTCAGTTCCAGCTGAAATTGATGGATTCTGCCATTCGAGTGGTTTTGCTCTACCTTTGAGAAAGGTTACGTTGCTGAAAGGGAAGCCAGTGGTGGTGATCTCTTCGTAATCTGAAAGTGTTTTCCACGTTAAATCTTATGCAGATCTTTCCCGATGAATTAGCAACATCACAAAATGTTTTCTGATCTTTGTTATTGTTTGCAGTACTTCATGGCTATTCTTGTCCTTGTCACTCATCTCGATACCAAAATGTTCCTTGCCCATTGGCATCAGAACCCTTCATGTGTTTGGGGCTTGTTTAAAGAAGCACTTAGGGAAAATGCATCTATTTTCTGATCATGTTCCAGTCCTCTCCTGAGACTCAGTGGTGTCTGTGCCTCACCTTGAAGTGTTTGAAAACAACTCCCTGTTATCAAGATTTAATACCACTGGGGGGAAAATCAGAAGTTAGTCGGCTTTTAAGATCTTGCCCAAAGGCATTGCATTCTGGATGCAGCACTCTCTGATGTTGGCGAAGTGTGAAATTTAAGACTCTCCAGAACTTCACCTTTGGTATAAAACTTTTAAGCAAAAACAGGACTTGGTGGTTGCCCAGAGGTTAACGTGAGTTGTTTTCACCAATAAACGTACACTCCAGTATGGATCTCTGAACCAGGGCTTTCTGTACTGGGGCATGGCACCTCAAAGCTTGTCAAGGTTGCTGCAGTATCCATCTTTTTTAGTGATGGAAGACTCGGCCCAAGGTTGTGGGGCCTTTCATTATTTCTTTTTGCAGCAGCCACTCTTTATTTCCATTTCTCTGAGGACTCCACTCTTTAACTAGCTGACTCCTCAGACTTTATTTCTGTGTTTGGGTACCTCACCAGATCCAGTTTAGTTCTGAGGAAGCAGATGGTTGTGCAGCATTTCTGAAAGTTTTGTTTACGTTGTGACAGGTCTTCAATCCTCATCCAGGGTTGGATTGATATTCTAACATCAGGGGAAATCTAGCTAGATGGGATACGAATCAGGCAGATGAACAATAAAACTGTTATCTCCATTTTCCATTTTTCTATTTCAGTTTTTCTAAAATGAAAGGGAATCGCTGTGGTGTGACAAACCTACCAGTCATTTGCACTGGCTGTCTCTGAAATGGGGACAGCATCTTTTTATACAGAGTGAGAGCACAGAGGGGAAAAGTATTTCATTCTCTTGAAATCAATAGATTGAAGAAAAAACAAAAAAGCAGCAGCATTACATAAATAGAATATTGGCTAACAGTCCCATCAAACTGGAAAAAGAGATAGTGTGCTTCTGTGTATCTTCAGGGTAGTTGAAAGCCTTTAACTATAACAGTAGGATCATTTTTGTGCTGACCTTTCTTGCTCAAGAGCTCAAGGTGAATAGTAAAAAATTTATGCATGCAGTGAATGGGTTTAAATGAATGTCTTAATGTACCACGCCGTTCTAACTTAATTTATTTTAATACTTCATCTGTGTGATAATCAATAGTGTGCACTGACTTGGAGGTTTCATCCTTTATCCACTGTTGGTATCTTGAACCTCAGTGTTATTAAGTTCATGTCCTTTTTCAGTCAGGCCATGTATTCGACTCATGCCATGTATTTGCAGTCACTCCCCAGGAGCAATGTGCTAGCGCTTGCAGTTCAGTTTGGGCATTTGGAGGCACTAAATCATTAGGGATACCCAACCAAGCTGTAATTGGTTGTAATGATCCTCGCTTCCCTGGAAGGTTTGTGTTTTGTGTAGTTAACATTTGTGAAGCAGTTTGAAATGCTACAATGGAAGGTGATTTGAAAATGCAAAACGTGGTTATTATTCCCCAAAACACAGGGCTTCCTATCAGAAGTGTTCATAAACATGAAACTCTTGCAGTTGAGATTTACTTAGGTCTTCATCTTGGGATATGTGCTGTGTAAATTCAGTCACAGATTTTATTGATATTTTTCTTGGAAATTAATGGAGCTACAAGTAGTCCTGCTGCTTGGAGAATAGCTGTATTCTCATTCACTGTGCTATAGCTTTGTAAAAATCAGTCTGTCCAAAGCGTTTCCTTTTGTATATGTTACCAAACGGGTTAAGCTGGATGTGTTCCGTGCTAATGCTTACTCTGAGCAGTACAGCTTAGAAGAAATAACCCTTTCCTCTAAGCAGTACCATTCTCATAGCCGGTCTTGAGAGGAGGAACAAAACAGTAAGTAAAAAGCTTTAATCCAGTCATCAAATCCCTGAACTCTCCAAATCCTGTTTTGCTGTTTGGAAGCCTTACATAATACAAACATCAGTTATTCGCATGTAACATGCTTCTTCCTCCTGTGTTGCTCACCCAGTATGCAAACAAGGGTGGTTCACAGCATGGTATCACTGATGCTGCAGCATCACCTGCGAGGCTTGGTGTTGGCTGGTATAATATGTAGTCAGTGATGCAGGTATATTGTCTGGCACTGTGTTTCTGGGTGTGAATGCAGTGACTTAGGCACTGTTTGGAGCTGCAGATGCTGAAGTGTGGTTTCATATCTGAGCCATTGGAAGAAAGTCGCAGACTGATTTTGTGAACTCATTTCTATGGAGTGGAATGCAGCTGATCAATGTTCAGGAATGCCAAAATGCTCACAGCATCCTGGCGTGGCTTGTTTCCTGAAAGCCCCTCTAGAGGCAGGAGCACTTACAAACCAGTAGACAGCAACCAATTTTCGTGGCACTTTGACAAAGCCTTGTTAAATAACTGCTTGAAAGTGCTTTGAAATGCGTACACTATGTAGTTCTGGTGCTATCTAACAGATAAGCATTGAGTTACTAAAATTAATCTTCATTTACAAACTTCATTCAAGCAAAATGCTACTGCTCTGACTGTACTGTTATTAGTCCTGGGTGTTTACCAACATGTGGACATCAGGAGGGATGTTGTTTTGCTTTGACTGGGCTCTTGTGCATAGAAAACAATACACACTACCCATCTGCTTCATGAAACTGTAAAAATGAATCTATTTATAACGTATTTTAACACACAGACATTAACATATGCTTCAGTCTGCCTTTTAAAACAGTCTCCTATTGCAGATTTGTTCTTTAGGGTTTATTTTTTTTTTTTTTAAGTCTTTAAAGACTTTTTTTAAAGTCTTTTTTTTTTTAAGTCTTCTAACTTAACTTTAAGGCTTTAGATGAAGTTCGTAAATCAGTGGGGAAGACAAAATGAGTTTTAGGTATGTCTCTGGAACAAATCAGGTCAGGAGAGAAGCCTAGTAAATTAAATGTCTGTAATGATGCTGAAATGAGTTTGGATCCTAACATGACCAACTAATTTCAGATCCCAGTACATGTGCATTAAATCTGAAATACAATATTTCTTTTTTTTTTGGTTGGTGGCTATTAAAATTGCATTATCAGGATCAATCTTTATAAGCATTTCTGAAGCTTAAAACAAAACTGGATTTTCTTCAGATGTTTCCCTGCTTTTCCTTTTGAAATGAAGAGCAAACATAAGAAACTCCATTTCAAAGAGGAACTATGTAAGACAGACCTAGCTGGCAGGGAAAGGGTCTGGTCTGCAGTGCTTTGAGCCATTACTGTAAGAAGTGACTGCTGTCTGAATATCATGGCAGCTACTTCAAGCCTTTTATACCCAAACAGGGCCAATGTAATTGTGACAATTTATTGGAATTATGTCATTATTTCACATCTAGCTCAGGCTGCCATTTCCCAGGAGAGAAAATGGCATTGTATCAGTGTGTGCGAGTGTCAGAGTATGTAAACCTTACACAGTGGTGATTGACAGAGATTAATGATCTGTAATTGTGGACAAGAAAAAGAAGATGAAGACCTTTGTAATGTGTGTTTTTTTTTAAAAAGCAATCAGCAGGCTGTTCAGAAGAGTGGACATGTGGATCAACGTAGGGAATCACTTCTCTTCGTATTGAGATCCTTGGTTGGTGCAGGAGACTCCACTGTGCTTGATTTGTTGGTTGATCTTGTTCATGGACTTCGCTGTAGTGAGGCTAGAACATGCAGCTCATGGACATCTCTGAGATTTGTTCCAAGTCCCTGAATCTGCTTGGAGATCCACAGTTAAACTTTGTAGTGCAAGTATTATATTTTCTACCACTGAAGTGATGGAGGAATAATTTGTTGATCAGTGCATTGCACAAGCTGGTAACTGTTTTCTGCTTTAGCTGTCACACAAAAAAAGTGGAAATCGTCATAGTAGCACTTCTTTGGCTTCTAGAAGGGAAAAACAAGAGTTACAGTTGTCCTTGAAACATAAGCTACAGGACAGCATATTTTTTCCTGAAGTGTTAAGAAGTGACTATTTCTTCCCAGTACTGTGGTTTTCTCATATTTTTTCAGTTGGCTTTTTAAAATAAAAGATTCTCTAATAGAAGGTAATAACAATCGGGCACAGCCTAATTTCTGAAGCTTTACACTGTTGTTGGGACTTGTTTGAAAAACACTGCTAAATTTCTAAATTTCACCTGGTTAAAACAGAGATCATTTCACCACAATAGCACCTTCATGCCTGAAAAGAAGATTCCTGATGAAAGATACTTGCAAAACATGAAAACTAGGGTGATTTGGGAGAAAAATAGGGCATTGCTGAGCCCTTTGAGGCCCCATCTCTGCATCCCATATTCAGACTGACCAGTGTAGGCCTGCAAGATGATGGTGGCACTTATGCTGTGTGAGGGACAGAGGCAACCAGTTTCTGCTGCACTGTACACAGGGAGGCCTTGAGTACCTAATCTGTTCTTAAAACTAGGATGTGCAGTGGGTTATTTATTTATTTATTTAGATTCCTTGAAAGCAGCAAGGTCTGGGCTGAGAAATCTTTATGAACTCAAGTCTGGAAAAAAAAAAAGGTAAAGAAGCTGTCTGGGGAGAAGAGAGATGGTACTGAGGCTCTGGTTTAATTTAGCAGGCTGAAAAAGTTTGTCCATTGTTTCTGCTCTCCTTGGGTCTGGGTTAGTTGTTGCTTTCAGTGGTGAAGAGGCTTGTTTGCAAGCGTGGTCTCTAGCTTTCTTCCCTTGTTTTTGCAGACTGCTCTCCTCTGCAGGTGCTTTTCCCCTAAAGGCTTGTCAGACCACCCTCAGTTGTACCTCTGTAGTTCCTCTGTGGTCTGTTTGTACAGAAGCAGTTTTTAAAGGGAACAAATGACATGAGTGGTCACTCTTGTGTTTGTTTGTGTTTTTTTTTTAATTCCTGATGCTGAGAGTTTTTCAAAGTGAGATTAGAATTGATGGGGATATACAGGGCCAGTGTTGCATAGGGCAATAGTGTGGAGTGTATAAAGTACAACTAAGGTTCCTTATTGACAAAGCCTAATTAAAAATGAATGAAATTGAAGATTCTGTTGTCAGCCAGATTGCCTGGCATGAACTATCTTATGCAGCTATTTGATCTTTGGGTGGTAACACAAGACAGCTTAAGCTGCAGGTTGGTGGAAGGCTTTGATGCCAAGCTGTAGTGTCTCCAGGGACTCAGGGAACTCTGCATGCTGCTGCCATGCATCACCAGGCCCTGCAGCACTGCTGCCTGCACTGCAGGCATCTCATTTAAGTCTTAAATCCATTTCCTGGAGCAGTTCCTCAGTGCAGCCAGATAGGGCATAAAAGGACTGCCCTAAGCCTTGGGGCAGAGCTATTTGTTAAGGCTGCTGGAGAATTAATGGCACTCAGTACGTACTGGACCTCTGAGAATTTGCAGCATATCTCTGGAGAAGCTAGGTAAGAAGCAGGGGTACAGCCATTGCTTTTGCATTTGTTTTGAGGCTCTTTTTTTCCTGACCTATCCTGCTTGCTTTTTCATTACTATCATATTTTACAGTGTATGCAATGGTTAAATGAATGTAATCTTTATAGTAGTTAAGAGGCGTGCAGGCAGTGTTTCTGAATTAAAATCTTTCTTATTTGTTTTTGGAAGATGTGAGTAAAGACTTACGAACATCTTTGAGGTGTAGTGTGTTTTGCTTTCAGTTTACTGACGAATGGTGTTTTCTTCAGCCAGCAAGCTGGCAGGGAATTGCAAACAGTGACCTCATTTATCGTACTAGAGCTCACTCTTGTTGATGGTTTCATCAGCCAGTGGGAAGGCATTTACTGTTCCACTGCTGCCAGCGAAGCTCGCGCTTGTTTTTATCTCAGCAAACTCAGAATATGCTGAACGCTGTGTCAACCTTAACAGCTTTACTCTCATCTTCAGGGTAACAAATTTTGTTGTTGAGAGGGAAGCAGGAGGAGAACGCAGTGTTGCAGGCAGGTTAGTTCAGTGATGTATTTGATTATAGTTTATGCAGCATGTGCTGTGGGGCTGTATGCTAATTTGAACCACATGAGCTGGAACCCTTTTGTAAAATTAATGTAGCGTACTGGTTCATTGAACATTGTATTTTTTCCTTTCTTAAGAGGTAGAGGAAAGCAATCAATAGAAATACAGTACTCATTCACAAGAACGTTGTGAAAAATTGTCAGTAAATGGAACAATAGCAGAATGAAATTTGTGACGAAATCTGGTTTCTCACAAGGAGTGTTCATTCTGAGCAGTTTCTTGAAGGTCACCTGTGCCAAATTAGCTTTCCTTTTGTAAAATCATGCTGGTTGGACTTCTGGTAATGAAGTGATGCTGTGCTCCTACACACAGCTGTAACTTGTTTATGGGTAGCTGCTCCACAGCTGTACCTTGTTTGCCTAAGTGGTATATATGCACGGCCCCTGGGTTAAGGGAGTGGTGTGGGCACTTTGCTGGTTGACTACCACCAGTGAGGAGGGCTTGGTGAATTCTCTACCATTTATGATGTGAGTACCTCTTCATTAAATTGATGAATATTAGCTTGCCTCTGAGTACTATTCTGGGATCAGTAAACCTTATACAGAAGCTCTGGTGATTTTGAATAACTGTTGGCAAACACAGGCTTGTTGAGTGCAGATTGGCAGGCTTCTTTTGTACGTTCTGGTGGTGGTTTTGATGCGTATCTTAAACTTCTAGAGCTGTTTGAAAGAATAAGTTAGTGCTACAAGCATTCTTAGCAATGAGGCTCAATATTGTTTAATTTAAATTAAGTAACACTGATAGACAATCAGAAGCAAAAGGGTACAAATAATCTTTGTGTTTTCTACTTTTTAAGATCATAGTGAAGGTATGTAGCACCTTTACTGCTCCATTTTTTGCTGAGTAACAGGATTTACTAACACAGATTTATTAACTTCACAATTGGTGCTGTCTTGTTGTTGCTTTTCATTTCTACTGCATTTTTCATTTACTTTGAAAGACTAACTCTAATGTTTGTCGTTAGGAAGCTGTAGTTCTTCTTAAAACTGGTGGCTACGGTGCTGGCTGATTGTGCAGCCAAATTTGTATTCACTTTATATATAGATGGTTGCACTCAGTGGGCTGCATGGTCTTGCAGATCTTTTCCGAATTCAGTGACTCTCTGATTTAGGGCTTAACAGGTGTTTTCTATAATGAGCCCAGTGCAAACACTGAGGCACAGAGGAGTCAGTCTCTTCATCGGGAGCTAGAAAAAAATACATGTATTCAGTGTTAATTTGAAGGCTGAGAATGGCACATAAAGTGTATTTCAGTTACTAATGAATTATTAAAGCATTAGGGGAGCGGAGGGATATCATTACAGAAATTACAGCAAAAAATACAGCTGAAGGGAAGAATTCAGGAGACCTCTGTTGCTTGTCTTGGATGAGTAAGTGATGCGTGGGGCAGAATTGCTAGTTTTCTGTTACCTGTGTGTGTGTATATATATGTGTGCATGTATTTGTAAGGCAGGCAGATACAGCATGTTCATAGGAAGAGTGGCTTTACTATGGCAGTGCTTTAGGATGGGTTTATCTGTAAGTATCTGATGAGTGAAGGCAGGAACGATTTACTACAGGACTGTATTAAGATAAAGGGAAATGTAGGAAGTCAAATACAGTAGGGAAAAAGCAGGGAAGATTAAGGTAAGGGAATGTGTAAGGAGTGCAGGTGGGCAGTACTGTTAGAAGTCTTTCTCTGCATGATGCGTGCTGGGATGGTTTATTTTGGAAAGCAAAGGCTGTGTTTAGTCCAAATAATAGCTCCGGGATCAATGAGAGGCAATTACTAAAGACTCTTTGTAGAATACTTTGTACCAGATAAGGTTATGTGTAAAATTAGTGGAAAGTGGTGAGTGTAAATAGTACAATTGTTCAGCATTTTGATGCGTGTATGGAAAACATCACTCAGCAAGCGTTTAATGAGAGGCTTTGGAGCTGCTTTTGGATCCTAAGCAAAGTTGGAATGCAGAAGAATACAGATAGAGCCCTGAAGCTTCGCTGAAGTTTACACAGGAAAGAACCGTGTATTTTCAGAATTAATAATGAATGAAGCTTGGTTCATTATTACGAAGGGCCCCTAGTAATCCATGTTTACCACACAACAATTTACTTGCTCAAATGAGGGTGTGTCAGTTTTAAGAAGGATTGAAGAAACTGTAAAGCATTTTCTATTGTCTACGTTCCTGAGGGGTGGTTCATGTGTCTTGAGAGATCCACAGAATTTAGAGTGAGAGTGTTTCGAGATACTTGGCAAAGTTGTTAAGAATTGGTGCTACAGAAGCATTCTTTGTTCGAGTGCTGTATGAAAAGAGCTTACAGAATTAGAGAGTCTTCAGCCCTGAAAGGTTTCAGGGTTCACTCAACCAGTGCAGGAGCAGCTTTGAGGGATCATGAAGGGCACAGCTTAAAAAAAAGGTTTATTTTGAGTCCTACCTTTGGACTCAATCCCCCCTCTTCTATGCTCGAAGCAATCAGCCTGCCCTGCTATCAGCAAAGCTCTGGCTGGGGGGGACAGTCCCTTTTGTAACAAGCCTTTCAGCAGAGCCTCCTCCATCTTATCTATAAAATGTGTCATTTTCAGTCTGGAAATTCTTGATGTGGTTACGAGGTGAGCTGCAGCAGTAGGGATTTGTCATTGTCTTGGAGACTTATATTTGGGTGACCCTCTTACTTGAACCTGGTGATACCGTGCACTGCTCTGCTCAAGTTAAAAATGGGTTCAGTTTGAGTTTTATCTATGCTGGAGTGATCTCCTTTGATTTTGGTGCTGCTGTACCAGAGTTGGAGTTGGAATCCGAATCTGGCCTCCTGCTTTCTTCGAGAAGCTGTAAAAATGTAACCCAAACTCTGTTAGTATTCTTGTGGAAATGCATGCTGTAACATACAGCTTTCTGAAGTGAGATAAGCCTGAATCTTCAGGTCTCTCTGTTTTTCCTTTATTTTCTGCTGAGAAGTGGCTGTTAACCCTGGAACGGGGAACTGACTTTCGATAGCTTGCAAAAAGAGAATTATTTCCAGTGCACAAACACTTGCAAATGACGCAAGAGGGAGAAAGGAGGAAAAAAAGCCAAAAAAAAAAACAGCCTTGCATATCTTTTTTTTTGTAGTCTGATAAAGGCCGCTGTGGAAACTTCTAATATGTAGTCTTTCTAAATTTATTGTCATCTTACTGTTTAGAAATACATACAGTATCAGGGATTTGTATGGAACGCTAAATGAGACAGGTATTTAAAGTGATGTTACTTCAAACATTTCTTTTTTGTGTCAGATTCCTTTTTCTTTAATAATTTAATTGTTGCTTCTCTGGCAGTTCAGATTTCCATACTTTTAAGATTGGCTAGGGTTAGTGTTGGTATCTGGCAGCAGAGTTCTTCTGAGAAACACAGGGAGCACCAAAGAGAAATATTGCAGTCTGCAATGGGAAGGGTGAGGAGGAAGAGTGGGCAGCCAGGGGAAAATAGTTCACTTCTGAATGTGCCATGCTCTGCAGCAAGGGAACCAGGCTCAGGGGATGCTCCCAGAAGGCTTTCAGAGAGGTCACCACTTCAGCATGTTTGGAAAGTAATACATGACATCCTCCCGTTGGTATCTTCATTGCCAACCTGCTCAAGAGAGATGTGTATTTTGGATAATGGAGAGAAAAAAATAACCTGTTCAGAGAACATACGTTGTGATGGGTGTGTAGCAGATAAGTAAGACTATCTCTTGCTGAAGCAGAGTTAAAGGAATGTTTATAAAAAAGATTTTTCTTAGTAGGAGAAAGATCTGAGAATTTATTTTGTTGCCTGAAGTGGTGCATGCGTGGATGTGGAGCAGGCAGCTCTGCTGGTTCATCTGTAGCACAGCACTTGTAGTCAGGAATTGTCTCCTGCTGCTGACATCAAGAGAGAAGAGAACTTTGCTCCAGTAGGAACTTCTGGGAAAGATGAAGAGCTATTCTTGTTGTTAGTCTGCTTAGTACACGCATGGCTTTAAGATCTGTAGTGCTCTGAGTGGAGACAATAAAATTTGCTCAGTTTCTGAAAGACCATGAAAGACATTGAGCTGCTGCCTTGCAGGTTTTCTGCAGGACTGCTGAGGAGATTGTACTCACTGTGCTGGAGAAGCACGCTTGTTCTTTGCCACCCCATTGAGCAGGAATTCAGTGACAGGAAGGGAGCACTGCTCATCTGATGTTCCTGCAGTCACTGCCCTGTTCCGTGCCTGTTTGCTTACTAACACCTCTTCCCAGCACCTCAAACTTATTTGGCTTTCTCAGAAGGCTAGTCGTTTCTTATTTAAGTCCAACTGCTGATGCATTTGCTGATTTGCTTCCTGGCTGAGTTGTGGTAGCTGACCAGCTATGCTACTTGTTTTCCAAGCAGGATAGGTTCCTCTCCCCTGTGCAAGCAACAGTGGCATACTTTGAACTGAAAGAACTTGTAACGTGTTGCCCACCTGTTTTCAGGCAGCAGAGATTTTAGATGAGACACATCCCTCCTGGAGGTACTGCTGTGGGATGCATGGAATGGTTACTTCAGGGGAAGGCAGTAATTTCTGCCTTAGAAAACTGTGTTGCTTTGTGCTGATGTTTTTGGTGAAGCTTTGCATGCAGGTGTGGAGGCTGCTCAAAGCTCCTGTATTCAGAGTGTGCAGCATAAAACAAATCTGTTCATGGTGATGTGCTGTCCCCTCTGCTCACCTTGCAAACAGTTTTACTTTCAAGAGAAATTCAGTTCTGTATCTTTGGCTATAACTTCTTTCTTTGTAAGATTTGAGAGGCTTTTATTTTCAGAGTTCTCAACTGTTGAAATAATTTTTTAATGATCTGTTATATTTTAATTAAAAGGTCATATTTGAAGACTGAAGTCAATTTCTGTGTATAATGGATCTGTTTCTGGAGCGCCTGTGTTCATTAAAACTAGAAGAAAAAATAGACAAGGGAAGTGAGGCATATTTTACTATTACTTTCATGTTTGGTTTTGAAGGTAAAACTATGTCAAAATTATAATTAGATTTTTGTCCTCGAAATGGCCTTGCTTGATGAGTAAGTGCAATAGAAGTGGCTCTGCTGCTGCTTCCTTTCTGGAGTTAAAAGCTCCCAGCTGAGCTCCAAGGCCTACAGACACTCCACTACATGAGAATTACTGTGCATTAAAGCAGGCTGTGTACATTGGAGTTGCATAAATGAAGAAGTAGAAGCACTGTGCTAGAGGCACAGGTGGCTATAGGTTTAATTTTGCTTTGGAAAGATCTTTACAAAGCAAAACGGCATTAAAATTCTGGACTTGAGTATTTGGGCAAAGTGGCAATCTCGCTAAGCTTGTTTTATTTAAATACTTTTACACCCCATTTTGATTTTTTTTTTTTTTTTGAGGGAATTTATGAAAGGTCTTTTCTTGAGACATAGCAAAACCGCTTATAAATATTTTCTAAATAACAAAATACTCTTCCTCTAGTGGAAGAAATACATGATGTAGGTAACTTTCCACTGTAAGAAGACTTTTTCATCCTTGAGTAAGCTCATATGAGCCTGTCTCCAGGGCAGATAAGTATCCCTTCTGGGCATGTGGCTTTTCCTGGCTGCTTTGGGATCTTGCAGGCTTCCCCTTTAAGATGCTGTCTTTCACTGCTGCATCCATCACTGTATCAGTGAAGTTTCTGCACTCAGATTTAATGACTGATGCCCAGAAATGCAGAGTGGCTGATCCTCTTAATTTCTCAGTTAAGCTTTGTAAAGAAGGAATGATCATATCCAGGTAGATGAATTTCCTCCGGTTATACACTGGGATGTTAAAATTAGTATGCTAGTTGAAAAGCAGTTTGTTTTTATTTGGGAAAGTTCCCATGTGATATGAGGTAGATTTGTGTCTTGCTGTGTGCAAATACTGAATGATGTCACTGTACTTACCTGGTTAGGACATAAGTGGAACTGTGTACTAAAATAAAATCTCTCCATTGAATTAAAGTGCCTTAAATCTGATGCCATTGAAAGCCTGACCCTGAGAGATTTGTGAGAGCTTCAGGCCTGGTCAGAGGTTTGTGCCTTCCGTGATCCTTTCATAATGAATTGGCCCTTGAAAAGCACACTCAATCCAAATACAATTACAGAGTAAATACTGCAAACTAGTAATTCACATTAATAAAAACCATAGATTATTGTCTGTAAACACTGGTTGTTTTACCTCATCTCTGATGTTTATGAAATGAAGGAACTCTGAAGTTGCAGTGGAAGCGCTTTTTTTTTTTTTTTTTAAACTTATGTTTAATTTTTCTGCTCTTTATTTTAATTCTTTGTTTTAGTTTCTAACATCCTGAAGTTCTACTTGTTGCTGTGGCAAGCTGTTGCAGTGTTGTCCTTCCAGGTGTGTTGAGCTTTATGTTAGTAGCATGGGTGGTTGTTGTATGTACGTAAATTTCAGTTCAGTGTAGGGTTTCCTTGTACGTACTGCAACCTCACAAAGTGTGTTCTACAATAGTTAAAACATGCAGTATTAGCTAAAAGAAAGAGCTGAGATAAATGATGTCTAGAACAGCAAAATATATGGTAATGGACCATGAATTTGGTAGGGGTTGGGACCTGTTGATCCTTGAGGTCTCTTCCAACCCAGGCCATTCTATGATTAGCTTCTCTCCATGATATTGTTCATATTTTTATTTGAATATTACCTAACAGTTCTTTTTGAATAAAGCTATGAGTGCTTATACACATCCAGAAATGCTAGTTGTTTCTATTATGAAGCAGATGAAACAGAGTTATTTGGCTTTTCCTTTCTCCATCTTAATAGTCACTGTAGATAACAGGACTACTTATGCTTCTAGGTAGTTAAACTGTTAATGTAGAGAAAATGAGAATTGTGGAAGGGGAGTGACGTAGTAACACGATGCCTGTAAAACGTGGAAGGTAAAACTGGGAGGAGATGGAGCTTTGGAAGAAAAGGGGATAATTAAAACTTTTTTCCCTCATATTAAGGGTAAGAGAGTAGGGACGTAGAATAGTGACATAAATGAAAAAGGAAGTGACATTTCAGTCAACAATTACAGCACTGACTGTTGCATATACATGTAATTATATGAAACAGAATAAAGACAATAATTTTCTTTGTAAGTTGAGTATTACTGAGTGTTTTAGTAGTTTGAGAAGTCTTTAAAAAGCAGTGTCCGAGTTCATAAGGTTTAAATAGCATGAAGACTAAATATGGCTACCATACTGTAAAGCAGAAAGAACTACTTGTTTTATTTTTTTTCCTGATGGAATTATCCATTGTTTAGCAGTCAAATCCACAGCACCAGTTTGAATATAGACTTAGATAGAAAGCTGAAAACTGAGACAGGAGACCTGGGGAAAAAAGTGGAATAAAGTGCATAGGCACTACACAGTCACATTTAGGCAGCTCTTCAGGTGCAGATAATGTTTCTCTAGTGGAATTTTTTTTTCTGTTCTCACTGAAGAGTATCTCATTTTCCCTAGTCCTTGTGTCAGCTATGTTATCTGGTAAATTTAAACTGCTGTCAGACTCAGAACCCATTAGAGTGGATAAAATACTTGAGTTTTGGCAATCTCTGTGAGGTGGCCTTGGTATAAAGCAAAACAGTGAACCCCAAAATTGTGTAGCAAATACTTTGGCTACCCATGTTGCTGTTGAAGTTAGTCGAAGTGAAATCTTTATAGTGCCATGTGGTTTGTGGCACAGTTTATATAAGTTAGTGGAATTTTATCCATCCTGTGGTTATTGATCTGAAGTACATATAAAAATAACTGTTGTAGTTGCAGAAGATGCTGTTCTATTGAGGATTACAATTGGGAATTAGATAAATAATTGAAAATGTGATCCTTGTTTCTTTAAATACATGCTTGTGTTAGATCTACCTGGCAACACCTGTATTTGTTCTTAATTTAGCTCTCATTAGCTGGCTGCTCAGGTGCACATGTCAGGATAGATGTGGGTCATGAAGATAATCTCTGAGATGAATTTTACTGTTAATTTTTTTTTTTTTTTTTTTTTTTTTTTTTTTTTTACAAGAAGGAGTTTTTCCACATAAAAGAGAATTACTGGGAAGCTGTAGCTGCTTGCAGTGTTTAAGATGAGTGAATTTCTACTTGCTTTTCCTTTTGTCTATCAGTTCCTATCTGACAGGGATTTTTCAGCAGCAGTTTTTTTGAGTTGCAATTAGTTGTGCCAATGATTTCTTCCATTCACGTGCCTAATTATCTGATGGAGCCTGCAAATCAGCTTGGCTACAATCAGAGCACAACTTACTGCACCTTCATTTTAAAGCCCAGGCGGAGCATCAGTGAAGATTTGCAGCCTTTAATGCATGGTCATGAAGGAAAGTGGAAGCATTTTTGCAGGTGCTTTCTGACAAAGCATCTGTAGCAAAGGCATTTATTTGAGTTTTCTCCTTCATCCTATCACTTACAATGTGACTTCACTTACAATCTGAATAATGTTTGTCTTCTCTTTGCAACCTTCACGTTCATGCAGTAATTACTGTGTGCCTGGTTTATTACGGATCAGGAGTGGTTCTCTTTCTTTTAATATTTTTTATGCCTCTTTCTTGCTTGCTGTGCTTGATTATTTGAAGTCACAGCCTTAAAATAAATTACTTGACAATAGTACCAAAGGAGTTCTTTCATTTCTCACTTGCAGAGTTACCTGAATATGCAGCTAATAACCTCAAGGAATGTATAGAAAACAGAAAATAAAGCATTTTTATTGCGGCGTTTTGAAATGACTATTGACACAATCATATTCAGAGGGAGAAGGTTAAAGGGAAGGTTGCTACATTTTTTGGTAGATGCTGAGTGGTGTAGAGGCGTTTTTTGCATGAAGTACTTGTTTTTTTGCCTATGTCACAGAGGCAACCAAAGATTAATTATGTATTTCTGTTAGCTTCTTGTTTCAGAAGCTGGTAGATATACTTAATGGTGGTGCACTAGTACTTCACAAAACTTGTCATTATTTGCCTGAATGTTTTCATGTTTGTTTTTTTATTTCAGTTTTTCCATGCTTTCTTAAATTACAGTCTTGCTTGTAATAAGATGTAAATTCTCTTGATAACTGTACAGGGTAAAAATACTCATGTAATAAAGACACTTGGACAAGTGTTCTAGTTTAGTTATGTTGTGAAATCCTAGTTACAGTATGCTGAAGTTATCTTATGCTGGTGTGTGTGTATGTATACATATGCTCATTGCAGAGTGAAAATAATGGAGCTATTACCACCACTGTTTTGCCACGTCAGAAAAATGATTGTTAAAGTTTCCCTGGCTTGCTCTATTCCAACTGTGTTAAGTGCAGCTCTTCCACATATTCTAATTAACAACAACATTAGCCATGTAAAATTCTTGTTATTCTGGAATAGAAACTTTAAATACTTAACTGGTTATTTCAGTGTATCATGTTGAAACACCCATGTAATAAAAATAGCATATTGTCTTGAAAATGATTCTCTTGTGGGCAGGTAGTCTTTCTGAAGCAGTGAGGTTGATAACATTATTGATTTGCAAATTTGTGATATCCATGCTTTTTGCCCTTGAAAACTTTACTTGGAAGGAGGAGATAAATCTTGAGACTGCTGATGTCATTTATTTATTTAGAAAATTAGAAGTTAACCCTGTATTGGCACCAGTCACTTCCAGAAAAGTCTGGATGAAAAGGCTTCGGTGCATGCATACAAAATCTCAAACTGTTGACCCATTGAGAAGCACAGTAGGATTATTTACTGTTCTTGTGGGGACTACTAGTTGTCTGCTGGTGGTGGACTCATGTCATAATTAGTCAACGTGCTGGCTTTTGTTTTCAGTCATATATAAGTGGGGGTTTGGCTGCATGTCTCCATCATCTGTTCCTGAAGGATTTGTTTCTTTGATGGGCCACTGCTGCCAGGAGCCATGGGCATGGCATATGGCACTTGGTGTCTGTGAAGCAAAGGTGTAGAATTGAATTCTGCCATGCAGGAAGGAATGGCACCCATCGACCTTCATTGATGCTTGTTAAAGATTTTTGGAGACCGTACAGTGGGTATGAGCACAGTGAGGTGGTGGGTGATGCATTTCAGCAGTGATAACAGCAGCATGAAAGATGAGTCGTATTCTGGATGGTCATGCACAGCTGTCACGCCATGAAACGAAGAGCATCTAAATCAGATTGTCAGTGTAAAAAACTGTGGATGAAAACCAGGGGCAGTGTACGGAACTGGTTATCCTCTTCAGTGCATTGGAAAACATGGTGGCAGTGTTGAAATGTTCCAAATTGTGTGCCAGGCAGGTCCCACAAATGCTTGCACAGGAGCAGAAGGAACACTATATGCAAGTTTGTTAGAATCTATTGACCTAATGTAATGCTGAATATGGCAGTTTCCTTGATTGCATTGTTAATGTTGTCAGGATGTAGTGTCACCATTATGAGCTGAAGTTAATATGGCTGTTCATGAGTGGTGATATGGATTCCAAGTTGAGTGATGTGCCCTGGGTTTTGGAATAGGAAGGCAGAGATCATTCTGGATTTCCTGGAACTAGTGCAAACAATCAACCATAGCTGCTACGTCAAACTTATGGAATCCAACCAGAGAAGAAGACAGACAGGCCCCAAGCCACTTTTAAGACTGTGGAGCACATTGCTAGTCTTGGCTGACTGCCCTACTACACCCATTGCATAGTCTGGATTTGTTGGTTTCTGATTTCTGTTTGAACTGATGAAAGATGGGCTGCATGAGCAATGTTTTCCTAGCAACGTTGCCAGCATAGCAGCTGTAAGAGACCTGTCACCCCCACTGGGGAAGATTTCTACAGGCTTTTCCATTACTGATGAAAATGCGTAGCTAATGGTGGTGGCTATGTTGAAAACAATGTTTTGTAGATGAGAATTTGCTCTATCAAGTAGTGTTGTGTTTTTTAAACCGTTGAGAGTTTCTGTGGAAGTAAATAGGAGGTATTACTTTTGAAGCAGGTAACGTGTTTGGGGGAAACAAACAGTTTTATTTATCTTTTAATTAATAGCATGAAAAATCATGGACTGTCTCAAGAATTCACTTCCTTTAAAATACAACATTATTTCTTGAAGTGCATATACCTGAAAGCCACAGTATTACAGCCTCCCTTGTAGTCTAACATCTTCATCTGATTTGTCCTCTGCTCTGCTCACTTAAAACTTGAGTTGGAGTTGCTGAAGTGCATCTGAAGAAGTTATTTGGCTCATATTAAAGCTTGGAGCCAAGTAGAGATGTTGAACTGAGTATCTGTTGTGAGTACTCAATCTGATCTGTAGACAGCCGGTTGCCTTCAGTGAATTAATGGAAAATTCAGTGACAAGACTTGTTTTGAACTTCTCATCCAATTAAGTAGCACAGCTCTGCCAACAGCTGGGTACCTGCTTCTGCATTGATCAGCTCCTTGTCGTATTTCTCTGGATTTATTTAACTGACTTCTAATTAGAACTCTTCTGACTCACTCTTGAAATGGCAAGAAACCAAGAAGAAATAGATAATACATATTTAAAAAATAAAATCCTTGCCTCATAGAACACGAGAACCAGATAGAAAGAAGAGTTTACATGGGAGAAAATTAAAAATGCCACTCACTTCAAAGTTAAAACTGCTTCTTTGAATGGATTTCAAGCAAAGCATCTGAGGTACTGGGTGAAACGCTCTCACTTTTCTTAGCACAAATATTAAAGCGTGCATGGGGTGCCTGACAGTATTGTTGCTTTTGGGGACGTTGTCATTCTGATTTGAGAGTATGTTAGAGTCTCTAAGATTCTTCTTTGTGTAGCACTGCCCGTTCTCCCTTCTAATTCCAGTGCTTTTCTGTTCCAGTGATTTCACAGAAATACATTAAATGTGACTTCTGTTGCTTGTCTTTCCTATCCAGCAGCTGCAGGAACATGTCTGAAAAATAGTTCTGTTATTTGCAGTGATAGCACTTGCGTGGATCAGAAAGAAGTGAGCGTATTACAATTTATGTAACACAGCTTTAAAAATAGCTGCACTCTTCAGAGGAATCTGTGGTTGTTACAGTAATTGTGATTCCAGATTTGTATTGCCAGTTCTAATCAGCTCGTTTTTATTTTCCCACCATAACTGTGGTGAAACACAAGTGAAATATTTTGTATTTTCATGCAGTGCTGACATCTCCTTCTGAATTTTATAAAAAGAGTAGTTTAGCTACAGGGAATAACTCAACCATTGCTATTTGACATTGTTTGATGTACAGCTACTATTCTACAGCCCCATACAGCTGTGGGCACCCTTCCATAAACTGTTTAACTGAACTAAATGAGACTAGAGAGAAGTCATGATTGGTGGGGAAATGTGCTGGTAGAACAAATCACTCCATCACGGTGAGAACTTAGTGTAGTTGAGCCAGAAATAATGTTTTGAAGATGTTTCTTTCCTGACTTTTCCCAAAGTGAATTTTGCCCTGGTTAGGTGCTGATGGCCGTGCCTGTGTGGCAGGACTGTTCTGATGGCTGGAGTACTCTGTCGCACTTAAGAGGCATTCCCATCTTCCTTAAATGAGCCAGCTGCTAAATTCTTGTTGTTCTTGTGAAGAAAGAACACAAAAATGCAGCTTTTATACTGTTGAAATCAATAAATCCTGTAAAATTGGTAAGACATCCCTGATTTATTCCTCCTAGCGCTGTGTTTGGTTTTCAATTGAGTAGAGTATATGTAAGGAAACAAGTTGGTTACTCATAGTCTCTCTGTGAATGCCTTTTTCATAAGCTCGTGTGTATGTGCAGATGAAAAATGCAGTGTTATTAGTGCCATAAGGTGTTTGTATTGTTTCTAAATGAATGTTTGGTTTCACTCAGTGAAACAAAGATAATAGAGACTATTTTAATACATTTGTAATAGTATATAGTATCTGGTCTATGGCTGTCTTCTGTCTACACTACTTTTCCTAACTACATGCAGGATAAAAAGTATACCTTTATTTATGTTGAATTGTAATACTGATCTGCTTTATATATACTTCAGCTTTTCTGAAAGGCAGATAGCTTAATTTCAAAGATAAAATCCTTGTAAGAGCTCAGTGATACTGGCCAAATAAGTTTGCTTGTTACTGCTTTGTTTGCAAGTATTGCAAGGTGCTGGCTGCGAAGCTCCTATAACATTGTACTACCTTAGATCCTCGCCAAAGAGTGGCAATTAGCATGCACTTCTGCCACCGACAGTCTCTTGCTTGTTTATGTTTTCATTTATTTATAGCAGTGTTGTTTTTAATAATCCGTATTTGCATATTTATCCAATGATATGTGGGTGCGTATATAAATACATGTGCACATAAAAGATGAAGGCATGCTTGCATTTAAATTACTTGTTTAATTTGCGAGTAACTTTTGTATAATCTGAACACAAATAGAAGAATATTAATTGAAATTTGCAAGATGTTCTTTACAAATTTATTCCATAACTTGATAGATCCGTAATATTAATTCACAATTTAAAAATACTACTGTCATATGCATTCTCCAGTGACTCTTAAATGGCATAAAGTCAAGTGTGTGTACGTACATCAGACCAGTGAGAAAGTGTGGACGATGATTTTGGTTCTTGTAGTCTGACAGTGGTCTTAAAGACTCCATTGCATCGTGTGGTGTCAGACCAATAAATATAGGAGCACTTTATTCAATTTAAATGTTAGAATTATGTGGCATAAATCTGAGTTTGGCCTACGTGGCATTGCTGCAATGTAACCTTTCCTGATTTCGCCCTGAGTGAAGTGTACTATTATGTTGTCAGATCTGCTCATTAATGCCAAAATTAGCTGTCAGTATTAAAAGCTGTCTGTTACGAGACATTGGAAATATTATGGAAAAATATAAATACGTATAAAAGCATGCCAGTGTTTATAGACACGTCTTCCTGAACATTGTAGTCATGTGCAACAAAATCGTGTTTGTGCCTGCTACTTTGCCATCTTTTCCTGTCATTGGCATTAGCTGTAGTAAAACACATTTGAGAGTTTTGTTTAATTATGATACATGTATCATTGCTTTTCTGTTAGATACTAATGATGCATGGGCTTATTGGAAATGAGCCACAACTTCATTTCCGTGCAATCCTGGAGGCAGTCTTCAAGATACAGAGATATTTTTGTCTGAATAATAATAATTTAAATATAATAAATAAATATAATTTATAAATAAAATATAAATTATAAATATAATATAAATATAATATATTTATAATTTATATTTATATTATAATATAAATAATAATAATAAAGCTTTAATTCCTTTCAAGTTGAGATTTGTGTGAGGAAGAGAAGATGCAGCTTAGTGTGATAGTCTGAGGTCTGATGAGATGTTGGGAATGGAAGCTGTAGTCCCGCCAGGCCTAGTGCCGACCTTCAAACCACAGAGGGAGGTGTGACTGCTCTTGGCAGCCAGCTGTATGGAGGTGAGATTTTTCAGACATAAGAGTACAGTATTTTTACTTGTGGAGCTTAGAAGCTGCAAAAGATTGTGAGCACAAGATTAGGAGGCAGAAAAACTTTGAAATATTGAGTCACGGCGAAGTTGACTCGGAAGGTGCAAAAACCATAATGTCTTTGTATGCAGCTCAGCTTCCAAAAACCAAATTCCTTTGCCTGATGTAGTTTCTTTCTCTATGAGTAATAACCAACATTTTAAATTCTTCTCCTGTGCGTAGAGCACGAACAGTGACTTTTTTTTTTTTTGGTAGAAATGCATTAGACATTGTGCTTTTACTTGTCTGTTGTAATGGCGTTCTTACCGTGTTTCAGTAAACACTATGAGGTACACTGCAAAATGAGTTGGAAGATGTGAAATGCCTTCTTAATGCTAGCTGTATTACACTGAACAGCTTCCATAAATATTACTGACTGTTTTTGTGCGTAGTTGAGACTAAGGGTATTGACATAGCTCTTCTAAAACATGACGCAGATCATGAATAGGCATTTTCAGTGCTGAAGGAAAATCTCTGCTTAGAACAGAAATGATCGAGACTGAAACAAGCACAAGGTGTTTTTCAGGGTTAGGAAAATACATAAATAGTGTGGGTGATAAATCAGTCATTTCTTAGAATTAGATGCACATTTATTTTCACTGTGATTTTTTTTGCTGCTTTAACCTTGGGTTGGATCGGGCTGTTTTTCTTTCCAGTTTAGTTCTCCAATGGGAGGCACTGGATGACATGGGTTAGTGGGGATGGGTTGATGACTGGGATAGATGATCCTGGTAGAACTTTCCAATCTTGACTCTATGATTTTAAGAGAGGTTTTGGTTATCAGCACAGCCCAGATAAATAAAAACACCAGGATAGACTGCACCCATACCCAAATCCCATGTATATTCTAAGTAGTGTAATTGCTCTTTTTTTCAGAAACCCCCTTGTCCACAGGCCTGACAAATTCATGCATTCTGGGCAATGGAGCTTCTGAAAGGAAGCTGCAACATTTTGATGAATAAAGATACTGACTGGGGAAAGTAATTGTGTGACCATAATCATCTAGATAAGAACTGGAGCAATAGGATCTTACAGCATGGCAAATTGGAGAGGGATGAAAATGATAGGTACTTACGCAAATGGATTAAAACCATCCTGTGCCACTTTGTGGGTCTGTCTTTTAGTCCCTCTTGCTATCTAGGCCATGGGATTACTCAAAAACAGCTGGGAAGGAATGGATGCAATCATTTAATCACGAATTCTAAATGCTTTTTGTGGTAATTTTCCTGCGAATAGTACCCAATCAAGGTAGGTAGCATTTACTGCTGGTTGCAGGACTGGGTACATAATAAACTCTGGAAAGAATGCATGGTTTTTATTTGAAGTAACTCAGGTCTGTCTTTTATAAAGCACCCGAGATAAAACATGAAACTATTTAGTCTTTTCAGGTTTATCACCTTTTCTGCATGTTTGGGGAATGCAAATGATAGTGTTTAATGAAGTAGATGCTGGGGGAGTCATTAAGTGAAATTGTCGTGATTACATCTAATCTACAGAGTGAGACTCATTCCTACTGCAAAGCAAATTACAGATTTGCTTGTCATAGCCTGATACACTCTGCCCCTGAAATTCTTGCCAAAATAAGGGAAGGCTGTAATTCTTAGAGCTTTGTCCTTGTTGGCAGCTCAGGAGCAGTTCAGGCAAAATAGAAAACACAAAAGAGGGACAATTCATTCAAGTCTTTGGAAGATTCTATGCTGATACAAACTGCTGCATGCCTGAGTCTTTGCCTGTAGCACTCCAGAGCAAAACCCTGCAAGCATTGGGCACTGCTGCAGCTCAGTGCTGCTGGGTTTTCTGCTCCAGACTCCCATAGTCTGGAGGCAAATTTCCCTGAAACCTTGTTAGTCATTTCCTGTCCCTTTTGGAGGTACTGTGTTTTAACTGACTTGCCTCTCCTGGAGAAGCGTGGCGTAGTCCCCAGGCTTCACCCAGCACGCTTCAGTGTGACATCTCCCACCTGACACCTTCCTACTGCTTCGCCTCATTACTGTGTACTATGGCAGAAAATACATGGTATTGTGACTTTTGAAGAAGAGAGAATGCTATTAAGATCATTAAAAAAAGCAGGCTTATTAATGCAGCATGTTAAGGCAGTATTTTCTGACGCTGTGTTGTCACCTTAGTTATATGTACGCTCAGTAGAAAAGTTGTCTTGAAGGCTTTTTATCCTCATTGGTTAAGAATAAAACTGCAATTTGGTAAGCTTTAGGAAGGAAGCTACATTTCTGGTTTTGCTGCTTACGAGAATGAAAGATATAAATGTGTATTCAAGTGCAAATATGGAAATATTTGAATTAAAAAGAATACACTACATGTATTAATTTGAAATGATTTTTTTTTCCCAAAGAATCAATATTGCCAATACTGCTGCAAAGAAAACAGTGCACTTAAATTATAAGCACTTGCACTTGAAAAACATCCATATGTGAAATAAACCTAATGGAAGTTAGTTTCATCTAATTATTTCTGTTGTATAGGATATTGGGTTATGTTTACTTGAATCGCATTAATTATGGACATAATTTTGTAGGTTTTTTTTAGTTTAAAGATGAAACATCTGTGTCTGTATTTTGTTTAAAAATAGTGAGCCTGCTCAGCACTCTGGATCAGGTTATATGCTGTAGTTTAAGATTCAAAGCCCACATTCTGCTAAAACGTAAAGGATGTTCATGCTTGCAGTGCATCAGTTCATCATCAGTCAGTCAATTATGTTATACTTAGAAAACAACCTAGTAGAGGAGAGAGAAAAATGCTCCTGTGTATTTAATTGATTTTTTGCCTTTTGTAGCTGTAGTTTTCCAGCATTTCTCTGAAATGCTTTGCAGGTAGGATTTAGTATAGAGGGATGCTGAAGGGTTGAAATGATGTGTACTCTTCTTTGATGGCCTCAGCCCCTTGTCCATCTAGTGTTTAGTCTACAGATTTTAGTTTCAGTTTTCTTTTTAGAAATGGTGATTATTGGGATGCTCTGTCTGCCCACAGTGGAACTGAGTGCACAAAAAATGTGCTGCTCTTTCTTGTCTTAATTGAAGCACTTAGTCTTGCCAAGGCAAGAGTAGGCAAGAAGAGTTTTGTCCTATACTGGTGTATGTTTTTTGTGCGTGCAGCATAAGAGACTTTTCCCTTTGTTGGCTGTATTTTAGTAAGGCGTTACTCACTCACAAATTACTTTCAGAAACATAGATTACTTAAGGATTGTTTTTGGCAACAATGCAATTAAACGGTTCATGAAAAAGGTACTTTAAATAATGAGAATACTTGCAATTGTATTACACTTCGAGCAGCCATTTTCTGATTCATTAGATTATAAAATCTATAATATTATAGGTATAAAACACCATCTTGAGTTGATATTTTTTTTCAAACTGCTTTAATGTAAGAGCCTACTTAGAAGATTAGGTCCTTAAATCTCCATCTCCATGCTCATGGTTATTATGTGATAGTTAGCAGTTAGTTATGATGTCAGGAGCTTCTCAGCATACAACTTCTCACGATGTTTCCTCCTGAGTGCCTCTTATCTTCTTGCTATATTCAAAAATGACAGCTTCTGTTGCCAATGGTGCATGATCTATAAAACTGTTTAACTGACATTTATTACTGTTTCAGAAAGCAGTGTGAGGCTGAATATATTTTATTTCTTGAACAACTTACTATATTTTAAAGCTTTCCTGCTTGTAGCCAAGCATCAAAGAAGTTGGAGGTGTCACTGATGCTGATTGCTTGATTAATTCCCATTATTATAGGAAGTTTCCTAGCATTTCACCAATCGTTTTCTTATTGTACATTAACTTAACAAAGTTAAGTTTTTTAACAAAGATTTTACAGAAAGCTCTCATTCAAATTTGCTCCTTACTTTTTAATGAGTTTGAGTAATTATGAACCCCCAAATTTTATCCAGTTATGAAAATACTTCCTTAGAAATAAGACTTTCCCTTTATGCCAGGTTCCCACCTTTTCTCTCACTGTGAGTATGAATAAGCTTTCTGTGCTCAGTACTGGATTCACCCATTTGATGTTTTCCTTGCAGAAATTTGTGGAAGCAATTGAAGTATGCTTTTATTTTTGGAAACTGAGCAATATTCATGTCTGCAGAGGAACCTTCTGAATAATGAAGGCATGGTAGAATTTCTTAGAAGCTCTGGTACAGAGGACATTCAAAAAGTTGTCCATCTTCTGTTGTTTTGAGTCCATCCTTTGGAACAGAGTTACACAAGTTTCAGAGGATAACTAGTATTTTTTTCAGCACAGCTTGCTTATACAAGCTGATGTTCTGTTACAAATGATCCCTGTTAAATGTCATATGAATAAGGCTTATGCTATTGTGTTTAGTCCTAATTTTCTGGACTGTGCTATTCAGATAACAATAATACTTCCTTGAGTGAAAATAATATTGTGGATCTCGGGTTATATCCAGTCCATAAAAGAATTGAGATTGTCTTGACAGCATCCAACCCTCATAGCCTAGGGATTAACAATAAGGTGCATGGTAGTGATGTGCAGCCTTGAAGACCAGCTAGCTATAAGGCTATTTAGAATGTGGCAGCATTCGTTAGTGCTTGATTGCTGTAGTTTCATTGGTATCAACACCAAGGAGGAGTGTAATGATTATAAAAAGGGGAAAAAATATACAAGTACACCTGGAGGGAAGAAGATGAGAGAAGCTGGGAGCCATTTATCATTAGGTCCAAGGTGCTTGCCAAGGGCTGCCCTAGGCTGCGGGTTGCTATGAGACTTCCCCTGTGGGGTCACTTACAGTCTGTGAAGTTAAATTCCCCTTAAATTTACCTTTCCCTGGTAGAGGTGAGCAGATGTAGGGTTTAAAAATGAGATGTCTTTAACACTGTTAAAGCTTTGTTGCATGTAAGTTGTGTAGCACACACGTAATGCAACTCAGCTTTGTAAGTAGGCTGAAGTAGGACTTTCTGAGAAGTTTGTTTTCATTGAGAGTTATGGCAACCATTTATTTTGGAGATACTAAGGATATGTATGGATAATTGCAGCAGAGCAACTGGATGTGGGTAGAAAAACTGTTAATTGCAAGTAAGGTTTGCATGCAATAATTACACTGTTTTTGTCGTTCTAGTGTTAGATGCTAAACTGTTGCTTGGTTTAAAATTGTACTGTGAATGCAAGCAATACATTGCTGCTGTTGACAAAACCTTAATCACATTGTTAATACATTTTAAATGTGGAACCATAGAGGATGTATTTTTACGTGTACTAGTAGAGTTACAGGAGCACTCATTTAACATTTGTTACAAGTTAATGTTGATTTCTTTATGGGTAATAGGGGAGCAGTTTACAGTTGAACTACTGTATAGAGAAAGAAGATCTATTCACCTTTGTATGAAACCTCAGGCAGCTTTGTAAATGTTTTCTATTACAAATAAGTTTAATAGGATGCATTAAGAAAGATGTGTATTTAAACCTTTATGGTCCGTTCTGTATTAGGTAGAATTACAGTAAACTGCTGCATTTTATTTCTGTAATTATCTTATAAATTGCTAGTTGATATTGTCCTGAAGTTTATGTTCAGCACATTTTAACAGTAGTCATATTTTGGACAGCTTGTATAAGCTCGTTTTGTTGTCTCGTAGGGATATAAAATGAGCTTACATCTAAAAAGAAAAAAAGCCATCTGCTAAGGAGGCATGACTTCTGCACCTTTGGAATCATGCATGTGCACTGTTGGGAGGGGAGGGAAAGTGATCATCTCCTGTGTTGTAATTTTGGGTATGCACAGAGCAGTTTTCCTATCAGTAATAGTTCTAGAAATATATGATTATGAAATACTACCTTTTCCTTCTGTTTTTTTCCATTCCTGTAGGAACTTGGAAGTAACAGCCCTCCGCAGAGGAACTGGAAGGGAATTGCTATTGCGCTGCTGGTGATTCTAGTTGTTTGTTCACTCATCACTATGTCTGTCATTCTTTTAACACCAGGTAACCTACTCTTTTTTTTTAATCTTATCTGAAGGTGTATGATTCATAATGCACACATTAAAATGACATATAAATGTTAAAATATCTCTTGCCCTTAAGCGGTTTTAACTTCCAACTCCTATAAACTTGGTACTCGTAAGACCTCATGAGTTACTGGAAGCTTTGTGTAGCGTGGATTTCATTGAAGCGTTTGGCTTCAGCAGTAGGTCATCGGGATTGTGTCAGCCTTGGGTGGCTACAAGCATTAACCTCAGTGGGTGTGAGCCTGAGTGTATGATTTTATCACTTGTCTTAGTGTAATTTCTGATTCAGAGATGTGTTAACAGAAGGCCAGATGTCCTGAAAGACTAATAATAATGAAACTTATAACTGAACTGGAAATATGGATGTTTCACATATACTTGAACAAGGTGTTGCCCTTATCTTTCTTTCAGAAAACAACTACTTAACTGAAAATGAAGGAAACTACTCAGAGCTCAATATGAAAAGGGGGTTGGGTGGGTAGAATTAATAGATAAAAAAGTACATGTTTAAACAATGATATCTGATGGTTGTTTTGTTCTAATTTGATCTGGGTTATTTTTCTAAAGATGCTGAGACAGCAGCTGTTTGGAAACCTAAGAGAAGGAAACAGTGCACGAGTTTTAATAAGTCCTGGAGGGTTTTTTTTTTTTTTTTTTTTTTTTTTTTTTTTTTTTTTACCAGATTTGAATTCTTTCTGTCAAATTTAAAAATGTGACATAAAATATCAGATTTGGATGGTGTGTCTGGGTAACACACAGTGGTGTGAGAACACTTTGTTTTGCAAGTGTACAGTTTGTGTAAGCCAAAATACTAATGAAGTGACCTTCAAATGGTTTCAGACCCATTTGGCTGCTGGATGAGATCAAGGGAAGCTTGGTGGGTCTGTGCTTGAGTGACAGTACTCCAGTGGACTGCTGCTGAAAGTAAGGTCGTGAAACTCAATGGAGAAGGTGTAGGGAAGATTTGTCCTCATTTTACAAATGAAGACAACTGAATGGATGTTTTCCTTTGCATAGAGCCAGGATCATAGGGGGTGCGTGTTCCTGCTAATCCTGTTGTCAAACTGCTCCAGGGCCTCAAAGATGGTGAAAGGCCCAGAGGGGAAGATGTATGAGGAGTCGCTGCAACCCCTTGGTTTGCTCAGCTCAGAGTAGAGCAGCTGAGGGAAGGACGCGTGGAGGCTGCGGGGCAGCACTGATTTCTGCTCTCTGTGACAGCAGCATGGCCTGAGGGGATGACATGGAGCTGTGTCAGGGGAGGGGCAGCTGGGAGTGAGAGAAAGGGTCTGCACCAGAGGATGGTGGGCATAGAATGGGCTGCTCAGGCAGTGGGAATGGCCCTAAAATGCAGGAGCTCAAGGAGCATTTGAAAGCTGCTCTCAGAAATACTGTCTAATTTTGGGCAGTCCTGCACAAAGCAGAGAGTTGGCTTTGATGATCCTTTTGGGTTCCTTCTGTGATAAGAAACTTAGCTTAGGGGGAGTATCTAAGTATGCAAAATGCTGTCCAAGGGAATGATAAAGAAATGATTGTTTGCTTATTACCTGAGTCTCAAGGTATAGGATTTTCTTCAGAGAATAACAAAAAACAGACGTAGAAGGTAAATGGTGGCATATTCTGGTGCTGTCTGTGATGGGAGGCTGTTCTTTTCAAGGAGAAGTTCCTATATTTTAAGGCTTGTAAGATCTCAAAAGATACCATGCTGGGATTCACAATAATAATCAGTTCTGGCTCATACAGAACTATTAACGATGTAAAAATGTAAACGGAAGTCATTGAATATGGTCAACAAAAAAGAAGAAAAACCAACCCAGGGAAATGTTGTTTTTTTTAATATGGTAACAGATGCTTAGTGAAGAACATCATCTCGGGGACTGTTACAAAATCTAGAGAGCTTGCCTAAAAACTTGATGTGAGCTGGGACCTACATTTCAGTTGAAATCATGCGAGTGAAAACTAGTTCTGTCAGCTCAGATGTTCTAAGACATCCCAGAAAGAATGTAGGGATTGATACAAATAAAAGCCTTTTTTCAATGACCTAGGTCTGTAAAACTGGTGTTTCTCACAGGTTAAAAGTGCTTACCTAACAAAGCTTTGTAGGTATGTCGTAGGACAGCTGGCTTCCATGCTTTCAACCTTAATCTGTTCCTTTTCACTTTGTGATTTATGTTTTTGGAAGTTATTATTTCTTATACTAGTTTTCTGGAGGGTGCTGAGCACTGCAGCTGAAGCTTTCTGATTTTGAACACGTATCCAGGATGGCTCTGGGTTATCGAGCACATAAGAACTCACTGTCTCACAAGCCCTTCTGTTATGAAGTGCTTAGTACTGACGGTGCTACCTGCCTGTTATTCTTAATATTTGATTTTGCAATTCATTTCTAAATTACTACAATATAACTGATACTATTTTATTCAAAGCATCAGATTTATTTTCCTATTTATTTGTGTGTAGCAATGGATGCCTTTTGTGCTTGGTACAGTTTCCCCTACGCACTGTGCATCATTGTGTTTCTTTTCATGGGGATAAGGGTGATTTTAGAGAGCAGCTGCTCAGAAGCCTGGTTAGTCTTCATAAAGCATTTTGGTGAAAATCATGTCAAGACAGAATTGTATGTATTGATATATCAAATCCGTGATGACTTTTGCCTACAATTAGTGCTTTATCCCCAGTGTGAGAAACAGGTTCATGTACACATTAATACTGAAGCCATTTGATTTCTCCTAAGCTCTGAGCAACAGCTTTCATTCCTTTTTTTAATGCAGGGTTCAGTGTTTTTCTACAAACCAGTAAGTTTTTAGAAGAAAATCTGTATATGCAAAAAGCTTCGAGGAGGCTTTAGCTGTTGCTGAAGATATAGGAAGTATTAAAACTAAACCATGTCACCATTAGGTTCTGACTTTATTAAATGAGCAGTAATATTGGCAATATTTTGGAGCCTTGTATGTTTTTTATATTCTATATATTTTTCAACTGTAATAATACTGAGCTTTAGAAGTGTGTTGGCTTTCTCAACAAAGAGGTAGATAAAGGGAAGAGCAGACAGTTGCATTTCTGAAATGGGTTAGTAGTAAAGTCTAAATGGATTCCCAGTCCTGTAACATCTTGCTGGGACTCTAACAGCTCTTTGGGAATGTTGCATCATCAGTGTTTTGAAAAACCCAATGCATCCACAAAATTCAAGTTGCTGCTGTGCTCTGTAGGTGGGAATAGAAGGCGTGGAGAATGCTATCTCTGCTACTTTTCTTGTCAGTTAGTTAGTGTATTGATAAAGCAAGTGCATGAAGATGTCACGGAATGGAGTCTTGCTAAAACAAGGGGCTGCAATGTGGAAGAATTTGAGGTTTCAAAGAATAAATCTGTCTGGCCAATTTAATAGAGAGTGCATTGACTTTTATTTTTTTATTTTTTATTTTTTTCTTGGAGATGATGGGAGAAGTATTTGAGAGAATAAATGGAGAAAGTACCTTAGGAATAATTGTATAACTTCCTTTATATTTTGAATTAGTTATGAGTCAGGAGACAGAGGTAGTTTTTTCTCAGATAACATCGTTATATGTCAGTATAAATGTAACACAAGTATCTTCCTTGTTCTCATTTTGTTTTATTGTGGTTTCATCATGGTTGTGAACATAATGAAATATTCATGGGTAGGCTTTCTGTGGTCAGTGGCTCAATTCTGCCTTTAGATCAGCATGTTTTCTTCCTTGCAGAATGAGTGTGTGTACCCCCTGGTAGGAGTTACCTGTAGACCCAGTGTCAGTCAGTCAGTATTTAAAAACTTAGAAATGCTCAATTGTAAATATTAAGAAGCTAAAAGCTTCTGTATGGGAAACGTCCTAAGAGTTGACTGTGCATGCCCAGCTGTTCTCTGAAGGGGTGGCAGACTTGGCTGTATGTGGGACTCCTTTACTGACATGTATTGATGCCAGCATTTAGGCTGTGCTTGCTGACGTACGCTCATTACTGTTGAACTGAGTTGCTTATGAGCCCTATGGCAAAACATAGTTTGCTTTGCTGTCTCATTGAGGCCGAGGGAGAGTGACTGCTCTGCAGAAAAATTCCTTTAGGGGATATCTAGGTCAGCCAAGCTCACAGAAAAACCTTTTGTGAAATTTGTTTGCATAAAATCAAGCTCCAAGAAGGGCAGCCATTTGGATTATGTCCAACTGACAAAGATTCTGATTAAAACAGAGTTGGGGTCAACCCCTCTGCACCATTTCTCATGCTGCTCTTTAAATAAATAGAAAAGAAACTAAAAGTAAATGTTCATTACCAAAAGATTCAGGTTTCTGTTTTCATACTGTATAGTCTCCATGAAACTACTACATTAGCAAGGAAGTTGATTTCTACATTCATTCAAGTTTTTTTCCTTCATCATGTAAGTGTTATATAGACCATGCTAATTTTCAGTTAGAGCTTTTAGCTTGTGCGAGGCTAACTAGTTGTTTGTTTTTTGTTGTTGTTTTTTTTTCTGCTTTTCAGGCAAGTCTGTTTTTTTTTCCCCCAAGGAAAATTCAGTAAGGAATGTGACTTAATGAATATATCACATTTAATAATTCTTAGTTTTATCTTATGAGTAAGAAGGTAATCTTTGAGGTGTGTATACTATTCTTAATTACTCACTGGCTAGAATCATAGGACCCTTAGAGTTGGAAGGAATAAGTCATTAGTCCAACTCCCCTGCAATAAGCAGGGACATCTACAGGTAGATCAGATTGCTTAGAGCCTGGTCCAGCCTTGCCTTGAAAGTGTCAAAACACAGGGAAGTGAGCAAGGCTATTATTTTCTACTTTTCCAGTCTTATATGTACTAAACGCGATCGATTTGTCATTTTGAATAAATACACACCAGCTGTTGAATGGTTAAGGTATTTACCTTACAATTGCAAAATATAGCCATTTCACTTTGAACAACTGACCTTGTTTGTATCTTTGTATGCTTTGCTCATTTTCTATACATCGTGTATGTAGTTTCAGACCAAAATATAGAAGTCCAAGAGAAACAGTACGAGAACGGTGGAAGATGATTCTGTAACATTTGAAAAGGAAGCAGAAGAGTGAGAGTAGGCTGTTTGATAATGTGATTCATAAACATAGAATGGAAAAACAGTCTTTAGAAATAAAGTGAGAAGTGCATGTTATACTCATGCTTGAGAAAATTTAACCTAGTATAGTGTGTGAGACTGAAGAGGAGCCAGCATACCTTTCTTTGAAGATACTTTGAATAGCCTATGATAACTAAACTGTCTGAAGCAAGGCTGTTTTTGGCAACAGAGCAGCTCTTGTGTTGGTAGACCAGCAATCTGTGAGGGGATCACAACAGAAAGAAACAGAGACTTACGAAAGGTTAGAAGGAGAATCCTTTAAAGATCACAGACAGCATCAAGACCGGGCTGTGTTGTATCAAAACAGGCAACATGAGGGCTGGTAGGTAGCAAGGTTATGGAAAATGGGGAAAGTGGACATATAAAGAGCTCAGTTTTGGTACTGTTAAGTAGGAAGTTGTATTCTGAAGAGAGGGGATGTATTTGTGGAGCTGAGTAGAGCATATAGAACAGCACGTGCTTACTTTGGAGATAAAAATTCAGTGTGTGGCAGGAGGAAGAGCTAACAAGATACCATGATGTGTAAACAGAAGGATTAGATATAAAACATGGAAGATAATGTTACTCTGCTGTAAAGCTCTGGTAAGGCTGCATGTGGAGTGTTGCCTCCCATGCTGGACTTAGAGGCTAAAAAAAACCCAACCCAAACAGGCTGTTTTGATCCCTGCAAGTTAGAAAGAATCCAAAAAGCTTATTTGAGGATTAGAACGTTTGTCTTGAGAAAGGAGATTTGAACAACTTTTCATGCTTATAGCCTTGTAAGATATCAACTGTGAGAAGAGTTGATTATAGTGAGTAAATACTTACAAGCTCCAACTGAGCGCTGGGAGGGAAGCGCATCAACACTCTGCGTCTCTGTGCCATGAGTGTCTGTTGGCTTTGTCTCTCCTTAATTCATAGTGTGTATTAAAAAGAAGTTCATCTTCAATGTGGCAAAGATGAACCTTATTAATACTAAAGGAAGTGGCTGCATCAGGCAGTACTGACACTTAAAGGGATAGAAAAAAATATGGTGGTGTTGATTTCAGTCAGCTTTCAGCCGTGCTTCTGGCTGAGATATTTGGCTGAACAAACACTGATAACTGAACTGTAATGGGCTTCACTCACCATGAAAGGGTCACATTTTCATTTGAAAGGTTCAAAAACATGTTTTATTAGTAAAAAATAAAATAAAATGCTGTAGCACATTGGGTCAACAGAAATATGACAGGATTGTTCCTTGACTGCTGTACTTCTAGGTTCTCTTTGCTATGGGTCTGTCATCACTGGTGCTAATACTAGCTATTTTTAAAGGGAAAAAAAAAAAACCCAAACTCTAAACAAAAGAAAGCTCATCTCCAAGGAGAAGAGACTTTGGGATGCCCATACATGGGAAGAAAAGTTCACAGAACATAGAGATGCTGCATAATCAGTGCCAATCCTGCCCAGTCAAGATAAAGCACCTAGAAGAGCTGAGTGGGGCAGCTGTCTGGTTGTGTAGGAAGGGAATAGGTGTGTATTTTTCCCTGGGTCATAGGGAATATTGCGCAAGGCTTTTAGCAACTGCTGTTCTAAGGAGCCTAAAGGAGTTAGGTGGGGTGCATAGCTGCTATATGTGAATATGCATTGGAAACTTTGTGTTTTGACAGCAAAATTAGGACATCTGCTTTAATACTATATCTGATATTGCATTTGTGTGACAGTTCACCTTTGAATCTTTACTACTTATCATTTATTTAACCTGCAGCACAAGAAAAGCAGAATTTGGCAGTTTCCTGTTCCTTTCTAAAGCACAGGAATGGTTTTAGGAGCTGGTAATTTGTTTGTTTGTTTTGAAATTAATATTGGCTATCTTCCAGAAGTGTAATCATTCTGGGTTCTACTGTGCATGTTAGAAACAAAGATTGTAACCAAGGCTAAAAAGACAGTGCTCACTGCCTGAGAGCAAGTGTGGATCGTAAAATCTGCATATGGATTTTATTATTTTTTTTTTTAATCTCTCAAATAAATCGGCTCCAAAGAGATTACGGGGAATATTTTACTTAGTTTCTATTTGTATAAGGTGATTAATATGGCCTTTTATCCTGTGCCTGTCACGAAATCTTGTATTGCTTTGAAATCAGTTTTCAGTGGAATAGAGGTGTGGAAAGAAGGAGCTGTGCCAGTACACTGCCAGAATAGTAAATAGCCAAGCACTTCACTATTTGCCTGTCGTGTCTCTAAGGTATTAGTGGTGTATTTTTTTCCTGAAGCTGTACTGTAGAGAAATGAAACTTTTTCTTACTAAAAAAAAAAATTTAGAGCAAGGTAGTGTTATCGATTTCAACAAAACCTTGGAACATTGTGTTCTAGTGTTGTAATTCTAGTGTTTTGCACACTAAAGTGGAATGTATTGTTTTAATAATTACCTAAAATGATCCTGTTACGTTTATTTTAGATGAGCTTGGGAACTCATCTGAAACCAGATTGTCCTTGGAAGATCTCTTCAGCAAAGAGTTTATAGTCCATAATCCAGAAGCAAAATGGATTAATGGTAAGTGTGTAAATTCTCATGTCCAGTCATTGGGAAAAGAATCAGTTAAAATCTGAACTCTTGACATTGTCCAGTGTCCTGATTTTTCTTGTAGTTCTGAATCACATCTGTTTGATCAATTTTTTGAAGTGTTTTTCTAATTTTAAATCTGAAGCTAGTAGATACTTAGTAAACCTTTCTGTTTCTGCCACTGGCTCAGTTAGATGAGCTGATGAAGAATTATTTTTAAGAACTGGTTCTTGTTTATGGATTCACAAAGATCAGTTAACTGTAAGTTCTTCTAGTAATATATTTTCTAATTTGGGAATTCTCCTGCTTTGAATCTGGAATGGATTCTTAAATATTTCAAACTATTTTGAAATACTTGGGCAGCTCTTAGTCATTTTCTGATGTCTACAAATCACATTAAAATTCTACTTTGAGAATCTGAAACGTTTATAAATAATTAAAGAATGCCGTATTTTTTTTATGAAAGAAGCAAATGAGCTGTGTATTAGTAACACAATGTATGTATTCTGTGCTATTTTTGAACTCTATTTTATGGATTGTGTTGGAAAAAAAAGCATCTCTTATGAAGTTTCTAAGTGTGGTTAAACAAAAAGTTGAATTTGATAGTAAACACCTATTTGAGTCCATTTCTTTTGTGGCATTGAGAATCCATCTTGAGAACTTCATATGGTAGAAAATAATTTAGCTTGTATTTCCTCATATTTAGAGAGGATGTAAGTGTTCTGGAAGTGATGAAATTATACAGTTATGAACTTTCCATTTATTGAAAATATTGGACAACTTGGAGGCACTCACTGTTTTATGAGCAGTACTGGCTTCCTACAGGTGTTTTTCTCAGCCATTGTGAGAACTTACTAGCAGTGAAGTGTTTTCATGTGCTTGTTTTTCAAAAAAAGCTACTAAGTCCAGTGTTATTAGGGGGGGGAAAAAAAAGAATGGAAGTTTTAATCATTGCTGTGTTGCTTATATGTATGTGGAAAATGAATAACTTAATACTCAACATTCATTGAATGGGGCTGGAGGATACCACTAGGCACTTTGATGTTAGTAGGGTAAGTACTGCTGCTGAGCTCTACGCAGGAACCTTCTGGCGGAAGATAAGTAGCTACTTAATACTACTTTATGCACCTCTTGGGATAGAGTGATTTGTAACCATCTCCAAGTTTTATCATCCTGACCTCATAGGAAAGGTCAAGAAGAGAGATTGTAATAATAGTTCCTGCTGGAAGCATTTTCTGCAGTATAGAGCATATTTTGCAGTAAAATATCCAATCTTGACTTTAGGATTGTGAGTGCTATATGAATGTTAGGTAAGGTCTCACATTTAACTGCTGTCATTCAGTAAATCTTTGCCTACTGATCTGTGAATTTGTTTATCATTCTCTTCCCAATCCTTACTTGCTTTTAAATTCCTTCACTACAAACATCATCCCCACATAGTTACCTCTACTGTAATCTAGTCTTAAATGAGAAAAGTTCCCATACATGTTTGTACTGTCCACTTCCTTTTCTGCCTGAAACTGAGTCCGCTTGGCACCAGTAAATAATGATGCAAACGATTAAAGCTGCAGTGGAAATGCTATTGTTTGTCTGAGAAAATCAGATGCCGCCAAGGAGAAGACAGAATCCTCAACTAGAGTTTTAAAAGTGTGTTACCATTTCTCAACTGTCATTTTAAGGTATACCTTTCCTTTGTCATTTCTTCTCAAAAATACCATCCCCCTATCACCATTTTTCCTTAGTACTATGCTTGAGGATGCTTGCTTTTTCTACAACCTTCTGTTTCTTTCTTGCTTTATGGATGATGGCTAATACTTTTCTTGAAAATAATCACTCAGTAATTTAATAAGCTATTTTCTTTCCCCAGATATTAGTGGCCCCCAGTGGTATTTAAAAGAACATTGTGAAGGGTGTGTGGAACGATCGGATCAGTGTTTTCTGAAGCACTTGTTTTCAGCAAGCACTCTTGTTGCTCGATGTAGTTTTGGAGAAGCTAAATGAGAGTCCATCTTCACTTAGCATTATTGATCTTCAGGTTTTCTAGAAGGAAGTGAGAATTTAAAATGCTGCCAGCGCATAATGAAAGTACT
The DNA here is from genome assembly GCA_023055505.1 of Callipepla californica brunnescens. Lineage (NCBI taxonomy): Eukaryota > Metazoa > Chordata > Aves > Galliformes > Odontophoridae > Callipepla > Callipepla californica. The sequence continues at coordinate 880,054 of JALIRH010000115.1, read as the reverse complement.
TAAATCTGACAGCATGCAGTTACTGATAAGGGTTTTGCATTAGATGGCAAAACAGTTTCCTTTACGTTGGTCTAAGTAAAACATTGCAGTGGAAGTTAAAAATTTCAGAGTAATTGAGTTGAAGTAGTACTGGAGTTAAACTTTCCCTATGCTTTCTGTTGCCAAAAACCTTGTGAGACTGTCCTATCATATTACTTCTGTCCTGCAACAGGAACTAATCTCTGCCTTAGGTCAGACATGTGATCTTGTTTCACGATCACAGCCCATCTCCTGTGTGCTCGTACTGCATGTTTAATGGGAGGTAATGATTTGTGATGGGTTGCAGTATAGTTCTAAACTACCTGTGTCAATGGCAGCAACTGTATGTTGCTCTGTTAGTTCTTCATAAACTGATGTATGAACCATAGCTTATATGCCACCACTGGCAGCCTGCATCTGGATCTTTGAACCACACTGAGGAGTATTTTCAGTATATTTTCTTCATTTCTTTTTAAGAATCTGCTTGGAAATATTTACACTGTTTTGTGAAAAATGCTGGGGGTTGAAAAGACTTGCAGTCTTATCCCTAGATCTTTGCTGACGTGCTTGCATCCTTGTTTGCCATCAGGGAACCTTGGCTGTTGGTGATAATAAAATCCTGTAACTTTGCATTTATTCCTTCTGCTGATACGGGAGTTTGATGTTTAGATAGTCCTTGTCAACTTTTGCTGTACGTAGGAGCACGCTGGTTGCTAGTTTGTATTCCTTCAGATGGATGTGTTGTCAGCACATCAGGATATTTTTCATGTATCTAAATTAAAAGTGTTGGAGTAGAGCCCGAAGCATGAGTGACAGCCTGCAGCAGGTGCTGCCCTGGGATCCTGTGTTGTGCTAAAGCTCAGCAGAGTACCTGAGTGTGTGCAGATGTGCTTTACAGAGCAGTGAGGGATTTGGGCATCTGTTTAAAGTAAAGCTTGTGTATGGCGCTTTGCTGAAACGGTGGGATGATGAAAGAAAATTTCTCTCTGCCTTTCTCACCGCTGGTGGGGCTCCTGCATTCAGCAACCTTTGCAGCACTGTGCTGAAGGGAGAAGTTAAGAACAAGGGGGATGGATGTGCACGGCTGTTCAGCATTGCATCTCTGTAGGTAAACGCAGTGCTTTTTTCAGTGCTGCAGGAGAGTAGATATTGGGATTGAGGGTCTGCCAGGTGCCACTGTGAATAGCTGGGAAGGCTTTTCAGTGTTGTTTTGGGGAGGGGAGTAAATGTCCAGAGGGTGCCAAGAGATGGTAGCAGGGATTCCCTTCCCCTTAGGGACATCCACTTTTATCCAAATCAGACTTGTCGCACATGAAGCAGTTGCCTCTGCCTACTAGGAGAAGGAAGAGAGAAAACATTGAAGTCATACAGAGCCAGAAGCAATAGGAGAAGGAAGGTGCTTCCAGCAGGGCCAGATTGCTTTTAAAATTTCAGTGTTTGAAAATGGTAATAAACCATTTTCCCCCAAGTCAGAAATATTCTATATTCTCAGTATAATAGACCTGGTTTGTTTTTAGATTTGTGTTATTTCCGTGTTTCCTGTATTAGCTTTGGCAGAGACATGGCCTTTATTTTCTGAATAATATTTACTACCTTTGATGTCGTCTTTATTTCATCAGTCACATCATATTTATCAGCATGTAGGCAGAAGGAATGGGTGATGCCCATCCTTCAAAACATCAGTGGAACCAAGGGGACAGGTTTCTGGAAGAACTCTAGTTCCTCATTTATTTTGCAAACACTTAAAGGGTTCACCAATAGAGTATCTGTTTTTTTGTTTGTTTTTTAATAGAAACTTTTATTTTAAATATGGAAACATTTGTTTTGCAGTTGTACAATCTCTACATTGGAATGTTTTACAGATTGTATGTCAAAGTCAGCATGGCAAGAAATAAAAGTGTGAAAAAGTATTCTTGCTGTCTGGCTTCCTTAAAGAGCAAATGGGACAGTAGTTTCCTATATGTTTATTTGCAATGGCTCTTAGCATCTTCTGCAAGCTGTGCACTGCCTTTATCACCCAGGGAGTGAAGTGTGTAGTTAGTGGATTTTTTCCTGGAGCTACTGTTCTTTTTGCATGAGTCTTTACTGGCTCTGGTCTGTCCTGAAAAATTCAATAAAGATTGAGTCAGGGGGAACTCAGCATGAAGACAATAGAAATTGCTTTAAAAATGGTGAATGATATAAATGAAAGTGGTTTGGGAAGCAAAGCTCACCAAGATTTCACAGTACAACCTGTGCCAGTTTTGCACAGGAACCTGTAATTTAAACCATTTGGCATTTTTTTTTTAGTAAGCTTTTTTTCCTGTGCACAATGTGAATGTGAACTTTATTTATCAGAGCTGAGCATGGAATGTTGTTTGCCAGTGGGTATGGATCAAGTGTAAGAAGTCAGTCCACTGAGCAATAAAAGAAGAAAATTCTGCTCCAGGAAGTTCATGCTTAGTTAGAGTTGACAAGGAGACAAATAATTTGCAATTACATAGCTATAGATGTTGGTATTACTCTTGTAATTTATAGTGGATGTTATTAAGTGCAAAGTCTTTTTTTTTTTTTTTTTTAATTTATTTTCTCTCAAAGAGTCAGAAGCAGCCAGACTGAAAAGCAGCCTTTGTGCAGAAGGACATTTTCCAGTGTAGCAGAATCTGTGCTTCGATTTCAGACATTGAGGCTGTGATATGATGTCTTAGTGCTTCAGCAGGGATTGGGAAGAAGTGAGAGAGGTACGTACAGTGGTGTTCTTGCCAACTCTGGCTATAGCTTTCATTATTTATCTGAACCTGAAGAGCCGGGAACTGGAAGCCAGGCCAGAGAGTTGTTTTGTTGCCTGTGGTTCAGTGTGGAAGATGTATTTCTGAAAGGCAGTGCAGGCTGGTTGGACTTCAATTCCCCGTGTAGTTCCCCAGTTAGAGGTCCCAATATTTGGAAGCTTTTCTCTCAAACTCTTCTTTCTTAAAGCTGTAGCAGTGGTGTGAATTATGCTCCCAATTTTTGTTGAGTTTTAAGACAGAGTTTTGGAAAAGATCAAGGATGTGGAAAAATAGGTGGAGTGCCTCTGTATTGTCTGAACTCTCTATTGCCAAAGAAGGGGATAAAGGTTTTTACTAGCACCATTCTACAGATTAATTATAATAGGCAAAATAAGAGTTAAAACAATGTTTTTGCAAAAGCGATTGAGATAGCAGCATGATTAATTTCTCTTGTTAGTGAATTGAATTTAGGAGTTTGGGATTGTTGGTGCACTCAGGCTGAAAGCTTCCCTTGAGCTGAGTTGTAGCTGGTAATTGCTTGTTTGGGCTGAGGTAGTGGTGGCGACTCTTCGTGTCCCTCCATGCAGGAATTGGCTTCTCAAACAGTGGCCGATCTTAGTTCAAGAAGTTTAATTAAAAAAAAAAAATATATTGAAGTTTAGGTGCTTTTTTCTGCATCTTCTTTTTTACAAGTTAGCTTTATTTTAAATATTATTGGTGAAGAATGCATGTAAAGCAGAAGATAGGTGAGGTGTATAAAGCTACTAAATATTAATGTGAACAGAAAATAGAAACAAATAATTTTACATGGTATTGTAAGTAGGACTGCAAAGCATGAGACTGTTTAGGTTCTAGCTCTGTATGAATGTGACACACCCTTACAAAACTAATTTTTACTGCATAGGATTAGAGAATTTGCTTGTGTGCTAAATTATCAGAAAACAGATGGTCTTCTTTGTGAGTTGTTATCGTGAAGAAAATGGTCTTCAATGATGCAGAGATGCTGTTGTGCTTAAGATTCAGAGACTCAACTTGTGTGTTAATTTTCCTTAGTTATATATTGTGGTTTTATGGTCAAAGTTGCCAGAGATCTTCCCTATGGGAGAAGGATGGAGGACAGTTTTTCATTCTGTGGTCCTCTGCCCTAAGGCTGAGAAGTTGCATAGCATATTCTCAGAAAGATGTTCTGTCCTTAATTGTTGTATTGTAACTGATGAAGTAGAACTTTTCTTGTTGCTTTACTACTCAACAGTGTATGCAGTCTAGTCTTTATTTAGTGTCCCTTAGTGACTTCTTAAACTGAATTTCCCTTCCCAATCATACTATTTGGATCTGCTGCAAATGCTGTCCTTCTTTCTGTTCCTGTATTACTGGTGTCTCTAAGGCACCACGTGATTTGTTTGCTTAAAAGTGAATCCTGGGAGATTTCTTCTCAGATTAACTATGTTAAGCCACACTGCTACACTGATACTGGTGTCAGTATTAATGATTGGTAACAAGCTTTAAAACAGTGCTGTGCATTCAAGGCCACTAACTTGTGTAACCACTGCATTTTGTAAGTGAGAACTTAAGACACATCTTTAGAAATCTCCTTTCACAGATACTCTTCGTTCACTTGCATAGCATTATACTAGGTATGATTTCTACGATGTCGTGTACCTCTCTTCTTCACTTGTGCAATAACTTTTGACTACATTTGTTTTTTTTCACTTGGCATATTTCCTATGCAGAGTACTTCAAATTTATCTTCCTGTAGTCTTTGTTTCTTGGACCAACTTGCAGTTGTGTAGTTGTGTGACATAAACTGATCCTGTGCTCAGTGAAATCTGATGGAGCAGGATTCACAGGTGTGAATTTTGATGTAAGTGTGGAAAAATGAAATGAGGCACTCCAACTAGTGGAACAGCAACCTTGAGCCTAAAACACAGCTACTCCTTACAAACCTTAAAATTTATGTCCCGATTTTTTATTTTTTTTTTATTTGCTCAACAACCCAAAGCATTAAAAATTTAACAGGGATCAATATATTTAGTGAGAAAATATTTACGCAGGCATGATGCATCTGTCATAGAGGATACTATATACAAGAAGTGAGCAGAACGTTCTACGTTTTTCAAACAGTCTTTGATAGCAGGCTAATGTTTAGGGGTTTAAATGCAGTAGTTCTGCATGTGGACCAAACACTTAAATCTTAGTTCCCTTCTGTTCGGGGAAGTAAGTCTTTTGAGCATCGTACACATACTAATGTTATTACTCCAGTTACCACAGCAACGTCTGTATCACTGTAATACATTTTTGGCTAAGAAAGCAACCCTGAATATGAATGAGTGGAAGCTGAGTGTGCTACGTCAGTACTCTTAGGGTGCTGCCCTTCGGGACAAATATTTTTTACCCTATGGGGAAAAGCCCTACATAGTGGATTGCTAGTAGTGGAATGACAGCAGATGATGTACAACACATTTGTGAGATCCCTCCAGCATGTCTCTCTTCTTTCTGTTATATCAGGACTTTGGAGCTGTGTGTGCTTATGCATCAGCATGTTTATATGCATCCATATTAAGTGTTACTTTGTTCTGTTTTCCTCAATTATCATTAATGTTCCTGAGCAGAATAGTACTGGATTGCAGTTTGTAGCTGTAGTCATTTCCCCCTGAGTTGAAATTGTAGTGAATAGTTAACTTTACCCCCCTTTTTGTGGCAGATTAAGGATTATTAGAGATCACTTTTCTTCATTTCTAATCCTAAACTTTTCTTGTTCATTCTATTCCTCTTTTACTCAGAGGCAGCAAAAACAGTGCTTCTCATACCACGCTGTATTGTTAAAATGTTTATTAATAAATCCATAAAAATGAATTTTTTAAACAAAGATGCATCTACACAGCTGTATGTAATATATTTAATAAATGTTTGTTTCTTTTCTTTCCTGTCTTTAGTTGATTCCATTGTATATTCCTTGATTTTTACTTTCTAGTTCAAATGGCAGATTTCAGAGGCACTCACTTATATTTGCCATTCATTCATCCATTACCCTGATCTGTCCTGCTTTCTGTGTTATGGGTGCTTTTCCTTCTATATATTAATAGATGCTCTTTCTGCAGTGCTGCAGGGTGATTTGGTCCCATGGCTTCCAGGCTAAGTTTGTGCTTATGAATATCTGGTTGGTACATGAATAGTTTTGCCCATTGTCTCTTTCAGTGTGATGCCAAAGGTTGGACTTCTGGCTTTAGTATGTTTGGGAAGTTGGATATATCCAGTTTTACTATGGTTTTGGGGGATCTGTTCAGCACCTCAGTTCTAGAGTTGCTCAAGTTTGCTTGACAAGTGTTTGAAAGCCAAATATTGCAGGTATCTGTATGACCCGAATGAGGGCAACAGGAGGAGACAGCTTTTATATAGCTTTGAGGAATCTGGAAAACAATGTGGTAAAGAGAATATGGAGTTAGGAAAAAGGAGAAATGAAGGAAGACTGTCCAACGGAGAGCACAGAAGCTTGTTTTAGTTCTGCAGTGGCGTTGCAGGGTGCATGCGTTTCCATTAGACATCTCTCTTCATGCAGCTTTGAGCAGTTTATAGGAGAACACAAATGGACAGTGAGAATTTCCTCTTAATCATAGTGTTCTTGGTCTTCGAGAGACAGGTGCTAGCCCTTGCAACAAGCAGGAGACGTAAGGTTAGTGCTGAAGGCACCCATGTGATGTGTCATTCGTGTGCCTGGCCACAAAACTGGACAGAAGCCATATTAATGCTCCAGTCCTACCAACACCGTGCCCTAGGAACGTCTAGTGATGTGACCTGCCAGACATTCTGTCTAGCCAAAAGATGAGCTTTGTAGCTGTGTATTTATTTGCGGCTGCACGAAATGTAATGAGAACAAAAATGCTATGAACTTCAAATGATGACATTTTTGATGCTCTGAGTTAATTATGCTTTTAATTTACTCTTGCAAAAATTGAATGTGACCTGCATATCATCTGTAAGAGACTGTCTGGTTGAGATGAAGCAGCTGATAAGTTTGTTTATCCAGACTGCAAAGTTTCTAGGCAGTTTGTGTGAGACACTCGCCAACTGGTGATGAGTATAGCAGCTGTGTCTCTTTGCTAAATCAGTAAACTTAAATTGATATTGTTCCATTAATAGGACTGTACAAACCTGTAGCCTCTCTTGTGAGATAATTAATTTTTTGGACATTTTGAGGGAAAATTACTAAGAATTACTTAAAACACTGTACTGGAAGACCAGAGTTACAGTGTATGGGCCCTTCTGTATTTGGAGGGCTTCAACTTGAATCCAGTTTGAGCTGATGTTTTCCATGATACCCGAAGCTTTTGGTGACAGAGTCAGTTGTGAATGTTAAAGAGTCTTTATCCACTGTTGAGAGCTTTCTTGATGCATGAAGACTCTTTTAAATGACAAATTCTTCCAAGGGAGATTCACAGTTTACTTTCTCTACTCAAAGGTATTTTAGGCATATGATCGATCAAGTTGCTTCTGAATCTGGAATATTACTTTTTAAGTTCAGTCAAAACTACTGAGAAGCCTGAATTTTGCTGTGGATGGATTACAAATTGAAAGTAAAAATGGAAAGTACTTGAAACTGGCTGTGAAAGCCAGAATCCTTGTTGTAAGTAATAGTGAAGCAAAGATAAAACATGTAATTTACTGTGTTTTACTGCAAGATGGACACTACATGAGAATTGGTATAGTAATCATGTCAAAAGTAAAATAGTAATTGAACTCAACTAGAGCAGCTGTCTCTAGTGTAAGGAGATACTTCTTATCTTCTTAGGCCTGGGGTTGTGGTATGAATATTGTCTGCAGAAATGGGCCTGTTGATTCCTTGTTACTCTTTTGGATATTTCTGTCTTTGTGACTGAGAACTTGTCTGAAAGGGCTCATCTGTAAAGGTGGATACATAGTGGTCAGATGATGGTGTTAACTTCAGGTATGGAGGGCATGAGTTAGGCTCAGGGTGACAGTGGTGGTTGACTGAGGGTATTCGTCGTATAAATTCTCTGACTTTCTCTAAGCCTTCAAGTTTTGTAAGGTGGAAAGCTTTTACGAAAGCTTTTTAAAAGACTATAAACAGATCACTTCAGCTCATTTTGGAAAGAAAATTCATGTTGAAATCCTCTTTTTTGTGTAATCATTTCATTTGTATGTAACATATTGTAATGTATTTTGTATTACTTATTCATGTTCTTTTACTTATGCCTTTTAACATTATCAGTGAAACATTTCAACATTCTAAAACAAATACTTTAGTGCATTCAACTTGAAATTCTAAGGAATCTTTTTTTTGTTGTTGTTTCTATTGTTTTTAAGAAAAGTAATAGAAGATTTTCAGTGTATTCTGTCTATTCTATCAGCTACAGCTCTGAACCACATTATAGGTTATCCAAACTGATGTCATATTCTATTCATAGAAGTCATTTGCAGTTAGATTCTGCAGCATTTTCACTGATTTCTGATGGATCACAAATTTACAGAGATATGGAAATCATGTCCTGTTATAAGCTGCTTCAAAGGGAGGAGCTGCTGCTTTGCTTTCTGGGTGACTGCAAATGTAACAAAATTTACTGAAGTTTGGAATTTTTTATCTCTTTTCCATTTTCATACCAGCATTGTGTCTTGTCTTCCTGGAGGCAAGGACTCACTGTTCTAGCAAGTTAGTCCTTTCTTTTTTTAGTCATTTAGAATGATCATATAAAGTGTTACATAAATGTTCCTCTCTTTTAATGCTGTGTTCCCTTTTCCAGCTATTTCTCGAGCTCCCGTGAAGGTAAATTGTGTTGAAAACAATTTGCCTACAAAACTGCATTATTCATTTATTTATTTTATTTTTAAGACCACGATCAGCCTGTGCGTGTTACAATAATGGAAATCACACACAAATAATAACAATAATAACAATGGTTCTGCTGTATTATTCTGGTATACATTATAAAGTTAAATTACACTTTTGACTTCTTAGCTGTTATCGGAGTACTGGAAAAAAGAAAAGCTGAAAATGAAAGTGCTGGGTTTTTGTCTACTGTAAGGGCTGTTTCCCTTCCCCTCCCTTTGGTATGTAGTATATGGAGGTAGAAGACAGAATATGTTGTTCTTTGAGGACAAGTACTTTGTATGCTAAACCATCTCCATAGTGATGTATTACTGAACAAAACCAAACATTATTATTATTATTATTATTTAGTATAGGAGCATGTATCCTGAGTACAGCTGTAGATTAAAGAATACTCTGAATTTGCAGGACCATTTATTCTGTTTTTCATTAGGAAACTAAAACTGTGTGTTATTATCTGTAAGTTCTTTTGTGCTTTCCTCATGAGTTGATCACAGTTTTCTGTCTTCTGCATTCACCAAGAAGTGATAAAGCTTACTGCTAGAACAAACTATTCAGTAAATAATTGGGGGGGGGGGGGCAAAAAAACCAACCACTATGAACATGTTTTTTCATTTTTGAATTGCCATCAGTTCACCATCTTATTAAAGTAGCTACATGTTCTCTGTAGATAACCTACTAATACAAAAGCAATTTGCTGATGGAAGAAATCTGGATGATTCCTTAGGAGAGCATTAAATAAAGGAAAAAAATCATCAGATTATATCTTCACCTGAACAGGAAATAAAAGTTCATTCAGTAATATTTTTTAAAGCATTGATAATGACAACCTTTATTTTAAGGATAATTATTTTTATTGCATTTCACAATATATGTGTTTAACAGAATAGCAAGCTGATTTCCTGAGTTCAGCCCTTCTAGTGAAGAAAAAATCTTTTCTAAGTGCCTAATTTGAATCTAAATGAATGCAAACCTTTGTATGCAGCTTGCATAGCGTGAGATTTATAACTTAAGTCAGCTTTGTGATGCTGATTACTTTCATAAAGATAGAAGCTATTCTTCCTTTGATGAGTGTGTCTAACTTCCATTAGTGTTAATGGCAGTTATGAATTTACTCTTTGAAGAGCCTATGCTCCAATTAATTATTAAAACTTGAAAAGATATTACTGAAGGTAGAGAATCTTTTGATGTTAAAAAGTATACATTTCCCATCTGAATTTCTGTTCTGTACTTTGTCTGTGAATGCTTTGGCATTGACTGACATGTTGTCATGAAATCTTGTGAATACTAGTATTGTGTTTAGCTGAAATTGCCTTGTGGTATACCACTGGTTCTTCATCTCACATCTAGCTCTCTCTGAAATATCTAGCCTGCTTCCTGTCAGTCCTTCTTTTTTCCTGTTTACCCTTATCTGACAGCTGGATAACTGCTGTATTCTAGTTATCAATTACAAGGTTAACCTCACATCAGATTTTTTTGGTCTAAAGTTGAGATAGACGTGTGAGCTCTGTTCGTGTGCTTTTCCTTAATGTTTATGATGTGAGCAGGAAACAATGAGCTTCAGAATGCAGACTGTTCCTGTATGCAGAGCTTCAAATCTGATTGCAAACAGGAAACCACAAGGGAAAATAAGACTGAATCTCTTTGAGGAAAGCAAGTGTAAGTTGCTGCTCACATTGAAGGTGTTGGCAGTAGATTAACATGGAAACTAAAGGCAATTAAGCAACTTGCTCTTGAAGCAGGTATGTAGAGGATAGAAGATCAGCACAAAGTGGAAGATTGACCAAAGAAACCTAATTATTTATTTTCCCAAAAGTAACTTCTTTGTATTAGTCTCTGTTGCTTCTTCCTAATGAAGGCTTTTGGAGCCACCTAGGCATCTGACAAACCCACTGCTCTGCAAAGTTCAACATCCCTGTGAACTGCAGAGATGATTTGGAGGTGGAGGTACAAAAAGTTGTATTCAAACTCAAAATTGTGGATCTTGCATCTAAGCAATATTGATTAAGATATAACAACACTTTTTCTACTTTTTCTTGTAAAATTGCCAGCTCAACTTTTGTCAGTAGCTCAAGGAGAGAGCTCAGAAGTCTTTTGTGTTCTTTGTCTGAGAGACTCTGCTGGTAGCAAATGCATCACCTTGAGCATCTAGTTGAAAGAGGGAGTGTGTTTATGATATCTGTGAAGCCAATGAGTGAAAAGTTGAATCCAGTATATAGAAAGGCACAGAGAATGATGCAAGCAAAGAAACAGACTTTCTACTACAGTGAGGAAAAAGAAAGACAAAAGCCTTTGCTGGATCAGATGTAACAATTTTAAGTCAAGCCAGGGCAAAAACACCACTCTAAATTTAGAGTTTGAGATAGCAAATTGGGGGGTGGGGGTTAAGGGAAGAGTTGCATGTTTCTCCTCAGGATTTCCTTTGGGAGGAGAAAGCACGTTGCCATTTACCTTCCTCCAGTTGTTTGGATTCAGTTTCTACTGACGAGAAGAACAGAGTGTGTGGATCCAGACTATCCAGAGGTGGTCAAAATTCAGCTTGTTTAACGACTAGAAAATTTAGTGGTTGGTGACTCACCTGATGTGCAAAGAACAGAGGAAAAGCCTCCAAAACCTTCAGTGGAAAAGTTTGTAACTAATTCATACTTACTTGCTTCACGTACTTCACTTCAAGAAAGTTGCCAGTCACACAGGAGAGGGTGCCTAGTTGTGTAGTACCCTCTGTAGACTTTGTGACCTTGTAAGCCAGCACCTACAGGCAGCTGAATGATGAGGTCACCAAATAAAGACTTGGAAAGGAGGCTCACAAAACTTTGCTGACTGCAAGCTCAGTTTCTATTTCAAGGGCACAACGTTCAGCCTGTTGAAATGGGCTGCAAAGAGCTATCAGAGCAATCTCCATGATGGCTTTAGTGCGGCACATAAAAAATCAAAATGTGGCCTTCTGATATGAACCAGTTTTTTCCTACTGTGTTGAACTTCATTTATGGATAGTGTTTCTTTTTGTCTCTGGTTCCCTATTATCTAAGACAAAAAATCTGTGTGTTCACATAGAGAGCTTTCCTTTTCACGCACATACTGAGTTTCATGAGATAAATGTCTTATCTTTGTAGCTTTTGCTTCACTGCAGAACTGATGATGAAAACCCTGACAGATCCTCCACCACAGCAATGTGAATAAGCTGATTAAGTAGTTAAGTTAGTAAACATGTAATTATGATAGTGCCAAAAGAGCAAGTCTCTGCAGAGATTTAGATTTCCTTCCATAATGCAAACAAAAGATGATCTCAAAATGTAAGTTCTGTTGTTTCATCTTTTTTAATGGGCAATTAATCAAGACACAGTTAGAAGACCCGTGCTGATAAGGGTAAAAGCTGTCACATGGCTTTGTAATTGGTATTCTAAGACACTGAGAGATGTAATGGCGGCAAAGAAGGATGTTTAAATAAAATTAAACCTGTGATATGAAATGACAAAGAGAAAAAAACTGAGTTGAAGATGACATTTTGTCTTATTTGAACACAGCTGTAAAATGGAACAAGCCTGTCTGAGTGGCGTGGGTTGTGTTGACATGAATTAGCTGTCAGACCTAAGAGCATGTCTCTGGCTTTGTATTGAGTTATTTTCCAATTGCACTAACAGGGTATAGTTTTGTCTGTAATTTTTTGCTTTTATTGGGCTTAAGCACAACTGGAGAATGGATTAAAGTGCTTTTATTTAGGATTGGAATGATCTGGCTAAGCTTATATGCTTACCTGTATTAAGACTGATTATTAATAAACAGATTATGCATATTGCTGTCAAATACATTCATTTTGATTTTGTATCAGAAACCAAGACTGTTTGAGAGCTACCTATGATTCAGTTTATACTCTAACATAAGTAGAAATGATAGCTGATTTTGAGTTTGGAGAAAAACTATCCTTCTTCCTGTGCAGTCTGGTGCAGTTTTGTAGTTTCACTTCCAAGTCTTTCTTGGTGACCATCTTATTCAGCCTCCTGTAGCAGCTGTGTTTTAAAGGGTCATGAAGAGTGGTCAGGGAGCTGTACCTCAAGGCATTCTCTCTTCTGTTACTAGCTACTTTCTTACTCCACATATTTCAATTCAAGAAACTATGGCAGAACCTGTCACATCCTTACTTCTTCAAAGAGCATATGGTTTCTGTAATGCATATTGTCATTACAAAAATTCTGTGTCTGGAATGAAGTTCGTATGAACTGGTCATTAACTTTGTGTCAATACAGAAAGAGCTGGTTGTTATGAGTAGATTATGACTTTTTTTTTCCTGGAACTGTAGAAATGCTGACTTAAAGAAGGTTATTCATTCTTTAGATAACACATTTTACTCCGTTAGAGATTCGGATGCTTTGCTAATGAGTTTAATTAGTCCCTGGTCTTATGGGAGTAAATCAAGGCATTGGGATGGCGAAATGGAAATGATAGTTTAAGAGAAAACACACACACGCACACACACACTTTGTTTGTTTCTTTAAATAAAGAAAGAAACATAATTTCTGTCTAGGATGACAAGAGATGGTTTAGGCTGTGTCTGGTCTTGAGGGGTAGTGTGGGTTTATAAGAGCAGATTTTGAGACTGCAAAACTGTTGCTGACTCCTAGCTTCCACCCTGCTCTCTCACTGAGATGTTCCATTTCAGTGATGTATTGTGTCCAGTTCTGGGCTCTCTGGTGCGAAAAAGATACGAGATCTTCTGGGAAGAATCCAGAGGAGGGCTGTGAAGATGTTAAAAGGCCCAGAGCACCTTTCTTATGGTGGAAGGCTGAGAGACCTGGCACTGTTCAGCCTTGAAAAAGGAACATTTCAGCTGATCCTTAGCAAAACAAAAGAAGTCGTGGGTAGGGGGAGCTCAGAGGAAGAAGGAATTTGTGGGAGAGGAAGAAATGATTTCTTGGTGTCCTTGTTTTCTAGTTTTTATGTTCAGGAGCCTTTCCTAACATCACGGGAGGGATAGTATTCCTTATAGGTAAGGTCAGATTTCTTCACTCCATTTCCTGCATTAAAATTATTATGGGACACTCCTCACCATCAGCAGTATGGCTTATGAAGCCTATCATGAGCCTTGTTATGGTGATTTACCTCTACATCTCCTGTGTGTTACAGTAATGACTACTTTGCAATACTAAACCCTGAGAGAAATGCATTCCAGAGCTGAAAAAATTTTCGTCAAAACAGTTAAACAACTTTACCCAAAGCTCTTGGGTAGCAATTAAGGGTAAAATTTAATAATAATAAAATCTGCTGATTCCATGATATGTAAGTTAAATCCTAAAGGGCATTCCTACACTGTTGGCCTGCTTTAATTGGACTTAACTGATTACCAGGAGTAATCCACAAATGTTTACTGTATGTCTAGACTAACATTTATAGTTGTGTGCTTAGTTGAGTGTAATAGCTATTTAGTTAGTTACTCAGGCTGAATAGTCTTTTCTTTTTCCCATTTCATCTCATGGTGGCTCAGAAGTGCCGAGGTGTTTAATCTGAAGCTATGCAGTTAATCATGCGGATACTCAGAGTGGGTGTTTTTCAAGGAGTTGAAATATCTGTACTATACAACCTTTTCTGATAAAGCTTACATATTCTGATTTACAAAGCATATTTTTGTTTTTATTTTTATTTTTTCTTCTTTTTCTACTTGAACGCAAAGTAGATGAATGCTTGATTGCTTGATGTCAATTGTATGTTGTTGAGTTAGGTTTTGATTTTATGTGCTCAGCACTAGGTATTTCTTCTAGGCATGTGCTCAAAACTGCCTGAAAATTAATTTGATTAAAATAGAAAGCTACATTTTAAGATATACACAGTGATTGACAGATGCTTTTTACTTGGCATTCTCAGAAAGTTTTGGGTACTGTGTTGTGTTTGTAGTGAATATACTCTCACTTGTGTTTCTATTGAATGAAGCTCTATGGAGATGAACTCTGTGCTGCTGGAAGAGAGCCACATCTTAACCTAGCCTCAGTACATGGCAGTTCCTTTGTTGGATAGCATTTTTAAATAAGCAGTCCCCATTAAAAAAAAAAGAAAAAGACTAAGCAGTTGAATCCAATATCAAAAAAAGAAATAGACATATTTTTGAACTATAGTAACTTACGACAGTATCTAGACCTGCAATTCTTGTCAGTTGGACAGAGTCTTTTAAATGTCTAATGACAGTATTTTAACTTGTACGTGTTTCTCAGTGTCTAAATGCCAGCATTTAGAATTTAGTGCTGAAAAAATGAGATTGTCAAGCTGCTTGATAGGAATTGTAACAAATTTTAGTTGTTGTTATACAGAATCACATGAATTGGAAGGGACCTCTGGAGATCATTTAAGCTCCTTGCTTAAAGCAGGTTTCTTAGAGTAGGTTGAATCTCTCTGTTTGCTCCTGCAAATATGTCGTTATCAGTGGGACAGTGAAATTTAGATCAAACCAAAGAAATGTAAAATCATTAAGAGATAAATAAAAGCCCCAGGCTTTTATTCAAGGAAGAGAGTTTCTTCCTGAAAAGCTAAACATTTTCACATGTTATAGCACCTAGCAGAGCTGCTAAAACAAACCAAAGAATAAGCAGAAAAATGTCAAAACGCTTCTGCTGTAGCTGCCAAGGTAAGCAATATTTTCCAGGAAAGGCATTTAATCTTTGAAAGACTTTCAGAAATAATTCCAAGAGGAACTGCTTTGCAGAAAATATCACTTGCCCACGGGGAGGTAGTATGAGGGCAACTCCATGCTCTGTAGTTGGTGAGGGATCACGAATTCAGAGCAAACTGATTGTAGCTTATGTGCACTCAGAAAGAAATGAGTGCAAATTAAACCCTAAGGATGCAATGCGTGAAACTGGAGTTTATTTTATTTTACAACTCAGTTAATATGTTTGAGTGATGCCTATAGCTTTCCTTACTTTCATTGATTTTTGTATCATCACGTTTCCAGGAACTTTTAAGTGTAGGAATAAATCTAGACTGTTACATTTATCATCTGCAGGCTCATTCTTGCTTGCTAATGTCATGACAGTGACCTTGACCAAGTTGAGCATTTTATATTTACTGTTACGTGAAGAGATGAAACATTTTAGATGGGGATCTGTATATCATCATGTAACTGAAACATCACGTTTGCAAGAATTATCTTTTTCCAACATCTTAGAACTTTTGTAATTTAGGTTCTTAACCTGTAATGTAATCTTAGAAATTGGGAAGAAAACCACAATTTGATGAATGCTGAATTCTTCAGGCTGTTATGTTTTTAAGGCGACATAAATCATCGTATGTCTAGGCCAACAAATTGAGTCTAATTTCTTTTTTTTCTTGGAAGAAAGTGTCCTATCCTCCTTTCATAGTTTTGACCTTTTTAGGTTTTTCTACAGAAAAGTCTTGTCCTCCAAACTTCTCAGGTATATGTACCTGAAATGCTGCTGGTAGAAATCCTTCTTAGTGGTGCAGAGCTTCAGGATAAGTACTGTGTCCAATCTGGTGAGTGAGTTGAGAGGTCAACTCCTGTGAGCCATTTTGAATCTGTTCCTTGAAGCATAGTAAGAAATATTACATGCTTGCCTATTGGAAACATCTGCACTGACAGCCTCAATCCATTATATTTAATGTGGCAAGGAAAAGTCTGGAAAACCCTTAGGTGAGCATCCTGCTTTCAGGATTAATTATGCTGTTCCATGGCAAGTGATTTTTCCCAGAGGTTATTTGTTTTCAGGCTTAAACTTTACTGTGGGAATCTTTAAGTATAACTTTTATAGAGAGAGGACATTATTTTCTGATAGAATGAAACAGTAGGATTGTGAAGACTGATTTTCTTAATTTACAGGAAGCAGGTATATGCCGGTCCAGTATGTCAGAAATCCACAAGTAGGAAAGCCCTTTTATTTCTGAGAAATGCTACTTTTTCATTCTGATCCAGAAATTATTATTATTTATATACAAACCATATTAAAACTGATAGGGCTCTGGCCATTTTACTTAGGGTTATGCTTTCGACATAAATCTAAATCTGTGCTGTCAAGTTTTTGCTCAGTCTTATTAACACTTGCCTCGACATTTCCTATGGCAGCAAGATCAAAAGGCTCATTATATTTTCAGAGAAAAATCTTTATCCATATTATGTCTCCACTTTAATGTAATCAAGGGGACATTTGTTCTTAGGGAGAAGGAAAGCAAAATGAGTGACTTATTACTGTATGGAGGTGTTTTCTGTCATCTTTTTTTTTTCCCCACTGAATTGACTGTATTGCCTGTAATTTTTTTTAATGTAAAATAGAAGTACGCACTTCTAACTGTACTGTGTGCTGAGTCTTTTTGTATCTTAAGTATAGAAAAGGAATTGTAGCTATACCTCTGAAATGGCTATGCTTTTAGAGTCTTTCTCAGTGCATCCTTTTTTCTTATGTAGTTTTACTATCACAGTTGCATGCTGTTCTGCATTGAAAATATATGTAGCTTTCTTCTGCTTTCTTTTTCTGAGAAATTATAGTAAATTCAGAATTTGTTCTTATACATAAAGTCTTCAGAAAATGATTCCCAGTAAATACTTGTTTTTGTTTATCTATGCTGACAGTATTTTGTTCTTGCAATAGTGTACATTTTCAGTAAACTGCAGTAGTTGAAGAAAGTGTTGAAATGTACTGCTAAGTTTGTATTATACTCTGTTCTTTGGGTGGAATGGTCTGGTGGTGGCTTTTCTTCACAAGACAAATTTGGATTCAAATTTGTGGTTCTCCCTGAAGACAAGGCTCAGCCCAATTCTATATTGACTCATCCATGCAGAGATATACTGGGCTGGCTACATGGCACCAATGCAAAGCTTCTAGGATTGCTCCCATTTAAAATAGGAGGCTGTGACTTCTCCGAAGTCACAGCATGAATTTTGGGCAGTGGCAGTAGTGAACTGAAGTTAGTTCTCTCTCCTTACTGACCTGTGCCTGCTTCTTTTGACATATGGCCTCTACAATGAATGACTTTCAGAGACCAATACCTCTTCATTTTTCTTTTGTTTGTTTGTTTGTTTTTTTCATTATACTTCCTGAAAAAAAAAAAAAAAGCTTATTCTGGTGCTTTTATTTTCAGTGAAATGGTGAATAACTTTTATGCCAAATGCTTTTCTCAAGAATTTTTATGATGCTACTCTTGCCATCCTAAGAGGCAAGTTAGTATTGCCTCTTTGACTCTTGCCTCTTGTGGGTCAGACAAAGGCATGTTTCTTATTGACATGCAAAGACTTCAGTTGTAATATACACTGAGATCCATCATCACCAGAGCTTATGCTTTGGGTTGTGTGAAAAGCTATAACACTTGAGATGGAATTTTGAGAGAAATTGAAGACAGTGTGGTCCCTACTGTGTATAGACTAAAGCAGACCAAATGGCTAAGAAATGGAGGTTGAGATAAAGGCAGTAAACAGATGAGTTTTGACTTGATAATCTGTAGGCTACCTCCCCAGTTCATGTATATGTAATCTGACACTGAGGAGGAAAATGATTTACAGTGTGAGTCTTTCCCTTCTTTTCAGACGAAATCTGACTGCCGAACAGTCAACATCCAAACTAAACGGAACTAACTTCTGACATCCAAACTAAATCTGACTTCTCTGTGGGAGCTGCTGAAATACTAACAGCTAGCTGTTTATTACCCTACTAGGGATTTCTCAATGTCAAACTTATAACAGGGACACAGAATCGAGAAACAGCTGAGTTAAGTACTTAGAAGAATTTTCACAAATTGTATCTTTGTGTCAAAAAATGAAAGTCGGCAAATCTAGGCTCTGTTTAGTATTGATTTTATTTAATTAGTGAAATAATCAACTAAAAGCCCAAGAGATGAAATACTGATGATGATAGACATGGTTCACACATTGTTAGTTCTTTAGTTCTCTGGAGTTTGACTTCTAGAAATAAGACATTGGTGCTTAAGCTTATATGGTTTGCTAAATGTTGTCCTAAAAGATCTGAATTAACAGGTATGGGGTGTCATACAGTCAGGCTGTGAAGGTCAGTCTAATCTTTCAAATTATATTACTTTTTATATCTTTGTCTGCTCCTGCATTAGCCTTGTTACTTTATTTTGGCAGTGTCGTATGTAACTCATAATATGCTCTGGTTAATAATACTACTAATAATAATTGCTGAATGCAAGAAAAGATGAGACAGTCCTGAGTCTTCTAGTATCTTGTGTCCAAAATGATGGATCATGTGTTGTTTCCCAGATAAATGCTAAAAGTACCTTCCACTGGTATGTTCTGGAGCCGAGGTTTTTCAGTGTTCCATGCTGAAGGGACTTCATTTTGTATAGAATGATGAAATATTCATTGATCTGAATGCTGCACAGACTGTGATATGCAAAGTATTTCGCTGAGAATTTCACTCCCAAACTGGATCTCAGAAGTGTGCTGTATACTTGATGCCAACACGCTAATGCCTAGCTCAAGATTATATAACTACCCTGTTTCAGCAGTGATCCAAATATCTCTTGTTTGGTCATCTGAAATAAAAATTAAGCAAACATGGATAAGAAGGGATCTTTAGAATTTTCCGATAGATTGAGAACACTGTTGAAGGTCATCTGCAGAATGGAATGTTTCCACATTTCAGAGTTAATATAACCAAAATCTGTTGCCTAAAAAGAGAAAAAAAGGGAAAAAATAGCCAGAAAATATCTCAGAACCGAAATTTAGGTTCTGAGAAATGTTCTTATTACTTCTCCAATTCTGCTACATTGTGATTAGCTGAGAAGGTTGCACAGTAGTGCTAGCAAGAAGGAAGAACAAAAAATAAAGTTAAGTGCTGAGATAGGAAGAATTTCCAAGGTGTGCGTGTTTTTTGGGGTGTTTGTTTACAGCACTATTGAATAGTATTAGTGTAGTGTATTACATGTATGTTAAATAAAGTATATGCGCTAACACAGTCCTTTCATACAAGTTAATTTGTTCTAAAATGGATTCTGCCTTGTAAAGTGCTTACAGTTTCTGAGGTAGGCTGTTTGACTTATGACCTAACTCCCACTAAATTGAGTTGTTTGCAAGACAAATGGTGACATTTCATTGTATGGAGTTCAGGTTTATTTTTGATGTTGCTGATAGGTAAGAACTGAATTGCTGTGGTTGCTAGTTTCTTTCAGCTAGCTACTTCTGTTAATTTGTGGAATGAGTGTTCTGTGAATTGGTGACAAGCGTACCATTGCAAGCTTTCTTTGCCTAGACGAGGTTGTGTGAAATATCTCCAAAATAATTGAGTGGGTTTTTGTTAGCTTTCAGTGGTATGATATCGCAGTATGAGGTTTCAGGGAATTGTAGGGAAGAAGAAAGGGATTATCTTAGAGACTAATGTTGAAAACGTTGATATTAATTGCTTTAGTTTTGTAACAAAGAGTCTCTTCCAAAAATACATCTGGGATGCTGTGAGCTGGCTGCTGGAGGGGCTCATTTGTCTGGACTGAACTTCAGACGGTGTCTGGGGATAAAAACCTACTGCATGTTCTAAAAAATGCTTCTGAATCTTTTCATTTGTCAGTGGTTTGTAATCGGAATTTTTAAGTTTTTAGCTTTTCCAACTCTACGCCAGGAAAAGGCTTCACAAATCTGAGTGCCTGACCTGTGTGGAGTAGACACTGGCAGATTGTACAAGCAGAATAGACCTATGAGAGTTAAATTGAAGGCAGAAATCTGATTTCTGCTGGTCAGACAGACCTCTTAACTGCAGTCCAAGACTGAGCTGTGAGAGGAAGTCGTGACATTGAGAATAATGTCTTTGAGCATTTGACAGATCTCCACACTAAATAAATAAATGCTGGGCATTCCAATCATCCTAGTCCTAGGCTATTTTTCTTGGTGATTCTATTTGCACAAGCTGAGTCTGTATGTTGTGGGGGGTTTTTGGTGGTATTTTTTGTTTTGTTTTTTTATATTGAATGTTGTATTTTAATCCTTTAATAGCAATATTGATTTGATAGCTGTATCTAACACAAGTAAAATCCATAAAAACATCTTGAGGAAAAGTTCTTCAGGTTGAAAGACCTCTGAAACTTAGCTTAGGAAAAGTGTTTCTCATTATGTGCTGTACTTCTGGTATTTGAGTCCCAAAAAGTCTAAATTGATCAAATGTTAGCTATCATTTTTATAGTTTTGTTTAAAGAAATCTTATGGCTTTAGATCAGCAGACTTTTTCTTGAAGGCTGCAATTTCTTAATAGCTGGAAGAAGAAAAAACTGTGAAGGAGATCTGGGAAAAAAAAAAAAAAAGTGATGGTCCTGAGGCATCAGCTCAGCCCTTACACAACAATGTTGTTATTAAAATATTTATTTGGCTCTAAATTAAAGACTTGATTATATTTGCTTGGTAAGCCTTCAGCTGTGGCTTATAATTAAACTGACAAAAACCTCCTTAGATCTTTCATAGGATTTAGAATGATGATCTGTGTACGAATCTAATAATTCCAGTAATTTGATTATTTAATTCAAATACAATGTTGGAGTTCGCTTTCTATTTCGACCTTGATTGAATTGCTATATTCCTGACTTAATTTACATTTACTGATAGTAGGTTTTTTTGTTGTTGTTTTTTTTTTCCTGCTTTTTCAATGGTTTATAGTCCATTTCAGCCCAGTTCTGTGACTAACTGGGATCAGGGACCGAAGCCCCAGGGTAGTGGGAAGGGGGAAAAGACTGCCTAAAAACAAAGCAGTGGCAACGAGCTAAGGGAGAAAGCTAATTTACTAAATACAATAGTGGAATGCAAGATAATATAATTGGAATTGAAGCTAGTAAATTAAATAAAAAGAGTGTCTGAAACCGAAGGCCTTGCTCTAATGCTGAAGGTGAGGAGCTAGGGAGCGTGCCCTGCAGGGAGAAGCCGTAAAAGAAGGGGCTATCATAACTTTCAGAGAATTTTCTTTCCCCCTAAACAGAGAGCAGAGATGAAACAGTGAAAGTCTTGTAGAATATGCAGTTGTTTCCTGAGAACCTGAGGTACCCAGAACTACTGCCAGTCCATGGAACTGGAGCATTAACTCTTTAACTCCCAGTGTCCTGTGTGATGTTGTGCTGTGGATTGCTGACAACAGAAGTCATAAAACCACAACACAGTTCCCTACTGCTTTGCTTTGTTTCGTTTTGTTTACTTTCTAAAGTGTTTTTGAGTACTGTATGGAGTACTGTGTTATAGTATGGAGTTACAGAGTACTGAGCTTTGTGTGATTGATCTTGGCACAGTTGTTGCTATTGATCAGAGTGGACAGGATTTCAATTCTATTCAAAATAGAAGCATTCCCTCCTAATCTCAAATTCTGTACGGATGTTGTCTGAGTGACATAATAGCTCTATTATGCAAGCACAGTGTAGTTCTGCAAGCATTATCGTGAATGGGTTGTAATGGGTTTGCATCTCGGTTCTGTGTCATAAAACTAGTAGGGAGAAACATAACAATAGTAGTCATTGTAAGCAACTGCTGTGTTCTTCTGGAAACAAGAGGAGGGAAACACTGCTGTTTCTTTCTCTTCCATGTTGCAGCAGTGGTATGAATCACTGTAGTGAGTGGCAGAATCACTGGGATGCTTGATGGCCCCAAACCTATCCCCATTATTAGACACTGGGATTTCAAGTCTCCCACAGTTTTTGAAAGATAAAGATAATTCTGTAGATAACTCAGAAGAATTGTTATATCCTGATTTGGTTTCTGAACCATCACAGTCTTATTATGCTTTAGAATCCAGGCATAAAACTGTTACTTTTTTAATGTGCCAAAATTGTCTGTTTTAATAGCTATAAGCTTATAAATGATTTTTTTATTGTTCTATCCAGCTAGGATAATGTAGGATACAACAGTACTATATTATCTTATATGGGAAGATATTTTTCAGGATGAAAGCAAAAACCTCCCAAATAATGATCTTCGCAAAATATTGCCATCCTGAATAGCAAGTCAGAAATAGACATGTAAGAAGATGTTTTTGAGGAGGAGAGAATTAGTGCTTGCAAACTTTATCCTCACAGAGATGCAGGTGTGTGTGTAGGAGATCATTCCGAGATATCATTTTGAATCTTTCTGTACTCATTATAGCAATACTGTCCTTTCAAATACTATTTGTTTCTCACTGTCAGGCCACCCACAGAGGTATTTGTAATTTTTAGGGATTATGTGTGAAATAAACAGAAAAGTAAAATTAGTGTTAATATTTCTGGCCATTTTCATGTTACACCTAAAGCTTTATCTGAAAAGCTTAATTACTGTTCATTCTTAGGAAAAAAAAAGATGGTGATCGTTTCTGGTAGTGGAATTAGGTGATGTCCTTTCAGATATGCTTTATGGTATCACAGTCTGAAAGTCCAGGAAAAGAGTCCAGTGTGCAGAGCAGCTGGCATGTCTGAGAATGCATTAGCTAGAAACAAAACTAGCATAAATTATTTACCCGGAAGTTTAAAACAGGCTCAAGAGCACTGCTGGAATAGGAAGGAATTCTCAGCCTCGTGAATCATTCATGAAGTTTCATTTAATATAACCTTCTTTCTGTCTTCACAGACCAGTGAATTGTATTTTATAACTTACAGGGTGTTGCCATGTGTTTCATTCTACTAAAAAATAACTTTTTTCTTTTCCCCAATACTTTCTAATGAAGCATTGATAAATAGTATTATAAGTTTATATTGACTCCTGAATACCTGTTCATTTTTTTCACAAGTAAATAAGTATGGAAAGAGGTGAAGTGGTGTAGAGAAGGAGGAGATTCTTTTTAATAGTTCCTATCTGTTCATATACTTTGTCTCATTCTTATGAATACTGGAAGATGTGACACCATAGTACTTTAGCCTGGTCTTCAGCTACTGAGATTTGCTTAGCAGCTCCCACAAGGAAGCAGTTCCATTTTCTACTTCATGCTCATAACTCTAAAATAGTATTATTAAAATATAAGGATTTAATTAAAATATCATCTCTTACAGTGGCAGTGGAAAGCTAGAAAGCAACATGGAGAGCAGAAAAAGTGTTAAGTTGTTCTGGGGAAGGTTTAGGAAGTTTCTTTTCAGAAAGAGTGGTGAGGCACTGGGCACAGGCTGCCCGTGGAAGTGAAGGAATCACTGTACCTAGAAGTTTTCAGAAACTGTGGAGATGTGACACTGAGGGACATAATTAGTGCGCATGGTGGGGATGGGTTGGACTGCTTGATCTTGGAGGTCTTTTCCAACTTTTTATTATTCTGTTTGTCTCAACAATCTTTCCTTCATCAGGCCATTCCCTAGCTTATGCCAAACATGGCTGAAGACCAATGTACACTCAGGACAGTCAAGTTTTAGAACTTTTGACACTTCTTTCTCTTGTAAATAACATCTTCACTCATATCTCCAAATGAGAACAGAAAGTCTTTACATTGACTTGTACACGATCCAGCATAGGCTTTTAGGGCAACATTCACACTACAAAATTTGTTTACGCATAGATGCAATCTGACATGAGAAAATAAACGGTGTTCTTTAACTACTATTATTAAAAAATAGCAAAAAATAAAAAGAAAGTGCTATGTTTATTTATTAGTCAGGAGATTTATGAATAATACTGCTTAATATTATTGGAAGTTTGTTTTCGTATGTATGAATATTTACACTGTTCACAGTTAGAAACGCATCGGTTACTGCTGATTTGGTGAAGTTTAAATGTGAGCTTTTAATAATCTGCTTGTAATTTTTAAATATTAAGCAGTTTCAAAGTGTGAGAGCTATATTGATGTAAGAACAAAAGGAAAAATAATGAGTTGCTCTGGAAACGCAGTGCAGATGCTTAATGTGCTACCGCATGGGACAGATAGGCTTTCTCCTTTTAAGTCAGTGCTCACCCCAGAAACACTGTTGCTTCAAATATGCACCAGCAGACTTTGGTTTTTTTTCTTACTAAGGGATAGAAATGAGGGGCCATGAGACCGAATCTTTGTACACTGAGGTCCCTGTAAGCACTTCTGAAGCCTGTGCTCTGGCCTCTGTGTCTGCAGTGCTACTGACGGTGCCTGCTTTACCCATGAGCCTATGAGGCTGCCTACTTAGGATGATAGCCTACGTTATAAAGTTTGTTTGAATGACTTTGCGTCAAAATATTTCACTTAAGTGAGGAGTGGCCATTTTGTCGCACTATTTTAAGGAAATCTGAAAATATAAGAGAAAAATAAATAAATTGTAGCTGGATTTGAGGAAAGGAAGATAAACACTAGAGGTATCAAAACCTTTCCATTTCTATTAAGAGTGCTCCTCTTCTCACTGATCAAAGAAGAGATGAGAGTGAATGAAAGGCAGAAGTAGGATGGTTAACAATCATGTCCCGATTCTTGCTTGTAGGCCTATGGTGTATATAAAAAAGAAGCACACTGAATAAAACACTTGAGTCTATGTAACTTCAGAACAGCTCATCCAATGCAAGACGTAAAGATAGGATTACATGGTATTTCTTCATATTGCATTTTCTTGTAAAAGCTCTGGTGTTAAGATAGATTTCTCAGAAATTTTGTTCTTTGCAAATGTAGATACAGCAGCAACGAAAAAGCTAGCATCTCTTGGTAGAGATACATGATGAATTATCTGCTTGTGGCGCAAGTCTGATACTTGGAGCTGATCTGACTTCTTTGTGCTGGAAATTATACACATGTAGAAAAAAAAAAAGTAGCAAGTAAGGTAGATTTTTCTGTCAAATAGATTTTCTCTACTTTATGGCCAAGGTTTCTCCATCCAGTGTCGATACAAAACAATCAAAGTGGTTTATGTTTGAGAGGAAGAGGGATTGAAAGAAGTGACTGTTGTCCATGTGTACTGGGGGAGAGACTGGAAAAAAAGCCTCAACAGTAAACAATTTCTGCCAAGAACATTATTTTTCCAAGTCCTATGGGAGGTGTTAACAGTAATGAGAAAAGACTTTCTCCCCATTCTCCACTGCTTAAACAGTTGTTCTTCAGACTTGTCAGGGAAACATAATCAATTCAAGAGGCTTTTAATCATCTGGATCAGCAAGAGAATGAAGTCACCTATATGGGGGAGCTGTGAAAGAAACATGCAAGTAGCAAAGATCTCTATACAAAGGTTTTCAGGGACGATTAATGAAACAACAAAAAAACTCAAAAATTAAGAGAAAGATTATACACAAGGCCAGCTTTCTCCTTTCTGCAAGTTAGGTTAGTGCTGTTTGTTGAAATTTGCAGTAGGACTTTTGACCCTGAATTTCATTCTCACTGAGCGACTGTCCTACCTGTTACGTCAGAAGACTGAAGTGCTACTGAAACATTTCAAGCTCTTGTTGAGTAAGCACCCTGATGTGTTTTATTTTCAAAAAGCTAGTTTAATGGTGATTTTTTTTTCCTCTTTCCAGTATTCACGATACTCCCATAGTCATCAGACTCTAAATATGATTCACCAAGGTGCCTCTGACCTCCAATATTGAAATAGGACTACAAAGTAATCCTATGGTGAGATTTAAGAGACTTATGGAACACTTTATTTTTTTTTTTTTTCTTTTACCTTTTACTTCGTTACCATTAGACCTTTTCTGCAGCTTTTTCAGGTCTTTGTCTTCATCCTTGTGGGAATACTGATGGAAGCTGAAGGTTCAGAAATCTTTAGTCATCAGACTGAGTGTAGGGAAAAGTCAGATATCTCCTCCGTTTTTCAGGGCATCATTAAAAATAAAAATGGGAGTTCAAAGTACATTACAATGGCATTGCTCCTGTTATAATCAGTGCTAATATTTTTTTTCAGGCGTGAGGAAGAAGTGGTAACAGCTTATTTGCTCTGTATGTCAGATATTTCTTCTCATTAGATGAAATATTACCGGCTAGCATAATGAATGATGTGCAAATTACAGCATACAGTCTACAGAGAGTGAAACTACTATGGATTACCAGAAGGGTTCAGATAATGTCCATAGCTTTTCAGAATGTCAGAGCTGAATTGAAAGCCTGAAGCACC
Source organism: Callipepla californica brunnescens (assembly GCA_023055505.1). Taxonomy (NCBI): domain Eukaryota; kingdom Metazoa; phylum Chordata; class Aves; order Galliformes; family Odontophoridae; genus Callipepla; species Callipepla californica. Next base: position 853,516 of record JALIRH010000115.1, on the reverse strand, counting down.
TATTTTGTCTCTCTTGGACTACTACTGTTACCTCCTAGGGTTGTTGACATGGATATTTAGTTAATCAGGGTGTAGTATTCTGTCTCAGATATGTTTGTGTTAACCTCTGTGCCTTTTATTTAAATATTTAGAACCTGTACTGGCACTGTTTGTGACCACTGGGGTAATCTGTGCACAGAAATTTCAACCGCAGTTAAGAGTAAGACACTAAGTTACAAGGACATGTATTGTGACCCTCCAGATGGCCTTAGTTAATGGGAGTTCTTTCTGGCAATATTATATACAACATTAATTTGATTTGTGTATTATCTTTAAAGGCCAGAAGTACAATGGAGATGTTACACATATCATACACAAAGTACTGCATAGAGAAAATAGGGACTTTAAAAGTCATTGTGAGATGACCCAAGGGCAATAATAAAAGTCCCACAACTGACGTTTTGTTGCCTCTGCAGAAAATGCACATTTTTGTTTCCTAGCTGCAGCAGCACAGAAATCACCATGCTTTCCTTCCTATGATTTGGTGCCATGATTCTATCAAAGCAGCTATTGCCCAATTCAAGAGGGAATGCTGTTCCCCCAACAGATGCTGTCCATGCAGCAGTCCACTTAGTGGGTTTATGAGTAAGCCCTTGATTCTGCATGCAGACTCCAGCACCTTCATCGCTGCGGAAGGTTTGCTGGGATCTTTTCCAGGTTCACTCCTGACAAGTGTTTAGGAGAACCTAGGAGATATCATTTCCATTTATTGAAAAATAGTAATATGAGAAGGGAAAGGTTTGTCAGCTCATTTTATCTCCTTTAGATTTGAAGAGACTGTGAAATGTTTGCCTGTAAGTATGTATTTGCTTCTGAATTGAGTGAACTGACTTTTTACTCTAGTGCCTTCTATTTGCTGTCTGTGAGTACCTTGTAACACTTAAACCTTACTGTCATGAATCAGCCGTGAATAGCAGTAACTCAATGCTGACTGAATGCAAAATTTAAGTGTTAGATTTCACTGAAATATTTTCAATTTCTGTGCCTCACAGGTAGAGAAATGGCCACCTGGTGAGCTAAACCAATCTCTTCAGTAATGGGCAGAGAACTCTTTCTTAGTGTTAGTAATTCTTGTGAAGGGAAAAGATTTGTTTAAGGAATTTGCCTCGAACTTCACAAGTAAATGTAAGCACGAATTCTGCTATTTTATATATAAGAGTGAGAGTAAATACCAAACAGGTTTATTTTTGGGTATAGACTGCAAATTTCTATATTCTAGCTCTGAAATAGGCAATGCTGATTTTCATCGTCATAGTCCCCCAGTCTCTTCCAGTCTGCATAAAAATAAGTGCGTACATCCATTACTTTCTCTCAACAATACTTCCCACCATGATATAGCATATTTGGAATTGCACTTTGTGAACTTAATGCCCTTCAGTATAGGGGCATCTCCTTCTCTTCATCTATTATTCTATGGTTGTATAAAGTGACACAACTTCTGATTCTCTACTTTGGATGTGGACCATCCGTAAGTTGTTTCTTTGTTTTTTATTTTTTTTATTTTTAATATGATTGTACTTTATTTCCAATGATTGTAGAAATTAAGTAAATTAAAAATAAGTATTGAGTAGATTGGAAGCTTTCTTCCTCTGTCCTGTTGTAGAGTTAAGAAGAGTGGAATGTCTTCCACAGAATGGCTGATACCAGGCTAGGAGTGTTAGCCCAGACTGGGCATATACTTGGAACAAGTCATTCATCCTCAAATGTAGCAGCTGTTTTCTTCCATGGCAAAGAAATCCAGGGAAAGTCCATTTGGGTGTTTGCAGGGCACAGAAACTTATATGTTCACTAGGCAATACAGACTGTATAACCTGCCTCTAGAAACGTCATTGTTGTTTATGACTTCCAGTGGCCTAACTGCAAAGTATGTTTTCAGAGTCATTATGGACCATTTGTAAGTACTTGCATTTCCAAGTTTATGCCTGAAAAATTCAGCAGCTGCATTAAATGGAGCCTTGCTAAAGCATGCTGGTGCTGTGAGGGCTACAAAAAGGTGCTGAGAAACTGGATGCAAGTACGCAGCATATGATCACATTTATTTATTTTTGTGATAGAGAAAATCTGGTATCTTATGAAAATCTGTTTTGAAATTGCACACATCTTTGCCTTTTGCATAGGTGTATTTTTAAGTCTGTTGTGGTTATTTCAGTAAAAATCGTGAAGAATTTTCTAAGTCTGAAGTGCAGTGATGGAGAAGGCATTTCCTTGCTTACTGCTGGCTGCTGTGGTGGGACATGTGAGGCAGTAAGGAAGTGCAGTCCATTTTTAATTGCAACACTTCCATAGGCAGTAGTACTCTGAAGCCATTCCTTGCAACCACTCTAGCTCCATGCCATCAGCAGGATGTGTTGTGCAGTGCTAAGATGTAGCCAGTCCCTACAGGTGGGCACAGCTATGCTGGTCTTTATTCATTAGAACTTGTGAATACAAAACCCTCTCATGGCTCCACAGCTGAATGTGTGAATCTGTCATCATTACTAGGTAGGGATTTTAAAATGAAGCCTGCTTCCATAGTTGTATAAGCCTTGTAAGCCTTTTACTTTTTAAGAAAACTCAGGTCCTGATGGACTTGCAGATACAGTCATTTACTGTTTCTTGTGTGACATACTTAACATGAATGTGCTTCTTCTGTGTAAGGCTATGCTAGGTTAATGGGAGGTATTTGGGATGTTTCCTGTAATGAGTGAGAAGTTAGCTACAGCTGTTTGCTAAGCTATGAGTGGCAAAGTGCTGAAGTTGGCAGCAATTTAACTGGTACTGTTGGGCCAGTCCCTACAGGTATGTTTGCAGTATGATGGATAAGATTAGATGCAATTTTTATTGTTACCCCAGTATTGAATTGTTTCAGTGACACAAATGGATTCAGGCAGTGGAAGTGCTGGAGCAGGATAAAAGAGAGCAGGACGGACTCTGGCTTCCTGTGTTGACTTAATGTGTCTTACATTACACTGTGAAATCAAATGTATTTCTTTTATTTATAGCTTCCCGCCACACGTTATTACAGTTAGAAGTCTTGGCTAAGGTGTTCATGGTGTCACAATGGGTTTTATTTTTCACCTTTGTCAGGTCATATTATAATATTAAGAGATATCATACATTCTGTATTAGCATTTAAATCAAGTCTTATGCTGCTCATGAAGGAAAACCCAACAGGAAATTGTAGAATTCATACAGGAATTGTAGATCAAAATGCTATAATGTGGGCTCTGAAATATTCAGAAGACTGTATCAGAATTGATTTGCCTATAATCTCTGAGTTGGCTGTGTATAATTAGTGCAATTTCTGGTACTTAAACCAGCTCTGTTTGTCCAGCCTTTATGTAGTTGGACTACACCGTCTGGAAGACAAATTCCACTTAATGTACCGAAGATGACTGTGTGGAACTGCTTAAGTAGCTTCCCTGCAGTGACTTCAATTTCAGCCTTAAAACTAGAATAAAGTTAAACCTGAATAAAGACTAAATGTGATCTGCAGATGGAAGAGCTTGGAACATTCTGTCTGTCTTGCAGATTTGGTGCATGGAGGTTTTAAGCTGCATGCAGAGTGAAAATAATAGAACAAAATCCGCATCATAAAGTCATCATCAGAAAAATGTTTCATAAAGATGATGAAAGAAACATAAACCAATTGAAGATCTCTCAGTTAAGAAAGTATTCAGTATTCTTCCAAAGGAAAGGATTTATGTCTGAAAATATGGAAATTCTGCCAAAGGCACAACATCTAATTTTGTTTCTATTAATATTTGTGGATCAGCCATTTTTATGTGTCTTGCAGTATGTCCTTGGTATAGTGGTGTACAGCAGAAAAAATAAGGATTAGGGTTTCTGTATGACGTAATGGTGCTTATTCTGGTTCCATTTAGTTATTATAAACTATGAATAACTAGGTTTATAGTAAATATTTTTCACCTTTCATCCCCTAGCTGATTAAATCCTTACAGTCAGTAATAATGTTAATCTGAAAGTAATTCAAATGTAAAATAAAAGGTGACTTGCCTGAATTATCTGATCCAGGAGTAGCTAAGCTGTTTAATTCCCTGGAATAATCAGGAGAATAAATTTGGAACCATAATTTAAATATTTATTCTTTGGAGCTAATCTATGACTAAAGCCTGGAGAAAAGTTCTATTGTTTTGCTTATGTACCACACCTGGAGTGACACAGTGCTCCTCCTCCTGTGTAACATGCAGTCTAATTGCCTCCAGATGTTCATATGCTATCAAAGAGCAGTTGCTGGCTTGCCAAGAGAGTGCCATCGTTCAACCTTTCCTTGATTTTCTTCTTGTAACTTATCTGTTCAGCTAAATTTTATTTTAAATTAATTGTCTAGATCAGCTACATAAAATGTCCCCAGCTGACGTAACACCTTTGTAATTTTGAAGGAAGCAAAATAAAGCACACGAAGATAATTTTAAGATAGAAATTTAATTGCTTGTCTCTTTCCCTTTGGAACCAAAGCTTCATCTTTGAGTCATATAAAATATTCTGATAACTGCTCCAAAATACAAGCAGAATTCTTGCCAAGCTGCCGTGAGAGCTGAAATGATTACTTGTGTCAGAAACGTGGTTCGGTTGAGATTGAGCTAGAGTACTGAGTTTTGTGTTTTAATCCTGGACATAAGACAGTTTCCTTGGACATTTTATCATCCAGACCTGCTTCATACTTCTGTGGAGTGTGCTCTGAGTGCACCGAGTAGGATGAGAACCCATTGAATATCAAGACAAGCACTATCCTGGTGATTTTGCACTGGAGATGCCTGCCTAATTCCCCATGCTCCAGCAGACAAATACATGTCCAGTCTAGACAATGGCATCTGCAACAATTAAGTGCCAAATGAATTTCTGCCAATGTTTTCAAATGGTAGTGCCAAATCTGTTTTCGTATCTATGTTGATTAGAGGTCTAAACTCTCAGCATTTAATTTTCCAATTAGGGAGTGTGATTATTTCCCAGGAGCTGCAGTAGTGTGGTAAATAATGTAAGGAATGAACACGTATGAAAAAAAGACCTCTTACTTTGCTTACATTCCATAAATTAAATTTAGATACAGAAGATTTATTACTTCTGGGCAAAAATTTTAATGGCACTTGTAACTTCTGAATGTCAAATTCCTGTGCAAAGTCCAGGTGGCTGTTATTTTAAATTCACAGAAATAAATTAACAAATAAATGAAATCAGGAAAAAGCACCCTGATGTGACTTATGTATTTTAGGTTGCATGATCTCAAGTACTAATGAGCTACATTCAGTCAGCATGTTTTTGTCATTAATTAGAATGAGGCACCTGCTGTTGGCAGGTTAAATAATTGTATGAACAGAAAATTGCCTACCATTGTTTATTTCAATAAATTTGAATATTTTCCTTATCTTCTGGTAACACCGAGTTAAAAAGTCAAGTCCTGTCAACTATATAATTCTGTGACATTTATTAAGTTCTGCTGAGACATCTGCTAAGTTCTGCATCCACCACAATGTGAAGCAAAACTCTCATTACTTCCAGTACAGTCAGGATATTAACAAAGATGTCTAAATTCTTACAAAGATGTTTCACTTGCACTGCACAGAAGTCAATAAGTAGTAGAAATAGTGCTGAAAATAGCTTACATTAGATGGACTAAAATCCTGCTGGATTTTTATACCTTCTGCCATAGCGACAAAAACGTAATAAAATGAAATGTATATATTATAAAAATGAAATGTATGGTTATATTTTATAATTAATTTCACTTTCAGAGGCAGCACATTAATAACTGCAAAATAGAAGAGACAAAGTGTATATTTTGGAACAGTTTTCTGTTTTTCTTGATTAATAAGCATTAATATTTCTAATATTATTAAATACATCTAAAGCAATATTTTACAAAACATTTTTTGTTTTTATTGTGAGCCAGACATTCAGTACCATTGAGCATGTACTCTGGTGTACCAGTCATGGAAAAGGCATTAGAGAATCATTTCAATTAAGACTGAATGGACTTAAATATTTTCCTGGTCATTGAATATTATGATGCACTCCAGTAGGTAGTAATTGTAACTTTCATTCTTAGATTATTCTCTCGCTGTACTGACCACAGCCCAAGGTTCACAACCGCCAACCCATTCATTGAAAGGGAAGGTTTGCTTGTGTAATGGCTGATGAGATTATTTTTGTGTGTGTGATGCAGTGCTATAGCAGCCAAGACAGGAGCAGTACATCTGTTGGTTGGTGCTTTCATTGCAGTGGAAAGCTTATTCTGAAGAAGTGAAGAGCCATTAAAAATTAAGGAAAATGGAGGGCCACACTCTAATGTTATCTGCCACCATTATATTCTAAAAATGGGTATTTAATGGGATTGCTATAAATTTTTGTTTCAAGAAGTTTTGTGTTCTTTGATTTCATTGACTGAAGATGGACTAAATATATGTCAGCGAAGAGTAGCCAGTGCTGAATCAAATGTTTGAGATCTATGTAAAGCTGATTTGATTATGTAGATATAGTTATTTCTCCTTTTAAGTGCTGTGAATACTCATGAATACTTATGAATGCTTCCTGCAAAACTGTCTGTAAGAGCAAACTTCAGCCCTGCTGCTGCTCCTGGGACTGCTCTTCTGCTGTGATAGGGGTGTACTCACTGGATTATAGTGATCTCACTTGTTGGGTTTGCCTGTGCAGTCCCAGTGACACCTACAGCACCACAGTAGGAGCAACGCTGAGCTCTCAGGAATGTTTCAGAAGCATAAGAAGTTCACAGTTTCTGTTGCAGGTTGAAATACACAACTTTATTTGAGAATTGTAATTATATAGAAGCAGAGAAGCATATAAATCTTCCTACCTTGAAATCGTTTATTATCCGAAGTGCAGCCCTGCCAAGTCTATAATCTGTGTGAAGTCCAACCTGGACCATACTGCCTGCTCCAAGGGAGATCCGTTCCTGTCCCATTTGACTTGGCCTCTCAGGACTCTCAAGAGAAGGGTCAGCTCCTGAGGCTGTCAGAGAAGTGCTGCTGTACTGAGATACCTGATTATCTCTCTGGAGAATAGCCTGGGGTAGGCTGTGACTTGAGTCTGACAAATTGGTTTCTGATTTTCTTAACAATACAGGGAAGAGTAAATTATTTAGACAACAGCTGGCTGTATCCACTGCTAGTCTGGCTCAGTAATGAGCCTTGCTACAATGCAAGATAGCAGCTGGAGATCAACTTTTTTATTCCTGAACAAAAATGTTTTAAAAGAGTCTGGAAATTGAAGCAGTTTTGTGTGAAGCTTTGGAGTAGATGAACTGTTCTGTACTGACAAAATGATATCTGCCTGTTGTGCAGTGACAGTGAAACAGTGTAAGAGGAGGGGAAGAGCAAAATGTTGGTTTAACTTTCTTTATTTTACCTCTGTAAAGTATTTTGCATCTTTAGTAGTAGATTTTCTAATTGAAGTCTTTATTTACTCTTTGCAAAGAGAACAGCAAAATAAAAGTGTAGATACTGGACCCAGAAGAAAGAACCTGATGTGCTTTGCCAGCGTTGCATGATGCAGAAGCCATGGTGTAGCCACTAGGAAAGCTCTTTGTCACAAATACTGTCCCATCTCCACTCCTTGCTGTTGGTTCTGATTCACTGATAATTGCATTTCAAACAAATTGGAATGGACTATTAGACTCAAGTTCATTACCCTAGCTTTTAACTCCATGAAATCTTGTTTGGTGCTTTCTTCTCTGATGGGAAATGAATATCCCTAGCATTTTCCTCACAGTAATGACAAATACATGAACATTTCTGCCTTAAAAGAAGCTCAATGTTGAAAGGATGAGTAGGAATGAGAGAAACAGTCAAATCTTCTGCTTTAGTCCTTAAGCTGATTGCTATTTGAGTTAGATAATTGCTTCCCGTTTATTGTAGCTCACAATTAGATCTTTGCATTTTAGTCTATTTTTATTCATATCCTTTGTAGGGCTTTACACATTTGTGTTCTAAACTTCCATCACTTCTAATAGGATATGAGTCACGACATAGCTCCTGTTTTCTTTCAACTTTTTGTTGTTATCTCCTTAAATAACGTAGATTAACATCTAGCTCTCACATGGTGAACTGACCATTTCAGAAAGTTGGAACTTAGCTGTATCTGTGTCATTCCAAGTGTGCCCTTGAAATAAAGAAAATGAAAAAGGCTCTACTAGAGCAGCCTGGATTTGGGGAGTCTGAGCCAGTAGCTCTGTGTAGAGCTGCTGCACTCACCCCTAACCTGGGTCCTGGGGGACAGGAGAGAACAGTAGGAAATTTTTTCCGCCCAGGAGAAAGAGCAGAAATATGTTTTACTCCATTCAGCAATAGTAGAGAAGAAATAGCTTCAGCTATTTTTGCCGTCTGCCATGGATGATGGTAAGATTCATTAAGTTACTGGTGAATAAATTGGTAAACTTAAGGAAAAGCTTGGACTTTTCTGACTTGGAATGGCTTTGTGTTATTGTTTACATAGAAGAGTAATGTATCTTTTTCAAAAATCTGGATATGATGGCTTTGTTTTGTTGTGGCAACTAAGCTGACAGAGCACTGGGATTTCAGTGTGTGTGGTTTGAGCCCTGGTAAAGTCTCTGGGACAGAGCTATACTCTGTGATTGGATGCATTTCACTGTCAGTTTGTCTCAGTATCTAAAGAGGGGCTATAAGAAAAAAGGGTCAGACTCTTGAACAGTGTCTGTTGTAATAGGACAAAGAGAATTGTTTTCAAACTAAAACGGGGGATTTAGACTGGATGTAATGAAAATTGTTCATGATATGGGTGGTGAGGCACTGGAAGAGTTTGCTCAGAGAGGTGCTGGATGTTTTATCCCTGTCAGGCTGGACCAGGACCTGAGTGCCTGATGGAGCTGTAGGTGTCCCTGTTTGTTGCAGAGGGATTGGACAAGATGACTTCTAAGGGTTCTTCCAACTTGAAGAATTCTATGGCTCTGTGACAATTGGGAAAAGAGGATACATTGGTAAAGGATGGAAATTTTAACTGCCTTGACCCATCCGAAGTGGCTGGTTGCTTTATTCTGGAATTGAAGAAGGTTTTGTGTAAAAGTTCACATTCCCACTTTGTGCTTGTTGGCCCTTTCTACATAAATTTGCAATATATAATAAAGCATAATTAAAAAAATAATGTTACAGTTGTTTTTTTTTAATAGGCTGCTGAATCCATCAGTATTAACATAGCACTCTGAGTCTGCTATCTCAGGCTCTGTCTTCACATTAATATAACTGCAGTAACTGGGAACTTGACCTTCTTAGCAGAGCTAATTTGCTCGTGTCTGGGGGGATGCCACTTCGCTGCTTCCATTTCTCTTAACTACTGTGCCAGAGGATGACCTGATTTTGGATTATAAGGGCCTGTGGGTGTTGGGAAGTGCAGGAATTACCTCTGTCTGTAACACTGCAAAACGTTTTGAATAAGCAATTTTCTATATAATGAGAGATTAATTCTCATGACAGGTCATTATAAAGCCACCATGAAATAAATGTTTTCCTCAAAGCAGTTCTAACAGGAGAATAAACTTAGAAAAGTAGTGCTCAGCTGACATGTGACTTGTGTAGCATATTGGAATTTCATATGTATCTGTAAAATCTTTGTAAATGACTATTTTATTTAATTAGCACTTAATTAGACAAAGATTTGTCTAGCACCTCCTGTTCATTAAATCAGAAATCTTTCTCTGTTTTAATTAGCCTGACATTTTCTATAATCAATTTAATTAAATACCATCTGCAGTCCTAATAATACTGTGTACAGCAAAGGCTGATTGGCATATGTGTTGACAGCAATTTAACAACCTTCTTTTATATTTCTATTTTAAGGTAAAATATAAGAAAAAAGAGGAGTGATAGGCTAACTGTTTTGTGCTGCAATGGGTAACATCATTTAAACAAATAAAAGCACAGTAACTTCAGTGGGAAAATAAGCTTTTGAGATTTTCAGGATAAAACTACCAGCAGTTTCAGAATACTGTCTTTGAAACTTCCTTATTTTAGGTATTGTAGAGCAGAGTTTCAGAATTTCTGGTATGCATCTCCATCCATCTCTTTTCTTCACTTCTGAAATGCTATATACTCTTAAAACTGTTCTATTACTTTAATATCTGATGGTTTCAGTAGTATGAGACCTTGCCTTTTCAGCTTGGTCTGTAATTTAAATTACAAGAGGAGTTGCTTGAGTTCAATGACATGTGAAATGAAAGCCTATACTCATCAAATAACCCACTATGATTCAGTATTTTGCTTTCAGAAAGTTAAATTTGTTAAAGGCCATACAGACCCTGTGCCAAATTCTTACATTACCTTAATTCAGTGTTTGATTTTCAATTATGGCAATATAATTCAGGGAGGAATTTAGTCTGTTTTATTCCTCTAAATAACAGAATTGCTCATTAGAAATTAAAATTTATTTTAGTTAATGTGAACTTGTATGATGCCGTGTGAAGATAGTTGAAAAAGTGTTGAAAATGAGCCCTGTAGCATTTAGGATATGCTGTCAGCTCAATAAAAGAGAGTAAAGAGTTATTACAGAATTAGCGAAGATGGGGCTCATGCTGCTGGTTAAATAAAAAATGTATTTTGTATTTTGTGATATTTAGATATTTAGTTAAGCTAGGCACTGCTGTTCTGATGAAAAACTTTAAACATGTGATAGAGGCAAAAAACCAGGGAAGATTCACAGCATTGAAACCCCTGTGAAGAAGTGTATCATTTTGCTAAGTCATCCTTAAATGGACCCAGCACGTGAAGTGAACTGCACACTGCAAATTAAGGAATTGGAAGGTAGAAGGAAGGCAGTCTGTTTTGTTTGCCCAGGAAAAATTATTCTTCTGAGATGGGGGGGATTTGTGTGCTGTGACTTTGAGCATCATAGCAGTATACAGCTACGTGGATTCTCTGAACAAGGCTGTAGCATTAACCATCACATCTGCAGCTGAGATCAGTATTTGACTGTAGGAAAGTGGAGTAGAAGACACAAAAAGGAGACAAATTATGAATCAGATGGAAAAATAAATATCCCTTGATATCCCACACGCTGTCAACTGAAAAAAAAAAAAAAATACACGAGAACTTCAGGGTTTATTGAAATGGTCTTAACACAAAGCTACAAACAGATGTTATGTTGTGCAGATGGTCGTGTATTCCCACAGATTCATTGCAGACAGGGATGAGAGAATCAACTGAGTTAAATTCACATTTTCTAAGCCAAAAGTGATCATAGCAGCCATCTGAAATAAACCTTTTATATTTTTACCCACATCAGACTAAACTAGTTCTTGACATGAAGATATCAAGCTTCTCTTTAAGAAATAAGCATTATCTCTTTTACTAAAGTTCTTCCACCTCCCAACCTGCATACACATCATCAACTTTTCCATTGCTATGTATGAAACATAGATGACTCTGAACTTTCTCTTTGTAAACCCGAGTAACTTCATCTATTTCAGCCTCTCATTATGTTTGTCTTCTGATCCAGATTTGTGCTGACAATTTCTTATCGCTCCTTTTCTACTCATTTCCTGTTCTTGCAGTGTTCTGAGAATTGGGTATTTTACAGCAGCGTTGATCTCACTGGTGGTGAGAGCCGAGGCAAGATCACCCTGCAGCTTTTACTTGTGATCCACTTACACAGAATGACTGTAGCAATCCTTTTTGCCATGATGCTGCATGCAGAATACCCATTACAGCATTTATCTGTGTGAATAAACCCTTAAGTTCCATCACAGCTCTTTCATTCCAGTTTCCCATCCAAAATTTGGGTTGGTTAATGAAGGGAGACAGTCTTTCTCATTATTTTTGTTAGCGATACCATTTTTAGTCCTCCTAATGTGTTATCCATTAATGCTGTGTAATGGAAGCATTGGATTCACAGTGTCGTAAAAGAAATCAAATGCTTTGAAGAAAACTCATTACACAGATTCATAATAGTTGCCTTTATCAAAGTTAATCCTGTCAAAATGTGTTTGACTAGATTTATACTCCATAAAATGCTATCAAGTGTGAACTATGTTGCTACCCAGTATTTTGTAGATTTATTGTGCTGTTATTTTGCTGGGGATTTATGTCAGTTTAATATATGTACAGACCCTTGGTTGTCTTTCTTCACCTTTTAATAGTGCAGCACTATTAGAAGTGGGACATTTTCAATCTGTTATTTGTGTACATCACCTAGGGCAGGTGTCTTGAAAATATGTGGTGTTCTTAGAGGCTTCTGCTCAGGACAGTATGTTTTCAATTTTAGTGATGTCCTTGGATAATACAGCTCTTCAGAGCTGTGTTTTATACATAGTACTACTCTTAATTTATTTCAAATCAAGCACACTTCATTTCTGCTCCTCTGAGTGGCTTTAAAAAGTGCTGGGGATCTCTGAAATTTTTTGCTACAAAGATATCAAGATAGTAAATCACTCAGTTTGAACAGACTAGATATTATTTTCTGCTCTAGACTTTATGGCTCTAGGTAAAACAAAAATTAGGAACAAATATGTTTACAGCTCTAATTTATGTCTGAATTATCAGTGGAAAAATCATCATGTTGTTTGGCCATCAAATATCCCATTATTCAGCCTGAGAAGTGCTCTGCTAGCTATTGACTGGAATAAGACTTCCATACAAATTAGTGTGATTACTTTTGAAGATTGTATTTATTCTTAGCGCTTGCATGATATTTCAATGAATTTTCTTCATTTGAGTCTCCAGGCATTTGGCAAACATTCATTTCAGTGTATGCACGGCAGAAATTAAATACCAAATCCAACATACAGATGAAAGCTGAGGTTCAGTGAGAGGTATAATTATCATCCACTAACATCTGCCTTTCAAGGGGTCTGACTTTAAGTTTTCAGTTCTAATATTTTAAATGAAATATCATTCTAAATTGAGATTGAAGGCCTTTATTTACATCATTCACAGTATCTGCTGTTTCAAATGCTGTTTCACACTATGAGAGAAGAACCCTAGGAGCCTCTTAGTTTTTGCTCTGTTAGTAACTTTAATGCCAAGTTCTTCTTGCGAGTGAAATTGGTAAGATTTGTTAATAAAACATGAAAAGTCCTATTGAAGAAGTGCTGATGGCACTTTGGACAACTAGAAGATTAATTGATTGGAAAGGAGTTGTATTCTGATATTGTTCTTTGGGCTGGGAGGTGCAAAGGCTCAACTATGGATCATGTACTACTCTGAGCACTGTACTGTCAGGGAAGATGAACATGGGTCATTGTTGGTGGATGTTTAGTGTTTCTGAATCGTATGTTCTGTTCCTTATGCTCTGGGTTGTTCATGACTGGGGACAGCACTTTGTCTAGAGATCTAGTTTGCGATTTTGGGGGTATTTTAATATTGCTTAAAAGTGTAGTTCTTGAGGAATTTTTAGTGATATCATACCTGAGAAATACATGCACGAAAGTCTAAAAAAAAAAGTTGCAGAAGCTTAGTGTCCTGTGGTAGCCAGTAACCTGAAGTTAAAATAACTTTCTACAAAGTGCTACCTCTACTCTTTCAGAATATTTTTCTAAATGTTTATTTTGATACTAAAAAAAAATAATAATTTCTCCATTTCCTAAGATATGTAATCTTTTTTTCTTAAACGGTAGCTCTGATAAGCTTGTCCTAAATTCCATCCGTCCCATCCCACTTCCCAGCCGTGATCTGAAATAGCTTAGTCTGCTCTTCGAATGAGGCTTCATTAATTTTACAGAATGTACCAGAGGCCATTCACTAATGCTGTATATCTGGGGTTTCTGAGCAGTCAATTAAAATGTAGCTATGTTTTTTTTTCTGAATAAGTGAAGCGTATTTTTTATGACAGTGTAACCTTTTTCTCCAGTCCTATTTACTTGGTACTTCATAAAATTCAAGTAAGTGTAATGCATGTCTTAGGCAGCACTGGGGATTACTAAAGTTCTTCTGTGTTTCCTTTAGGCTTAATTTAGAACTTTACACATTTTTATTTAACAAGAAAAAAAAGGTTTCACTAGATTAAATAAATATTTTTTACAATAGTTTTAAATAAAGCACAGAACTAGCCACTGCTTAATCTCTTTTTCAGAAACAGTGATAAATTTGGAACCTTATTATTTTTAATCAAGGTTTGTGAGGTTATAGTATATTATCTATTGCGTCACTGCAGATATGAATGAAGCAGGCAGAAAGCCTCTTTCATAAGAATGACAATTTTTTTATTCATATTTCTTTTCTTTAGCTCAGGTGCATTATTTTTTTCCTTATGCAAACTTGTAAGTCAAGTAAGGTACAGAAGGGTGGAAAAAAGATACAAGTTTATGCAACAGTGTGTTTTATGTTTTACAAATATATAGTTTTGATTCTAACATTGCTCTGAGCTGACAGTCTGATACTCTGTGGCCTTGCATTCATCAAAGAGGTCACAGACTGCCTTCAGATATAGTACATATCTTTATCCATCCAGTTAGAAACAGAATAGTACTGAGGTTTTCTTAGGAGCTCTTCTGAGGAAATATGTGAATATGGTGTCCATAGAAAGCTTTTCTGCGAAACTTTCCTTTGGTATACAGCCTATACAGCCTTTGGTGTACATAGTGACAGTGATTCCTAGGTGAAAGTGTTTTGAGGTTCAGGATGCTACCTTATTCCCATCTATCCCGGTGAATATGATCTTACCACATAAAATGTTTCCTTTTAAATGAATCATATTTTTGAATCACATGAACATGGCATAGGGCATAAACTCATACTTAGGAAGCTTATGAGGTAGGTGAACATACAATCACAGAATGGTTTAGTTTGGGAGGGAACTTAAAAGGCCATCCAGTTCCACCTCCTGCCATGGGCAGAAATACCTCCCACTGAATTATGATGTGTGCAGTTCTTCTCTCAGTCTTTTTTGCATATCATAATAAAGATATTCTAATGACTTCAGTCTGCTGTTTTTCTCTACAGGTGTTGTATTAAGTACTCAACATGTTTGCTAATTGTCATTGCCTTTATTGTTGTTACAGATACAGCAGTGGTGTATAAAAATAGGAATGGACATGTTATTGAACTGAATGTTGAAACAAATACAACTACATTATTATTGGAAAACTCAACTTTTGTAAGTAATATATTTTATTTCTTGCTCGAAGTCTGCTAACTTTTCTCCTGTAACAGCAGAGAGAGAGTTCAATATTTAAAAATCAGAGAGAATACATTTGCAACCTAGAGTAGGATATGTATAAATGGGAAGTATAATCCATTCTTCTGTCAGTGCATGATTTCTGACTTGTTATTTTATTCAACCTACATGCAAATAAGCAAGTTATTGGTGGATAGGTTTTTGGCTGTAGTTCATGTTTTGTTCAGGCCGTTGGAAGAATCATCACTTGCATGTGTATTTTTGGATCTATCTGATCTGTAAAATTTCATAAAATGAGGGAACCCTACCCAAAATGTTGAGAGCTTTCCCTTTTCAGAAATGGGGAAAAGTGTTCCAAAATCGTATGAAGGTTTTCCTTTAAGCAATTACGTAGATAAAGAAAAAAATATTTTCTTGTCCTGTTAATCACTAGTTTAACCATTCCTTAGTGCTTTAATAGCAAATTAAATGGCTGAGGATTTCTCTCGACCAGTATGTATTACATACATGAGTAGCTTCAATATATTTCTGAGAGCAGTAATTGCTAAGAAATGTTTTAATGCTTGATGTTCATTTTTCTTTGCTTGGCTTGGTGCTGTTAGTCTCAGTGATACCACTTACATCCTACCGTGTAATTCCTGTTAATCAGGACTTTGCATCATAAATTCATGGCTCGTCAATCTTTCCTCCCATATACTCCATGCGGACCATTGGCTGTTACTGCTTGTCCCTGTATTATCCCTTGTGTAAAATATTTTCCACCTGTCGACCAAAAAGAATGACTTTTCTTTTTTTAAACCAGTGATGTTTCAAGGGCTAATTTTATTTCTGGTGTGCTCCTGGCCGTTTCTGATTCTTCCTTTCAAAACATAAAACCCCCAGTGAAGTTTCTTTTTGAAACTCCTTGAACTAGAAAGAAGAGAGTAGAAATTTGGGAGAATGAACTTGATGCTGACATCCCAGGTCCATGTAAAGATGAAGGAGATGGGAGGAGAAAGTCATGTATTAAGGCAGTGTGTATAAGGCTCCCTTTGTGTAAGCTGCCCTCTTTCATATACTGAAATGTGCCTCAGTGTATGCCCTCGCCCAAAGAAAATTGTCAGGCACCATTAAAAGTAGATGAAAAGGTAAATTTCTGTGAAGTACGAACAACCAGATACTGCAGAAACATTTTTCCTCTTAATTCTGTTGAGTCCTTGCCTGGCAAAGTAGAGGATTCACTGTGTTAGGCCTGTACCTTCAGTGTGTAACTTGAATGCAAGCAGCTACTTGGACATCCCTGACTATTAAACACGAATTTAATTACAGTACTTGAGTTTCCTCGCAAATGAATTCATACGCTTTTGGCTGGAAGTGTTTGGCTCACGCAGTGTAGTGCCAGCGTGAGAAGCTATTGAGGCTATTATGCTAAACCAGTTGTGCCAATCAGTGATGAATCAGTATGGACAAACTTCTCACTGCAAGTGTTCTGTCTTGTCAGAAAGTTGCTCTTGTTTTTTTCTTTACGGACCTGATTCATCCAGACTGACAAAGCTCTCATCATTACATATCTGCACTTCATTAAGCATGGGAAACTGATCCAAAATGGCTAATGTTCAAACGACCATTAAATGATTGTCTATGGAACAGAGTCAAATAAAGACATAAGTGGTTGGGTTGTTTTTTGTTTTTTTTTTTTTTTCTTTAATGTGAAGCTCCGCTCTGTATGCAGCGAAAAGCTTTCAGTGTTAGATAAAGTAGATTCCAGTCTGCCTAGGGAAGTGATGGAGTCACCTTCCCCAGAGGTATTTAAGGAAAGGGTTGATGTATGTAGACATGGTTCGAAGGCATGGTGGGGATCTGCTGGTGTTTTACGTGGTAATCTTCGAGGTCTTTTCCAGCTTTACTGATTCTGTGTTACAGAGCCAGGCTGTATTTCTTGAAAGCCTTACCTTCTAAGGTCCATTGTCCCCAAATTCACACCTCTGAATGTATTCTTCCAAATTTATACATCTGGCTCATTAATCAAACATTTTCCTCAGTCGCTGTCACATCTGCTTCATCACTAGTGCATAATTAGAACAGTGCTGGTTTAACAACTCTGCAGAACTCTCTTATTTTAATGAATCATATAGTGCTGGTCCAACATAAGCAGTGGCAGTACAAGTTCCCTTCTTCAGTGTTAGGTTTTCATTGTGGAACAGTCAGCTTTAAATGGGAGTTATTAGCTTGCTTTTTGTCTGTATTCCCTCTCCTGTTTGTGTGTGCTCAACTTGCCCAAAGAAGGGGCTGTTTTTTCCTAGTAATGTCCATTGAAAACAGAGCTGCTGTAATACAATCCTAGTGCAGGGAGAAGGGGCTAGTAATTACTCTTTTCTCCCAACTGATTGTGTGGTATTCAAAACAGCAGCTCAGAAGAGATTTTCTTCTTGCCTTACTACTAATCCTCTGAAGCAGTCTTCAATTGTTGAGAGATCACTCCTGTTTTGCCAGAGACTGTCATTTTTGTGTAAAGTGTATTGCTTTTAACTATGTTAATGGTGTTTATTGTCTAAAGCACGGGTACTCCTATCGAAGAGCCACTGCTATAAACATGCCTGCAAAAAAGCAGGCTGCAGTTTTATGAAAAACCTGCGTGCTAGATATAAAAGCTTTTAAAAATGCCTTGCAAAATATTCATTTGCCTGGAAAGAGGGAAGGTTTTGTCTCTCAAAGATGCATATTTCTCTTTCATATGGAGATACTTAGGTAAACTTCCTGAATTAAAGCATTTATTTTTTTTCCATTCACATGAGCATTTTTCCAGAGAGTAAAAGAAATACCTGCACTTAATTTGCTGTATGCAAATGAAATCTTTTTATGTAATCAATCTATTATTGAAATAATGTGACCTTTGTATAATTGAATTACTAGAAAAGCAATCTTACGGACGATAATTACAATGATATACGAGATTAGCTTTTGAAGCATGAGGAATATCTTCTCTGGAGGTCTTAATTTTAAATACATGTTTTCTAAACCATGTCTGTCCTCTGAATGTATTTGTATAGAGCATCTTGTTCAAGCTGTCTAATAAATAGTTAATAACTAATAAATAGCTGCTATTTTGAGCCAGCAACATATAAATGTTAACAGCTGGAGGCTGGGTGAGTCTTCTGTTAGACAGAGCCAAAAAAGCCCTGGACATTAATCACTGTGTGGCATCCTGATGTTTGTGATGCTGCCTCAAGATGTGATTACAATATGTTCTCTATCATCTGTTCGAGGTACCTATCACCATGAGCATAAGTGACATGCTTACCAGTTATTTAGCTCTTTGCAATCCTTTACTGCGCATTACAGTTCCAAAATAAATGACATTATGCCACATTGAGCTAAGTAATTTCAGTGTTCAACAAGCATTTCATTTATACCTTTTGCTGTCATAAATCCAGTAAGAGCAGGTTGCCAATGCACACACAACCCAGCTACAAGACCTGGAAATTCTGCAGAGAGGAGAGTGTGGAGGGCCCCATTGTTTCTTTTGCTCGTGGCAATTGTTCATCTCCTGTGGTACTTCTAGGTCTGTTTCCCTCAGTGGTTTTATAGTACTGAAACACAAAACTAAAAAAATATACTAATATGAGAGGAAAAGTGCATGGGGACTGCGTTTCGTTATTGTCCTTTCCAAATGGAGTTGGACTCAGTAATTCTTATGGGTCCCTTCCAGCTCAGGATATTCTGTGATTCTATGAAATCAGTTTTAACACACCTTCAGAAATTTTGCTCTCATTTCTTCCTCTTAAAAAAAAATAATATGATGATAATGTTGGATATATGCAAAAATATTCAGATGCCAGGCATGCTCCCTAACAAACACTTGTCCAGAAATGAATGTAGCACAACTATTTTAAGCTTCCCATTGTAGGTGATGAGATATATTTTGATTTCATCAAATAAGAAGCTTTTGACTTGTGTGTGATACCCAACAGTACAAGTGTTACTGTTTTCAGCTTGGATACTAGAACGCCTCTTCTAAAACCCTGCCATTCCTGAACTGTGCTCCCACTGGATTTCTGTGCCTTTCCACAACTCTTCTCAAACACCAGGGGAAACTGCATCTGAGTGTGAAGCAAACAAATCTTACTGAATTGCAAACCTGTTTCCAGTGGATTGCTAGGAGCATACCCTAGAGCATCATATGGTTGTATTACTGTGGGCCATCTTTTATACAAGGTTGGAGAGGAAAGGATTACTTCTTGCTGCCTGCCAATTAGAGGATGGCATCAGATGGGTGAGTGAAGCAGAAGCCTTGGCTCATGAATCATGATTAGGCTGTGGCAGCCCAGCTGTGAAAACTGTGTAGAAGCCTTGCAGCTGAAGGCAGAGTCCAACAGCTTTTTGCAGGAACTTTTTTTTGCTGTGTTACAGAACACTGTTCATGAATACCCCTTCTTGCTGATAGTTACATTTTTATTTCTGTGTTGTTTTTTCTTCATTACATATTCCCTCTTTTGATGGGAAGCTCAGCGGAGCATCTTAATGGAGTTATAGTTCCTTTGTTGATTAATGTAGCTTTAATTGCAAGAGTAGCTTACATGGTTGTATTTTAAGAGTCTTATGGAAGAGATTAATGAAAGATCGAATAATGGTAAATGCATTAAATAACATTACATAACCACATAAATATTAGGAGTTGTTGCAACAGTGGACATTTTAATGAACCACACATGTTGTTAAATAGATTTTTATGAACACTGAAACATTACCTTCTATCTCCTATGCTCCTCTAAATGTTAAATAACCCCCTCAGCAAAACTTTCTCCGTAGAGGGGTTTTTATGGGCTAGGGTTTATTGATGCACTGCACTGTTGTGCATAGAGGTGGGAAAGCCTGACAGATGAGAGGGCTTGCTGTCACCATTCGTTGGTAGCCATTGATGTTTGTCCAAGTGCAGGAGGCTTTAACATGCAAAATGCCATGAAGAATATCCCATACATTCAGGTAAAGGTAACTCTGTGTAGGATCACAGAATCACAGTATTGTAGGGGTTGGAAAGGACCTCTAGAGATCATTGAGTCCAACCTGCCAGCCAACGCAGGCTTCCTAGACCAAGATGCACAGTTAGGCATCCATGTGGGTCTTGAATGTCTCCAGAGAAGGAGATTCTACCACCTCGCTGGGCAGCCTGTGCTTCACTGCACTGTGAAGAAGTTCCCACTCTGGATCTAGTGAGATTCACAGGTTTGTTCCTGCTTTTTGAATCCTACAACCACATCTTCCTCTGTGTTATCTTGGGACTGCTCAGAAAGTTTCAAGTAGTTTGGGAAGGTTGGCTTCAGAACAGCCAGGCCAAGATCCCCGCTCCATAGGATAGGAGTTCAGCTTGAATCACGTTTTAAGGCACGTTTTTACTTTGGATTGAAGACTGAATATTAATAGTTGCAACATACAGCATCATTTTTGGATCTAGGCCAATGCTCAAGTGACATAGGAAATAATGCATTAAGAAATGTGACCTTGGAAACCTAAGTTTTTCAACATTCTAATTATCTTGCATTTTCCTAATTATAACTGGACTCACTTATCACAGGTCCCATTTTTACTGCTCCAGGGTATGCTCCTATGCTAGGCTCCACTCTATTCAAAGCTCCCAGTGGTTCATCATCTCCTTTCACACAGCAGTGATAATGCAATAAAAATCCCATTGCTCCCTTTGTTGCTGATACCATTCTAGAAAACAGCTACGTGACAAATGCCTTCTCTTTATGCAGCCACTGTAATTCTGTCCCATCTGATTCTTTTTGTGCATTGCTATTTGGTCAGTGCCTGTCTAATAAGTTGATCTGAATACCTACCTATGAAATCTAATGAGTTCTCAAAAAGAGATGTTCAGTTATATCATCATGTCAAAGTTTTGACACAGAGCAAGGTAGGAGATACAGAGAGATGTGTAGTTTCTGAGGTAGTAGTATTTTCACCAGCTTTAAAGTGACATTCTGGAAGTTGCGAAATATTTTATCCTGGAGGAATGACAAAAAATTTAAAAGCCTGAATATATGCAAAGGGAGTATTAAGCAAAAATTAGAGGAGGAGTGGGAAGGATGTATGTTCCTTGGAAAAAAAGAACCTGAAACAGGAGGTGGAAATACCAAATGAAGAGTAGTAAGGAAAAAAAAACACATCCAGAATCCATCCTAAATAGCGATGACAACATTTTTCAGATGGTGAAAGAAGAAATAAAAGGTACTGACACAGAGAGATCCTTTCTGATGGTGAAAACCTAAACCCAGCTTAAATCTTCATGATTGTAACAGGCGTTTCTGTTAGCAGCAAATCACACATAAAATGGAAAATTAAAAATCATCAGTGCAAAAAAATAACTTGGGAAATCAAACCTGAGAATATTCATCTGAATGTTGCTTTCCTTTTCTATTACTTCTATGGAAAAGGAGAAGAAAAGCTAAATGTGGGGTGGGAAGGCTTTTCTGTTTCTGTGTAGTGGAATCTTTCATTCTTTTACTTTCACTCTTACTGTCTAAAGCTGTTCTCATCTGCTTTTTCTTTCCATGCAAAATTGCTTTTTACAGAACATATTTGTGGAAAGCTGAGTGGGAAAAGGCTGTTTAAAGGCACTGTCTTCCTTTGCCTGCATTCAGTTCTTACTCTTGTGGTCTTTGGCAGCAGTGAAGAGCTGCCGCCATTGCTTTTCCATGGGATCCTCACATTACATGTTACTGCCAGGAAAATAATTAAAACCTTTATCACATTAAGTATTTCTGTCAAATGATCATGGAAAAGCAACGTTAAATGTGGTTAGATCTAATAATGTAGTCATATGGGGGTTTTGTTTGAGTGAAAAATGCAAGAGATAGGGGATTGTTCTTGGGCTGAAAAAGTGATGTCATATGCAGCAATATATGGGAAATGGATGACAAATTTAAGAAGGGAAGAGTGTACAGGTGAAATATAACTAATTTAGGGTTAACAGTTTGTCTTTTTGAAGCGTTTTGTAGTTGATTAGAGCTTTTAGCTCTTGTAGGGATTTTAGGTCTTGATGTGGCAAGATGGAACAAATGTGAGGGAGATAACCGTAATGACCTTTCCTTCTGCATTTCCTCTGTTAAGGTTTGGAAGTGGACATGGGTGTATATGGAGGACACAGTTCAGACAGTGTTGTGTTCTGTTGCCATCAGTCTGCTAACCAGCTGATGCTGTGCAGTGATGCAGAGGGAAATGAGCTGATTCTGTAGCCAGGGACCAGGCCTAATTAGTTGTGTATCTCCCTGTTTCAGAGCTTATTTGTCCATGGCTCTAGTTATACAAATCAGGTAAAGAGAGATAATCCTAGAGGCAGAATCATAAGGGACAGCATTTAAATCTGTCATTCTGAAGAAGGCTCAACAGCTCCTGACAAAGCAAGGACCTTGGAAAGCTGACAATATGCAGACATAGTGGTAGAAGAAGCATTCTCCAGATTCTGATAACAAGATGCCTTAGGCTTTTATTTATTTATTTATTTTAGTTCCACTGTTTCCAGTATGATATTTTTTCAACACTTTCTTTTTATTCTGAATTCAAAATGGGTATTCTCTTGAGAATACAACAAATCACTGAGGTCAAGCTCTTGACAAACTTCTTTTTAATAAATAAACCAATCTGTTCCCTGTAGCAAACATCCCAGTACACAATCTCCCCAGGGTTTCAGCAGCATACATCTAGTTTCCTGTGAAAGGGGATCTCATCACCTCAGTCAGAGAGTCAGCACTCTGTTGGTTGATGAAATACCTTAGACACATATACAGGGAAAAACTGGAATCTGTCTTTTGTTTGAGTCTACTGATAAATTCTGAGTTTGTTTTCCATGCTGGACAGAAGGAATGAGTCTGTTTATAATGCATTTTTTCTTGCTTTTGAACTAGGAGGGTTCCTTTTGTGCACACAAGCTATTTCTGAATTTATTGCTAAGGTTGTCTGAAAACAAAAGAAAAAATATAGTTGCAATTTAAAGCCCTGTGAAATTCTGTATGAATTGAACATTTACTTTCTCAAAGGCTTGATTGTAAATCCATCTTTAAAAACAGGTTAATAATGATTTTAGGGAAATTTCAGTAAGTCATCATTGCTATCAGCCTTGGCCATGCAAATTTGATTTCATAAGGTCTAACTTTTTATTGTTTCTTCTGTGGAACGTTAAAAAGGACAAAATAGCTTTATGATCTTTTTCACAAGAATTCTGTTTTACTGAAAACCATTTTGCCAAAGCCATTACCTACAGTCAAGAGATTATAGCTCGCTGGCGTTGCACTTACACCGTGTGTACAAGTTTTGCTGGAAGCAGACTAAATTCTGCAGGTGAACTCAAGCTGGATGAACAAGGTCATTTTCAGCAGGATTCAGGTTATTTTAAATCCCAAATCCATAAGACTCCACTTGGATGGAGAGCAATGAGAGTAACTGTTGGTGTTGCCTCAGACTGCCAATACTTTGCAGCTGAGCTTCTCAGGTGTTAGCATTAATTGTATAATTAATTGTGGTGGCATAGTAAGTAACTGCAGATTCTTACCAAATGCTGGAAATGTTAAGTGCTGCGTTCCCTGAGAACAAATTTGGAAAACTGCCTGGGTTGCATACTGCTTATGAATGAGGTAGTAGAGGCAATAATTAATAAACTGGACCAAATCAGAGAATTTTCATGTCTAAAATGTTTTCAGTAGTGCGCCAAACAGAAGGCATGTTGATCATAGATACAGTTTCTGGTAGTTATCTCATGAGAGGTTATTTGTACACGGTGGAAATCTATTCTCTGTGCTTTGCAGATTGAAAAATCCCCCACTGCCTTAGAATATCCTTTTGTCTTCTTGCCTTAAGGCTGCTGATTGTCTTCAAACTTTTGATGCTGTCATGCTATTTTACAGTTATAGTTTTTCTTCTAAACTAATTTTTTTTTTTAACTTACTTGTTTCTAGTTATATTACTTAGTAATCTGAGTTTAAATTGCACATCCAA
The DNA here is from genome assembly GCA_023055505.1 of Callipepla californica brunnescens. Classification (NCBI taxonomy): domain Eukaryota; kingdom Metazoa; phylum Chordata; class Aves; order Galliformes; family Odontophoridae; genus Callipepla; species Callipepla californica. The sequence goes on along the minus strand of JALIRH010000115.1, from coordinate 829,435 downwards.
ATGTTGAATCTTGTTAGCTTATTGAGATTAGCACTGATCTGTGATTTCTGGTTAGCGTACCTTAAACCCCCCCCATTGATTTATTGGGATTAGCAGTAGGATTAGGTTAAATGTAACAGGATGTTCAAGCAAAATCAGAAAGAGCCTTCATATGTTCCTCTGCATAGCTGATCATACGTTTTTCTTCATCTTCTAGCTCTGTGGCTCTTTTTCTGTACTACTTATTTTAATTCTCCCTTCCCCTCTCTATCTTGAGATTCATTAAAAATTATTTCCTGCAACAGAGTTTAAATCACACCTATCTTTCTTCTACATTAGATGCATTAAATTTTTTCCAACATCAGTGTTATCCCTTGATTAAGTTATAGCCCTGAATTCAATTGGGTATCATGTAGCCTTAGCTAGATATAAAACAGTATTAGTTTTATAATGGCATTTTATGTTCCACTTTATTTTCCACTAAGCATTTTACTTGCTATAAGAAAGAGGATTTTTCTGTAATGCAAACTGTCATGCAAAATGTTTGTGTGTGTGATGTTGAAAGAAACCAGATAAGGACATAGTGCACATCTATTCTTTTTTTGTAGCAGTTGTTGTCGTGTGTTATCTTTAATGCTTAACCTAGTGACAGATCTCTCATGTAATCATTCCCAGTGAACACACCAGGAAAGCATCATCCCTCTTCCTTTGAAAATGGATTTGTTATAGTTGTTATCCTCAAGCTTAGTGCCTGTAATTCAGCTCCTTAATTTGTAGTTGGTCTTGAAGCCAGATTCATCTGTCAGCATTGTACTGACACCTGCAAATCTGCCTAGGAATTATTGTAATCCATCTTTTGTGTAAATTAAGCAGGTTTTCCTAACAAGTACTCTTATGAATGGGGAATTATTAAATTAAGATAATTTGGAAAAAATCATCTTTCTTTTTATGAATTCACTTTTATTGTTACTTCATTTTTAGGTAATTTTCAAAGCATCAAGATACTCAGTTTCACCAGACTTAAGATTTGTTCTTCTTGCATACGATGTAAAACAGGTAAGCCAGCATTTCAGTGTTAAATGATCCTATAAATTCAGAAGCTCATGCCCTTGTTGCTTTATGTATTCTGCATGTGACTCCACGTGATATAGTTTGATTGAAGTGCTTAATTTCTCGTTCCATAACTTTCTAATAAAATGATGCTAACACATGTATTTAAGAGTGGCAGAAATACTGTGAGATTTTTGGTTGAGGTAAATTGCCATGACTTCTCTGTAGTGTTTCACTGGTTGTGTTGTAGAGGTTTCATAATCCTTAAACTGTTTCTGGCTGATTATGTGAAACCCAATGTGAAATATTCTAGAGGTGTCACTGTTTTTGTGTGAGAAAACCTTTCTCCTTGCTGGTTCCTTTCTTCATAGTTTCTTAGTGTGTCAAACAGTTCTTGTAGTCCTTTGTGCTGACAGTTTCCTTATTTGACTTACTGAAATTTTTGTTTTGAATGAGTTTGTTTGGGATTTTCTTATCAATATAGCCAATACGGGTAAATGCAAGTCACAAAAATATCCATCCCTTCTCACTAGACTTAAATGCAGTAGCCTCAGTGTTGAACCTGACCCTCAGTAAATGTGATCCACTGACATGAAGACTGTGTGGTTGTGGTTCTGGTTGGCGTTGGATGAAACTTGTGATGCTTACTCTGGAATCCAGTAGCTATTGTTGTGGCTTCAAAGCAGAAAAATGCTCTAGAAGTGGTGGTGACAGTGCTTGAACTGGTAAATAGCATGGTATTACCAGCTAGATCCTCTGTTCTTGTTAACAGTAATGCCAGTGAGTTTTCTCACATTCCAAAAAGAATCTGTTCCTTAAGGTTGGAAGGAAAGTCACCAGAAAGTGTTAAGGAACTCCTTCAAAATTTAGTTAAGTTCTTGTAGTGACTATGTGGTAAAAAAGCAACTTTTTTCTCCACATTTTCCAATTCTTTAGAAATTTCTTAGACTGATAAGACTGACTTCAGTGTTTTCTCAAAATTCATAAGGGATAGGGTATGCAGTGTCTTGCAGAGCCCCTCTCTTTCCACATCACTAATATTTCTTATGTTATGAAAGACTAAGATAGTGCTTATTTTTCATGATATTTCTTGTGCTTTTCTTCAATCTGAGCCTGATATACTGGTTCTGGAAAAGAGGAAGTCCACTCATCTTTCTTCTTTCAGTTGTTCGCCATCAATCATTAAATCATTGTCTACAAAATAAATAAGCAATAATAAAGCTTTATTAACTAAATTGAAGATTTTTAAATAAATAGCAAGAGAATCAGGGCAGATTCTTTCTTCAGAAGAACACATTTGAATATACGAAGATACATTTGAATGTATCTTCTCAAAAAACTGAGAAATCGCTTCTTGTTGCATATTAAAACACAGTGGATTGTAAATGTTAACAGTTTAATGCCCTGTACGAAGAACTGCAGATAACTTGTAGACATGTAGTTTGCATCTCTGCAAATTTTCATTCGTCTCTGGACCTCCTACCCTCTGTTTGTCACTTATTTGTTGTGGTTTAGGTGGCTAATTGCATTGTCAGATACTTGCTGGGTTTTCTGCTCTTACTGAATATTGAGTCTGTGTGGTTTTTTTTAGTGATAATGGTTGTTTACATACATTAATCTGCGTTCTTTGTGATGTACAGTGATACAGCTGGAACAAATTTATTAATCAACAGTTTTATAAATAAGTTAATGTGCTTTAGCTGAGCAGATTGAAGAAAATAGAGGCAAATATTTCTTCAAGACATTTGTCATGAAATTGTGATTAGAAATAAGGTTATTTTGATGCTTGGATTAAAAATGTTGAGTTAAATTAAATATTTGAATATTTATTTTACTATTGTCAGCATTTTTGTTATTTTATGCTTGGAATAGCAAACTTTAATTAAATGTGCAGTTGTTTCAGCACAATTAAGAATGTCCTCTCTGCATAACGGCACATAAATCTGCATGAAAATAAGCCATGTTTGAATGCAAAACTGATAATTGAATGAAACATTTAAACCATGCTTACTGGAAGGAGCAGAACTGTTCTGTTTGGCATAGCAGCTGTTCTACTGCAGCTCTATAAACTTGGAATTCCTTTGCTGTGAAATTTGAAGTGTTGTAAATTGATTTCTGGACAGCAAGATCTCTCCGTTATATCATAGCAGATTGCAAGATGTAAGCCAGCATTTCTGGCATAAGCACTGCCACTGTCTGGAATATCTGTATTTTTTTTTTTTTAACATGTGTGTTGCAATTTTAGAGGTACTTTCTTTGTGTTCTTTTCAGTAGTACTCTGTGCTTCTGAAATGCTTTCATCAATTCTCCAGGTATTTGACTTTGCCAAAACTTTCATGGCTTGACTATGTGTAGTTCAGACTTGGCCACTCACTGTAATTTGATCAGCTTTGCTGAAAAAGTCTTGTTTTTGCAAGGCAATAGATCAGTAGGGAGGACCTAATATGAGAAATTAACTGAATGTCCTACCAACCTGATTCTTCTGGGACTGTGTGAATGTAGCAGCAGGGGAACCTTTGTATGTATTGTATGCAAAGGGGGATAGTTCTGTAGTGGTACATCTTTTTGATTTTGATTTTTCTTTTAAGAAATATCAAGGTATGAGCAGAGAATGAGATACTCTGCGAGTTTGAACATCTAAGCCAGTTGAGATTTCCAGAGGAAAGGTTATTTCACTATTGCTTTTATTAAAGAGTGTGTTAAAATGACCTTTAGACTTTTTCTCACTCTGCCGGTGGTATTATTCACAACTACCAAAAACTGATTTATACTTTTGATTAGAAAGTGGAAATTGAACATTCAGTTCTTGTGTTAATGGTAAAGGATGGAACAGTAAATTTACAATTTGGTAGTGCAGTGAACACTTAAGATCCAGAGTATTTCTTGTTCCCAGTGGGGACTTCGTGCGTCCCTCATCAGAACATTGTCCCTGGAGACCATCTGAAGCTAAAATAAATTTTATTCTAGGTAAAAAAGATGTGGGGCTTTTAATTTATTTATTTTATCGTGGACATCGTAGGCACCATGTTCTTGCTAGAATATAATATGCCCTGGAAAAGCAAATGAATAAGTAAAGCGAATAAATAAATGGGATCAGTTTCTCTTTTTCTTTGTAAATCCCTTTGTTATCCTCACTTGGTTTAATCATTTCTTCCTTGTCACTTGCTGTATTTATTTTTTTCCTGCAAAATACCATTTTCTTCTTTCTGCTTTCAAATCCTTCTTGAATACCAACTTTCACAATTTTTTACTTCTTTATTCTCTTTTATTACTAATGCTTGTTTTCCTTATTCAGTGTATACTGTGTTATTTGTGGTTTGGTTTTAGCTTTTCGTTCAGAAACATGCTTATTAAAATCTTAAAAGTTCATCTCTAGTCTAAAAGCATAAGTATTTATAAATTCTCTAAAATAGAAAATGCTTTTTCTGAGATGGGGCTTCAAACTGTAATCTCTTTTAACTAGAGAATGTTAATAAAACAGTGTGTTTAGCTCATAGCAGATAATTCTTACATTAAGATCAGGGTAAAAAAAATAATAGTCTTCATAAGGGAGGAGAAAAGCAGAGCTGTGGATCTGAATGGGTGGAATGTATCATTTTTCATTCCTAGTTTCTGAATATTTATAAGTTAGTGTATTGAAGGAAAGACAAGAGTTCAGCAGGCAAAGACACCCCAAGAGAAAAAGAAGTTACTTATCTGCTGTGCTTTGATGCCTGTCATCATTTTACTGCTGTAATCACTATTTTTAGAGGATAATGATAGGGAGTACTGACCACAGTCTATGGCAAATGGAGAGAGAATAGAAAGAAAGGGCATGCTCATCAAGCTCTGAGTGTGTGTGTGATACAGGCAGTGTTTCAAGTGCACTGGAAGGCTCTTCAGAGTTTATCTGTAGATTGGAAGAATCTTGGAGGGGAAAAAATTCAATGCCGTGTTAAATTACGATTGTATGATCAGCATCGAGAGATTATCTTCCTACTAATTAGGTAGAAACATAGCATTCAGTTGTCGATAATCTTGGTCAGTTACATCAATTTTTTTTTCTTTGAAAACCAAAGGATAAAGAAATTACCTTGCCTCATTTCTTATTTTTAATCAAGGCGCTCTTTGATGTTAAATGCTCAGAACACGTGCAAGTGTTTTCAATGATATTTTTCTACAGTGCTTATGAAAATCTGACTTTGAAGAGCATTACCTAGAGTACAAGCTGAAGTTTCCTAACATACAGAAGAAAAAGATGAAACGAATAGTGTATTCCAACACACAGAAGCCATATTTACTCTCAGGGTCTCCTTTTCAAAAGACTTACATCAGTAGGGATCTAGGCAACAGTATTTTATGTAACTCTGTATATGAAGCAAAGATCTCATATAAAATTCACCCTTTATTTTTTTCTCCAGAAATGCATATTTCTTCCGATAAACACACTGTTTATGTCTTTCTTAGATCCTTGGAAGTAATCTTTTATTTGTTCATTTTAAGGTGAATACAGAAGCAAATGAAACATTGTGCGTACTCCTGAATGTAAGAGAGCATAAATAGAAGTCTGATCCAGACATGACTTTCCCATTCATTTTTATCTGCCTTCAAAAGTATGTAGGTTTTACCACCATGCAATAAGAAAAAGAAAACAGAACATCAGATTGCATCCTTCACCAGAATTCAGTTCTTACAAATATTCTTTTAGTTTTTGAAAAGAATAAAATCTTTGATGGTAGATCTTAAAAGTCAGGCATTGAGCAGTATGTGGAAACAGGCTATCCAGTTTTTCCTCTTTTAAAGTCTGTTGTACTTTGAGTTGGGGTTACCCGAGTGCCTTCAAATTTGTTAAAGTATAATAGCTAGGCTGTATGCATCTATTGCATATGCTTGACTTATTTATGTGTTTATTTTTTTATTCTATGAAATACTTGATTCTGCCAGCTAGCATATTTATTCATACATACAGATTTGGGGTCAGGTAACAGCTAAAACATAGAAGAGCTCCCACTTTTCATAGGAAGCACCAGGAGGCAAATGCAGCTGCTTCACAAATAACTTCCAGGGACTTTGTTCTATCTGTTCTCACAGGAGTCCATTTCAACCCCAAGATTTAAAATATTCTGTTTTATTTTGTTTACTTTGTATTTAAGTGTAAGATGATTTTTTTTTTTCTTATTCAGAATCACCAGAGATGATCAGTCTTGTTTGATAATTCTTTTTCAAAGATGAGATTGAAAAACTGTGCTTTGCCGTCGTTCAGTAAAAATATTTTGTAGGGCATTTAGCTTTTCAAACTAGATATTTATTGACAGAAAAACTATTTATTTTCAGTAGTGTTTTCCTGCCAAGTATGAATACCATTATTTCAGGAAGACTAAGGTAGTGTCCAGCTGAGTTTCCAAGATCCAGCTTAGATACTCAGTCTTAATGTAGCTGTGATTTTCCTGTCATCGTATTCCTGCATGGCTTCCCTCAGAACTAGCCTCCCTGTGTACATAAATGGGCAATATTACACTATTTAAGTCAGAAGCTTCCTTAATCTATGAACTATTTATTTTATATGGTGTCAGCTCTAGCTTCTGCTGTAATTCTGCCAAATCTGTTACATCTTAATTCTTTTCTGAACATTGGTAGTGTCCAGAAATGCCCTAGAAATGTCTTTTGTTAGTTGAGAATTTGTCTATTACAGCCCACAGACTACGAACAGGGAAATTGAAAGGGTGTTTTATATTCCACTTGTCTTGCTACAATCTGTTGTATGAACAAGTGATGCTACCAGAAAAAGCATACGTTTGAAAGCAGATTTTACAATTAACATTGTAATGTGTGTATCTTTTCAGAAGTACTAGTGACTTTTTTGTTTTAGATATCAGTTAGAATTAACTCTTCCTCGGTGATACTGAATGGAAACAGAAAGTTCACTTAAGATCCATAAATAAATGTTATCCTCAGAAAATAACAGCACAAAGACTGTTAGCAGTTGTAATTGGAGAGCTGTTAGTAACTGGAAAATCCTTGAGGAGCCTTCATTTGGATTCACCAGAAGTGAGTGTAGTCACGGATGCATCCACTTCTTTTAAAAAATTCTTAGTCCTCTGTTCTTAAGAAATATTAATTTTCTCCCTTGTTTTCAAATGAACTAAGATTATTTTACTTCATTTTGACTGGTTTTACCTTGAGTGTGAATCATTGTTAGCTGATTTCTCAAATACAAGTACTAGCACATCTTCAAGTACAGTGAATAAGTGATGCCTGAGGAGCAGGAATCACTTTGTGGAACTGAGTCAAAATGTTAAAGCTTTTTACTGAAAATGCCTTTTTGGTTTTTTTTGGTGATGTATCAGCATGTTCCACAATGACTCTTTTCAGATCTAATTTTAACGTGCTCTTGAGTATATATGCTGAAGATAAACAAGATTGAATTACATAAAAAGGTGCATTTTAGCAAATGTCTGCAGTCCAGTTCATGTGTTCAGTGCTCTCAGAAAGTACAGTTTAAATAGTGGTTTATTTTTTGTTGTTGTTTCTTTTCAGCTTTTCCTAATATCCTCTGTCTAAATTTCTGTCTAAACAAACTGGGTGTGTCTGCTGATGTATTGGGCAGTTGATTTAGTTAATGCCAAGTCCAACTAGACACCATGAATTTACAGGGTGATCCAATTTGTTTGAATTGAATTTAATCATAGAATAGAAACATGGAATGGCCTGGGTTGAAAAGGACCCGAAAGATCATTTAATTTCAATCCCCCAGTCTGTGGACAGGGTCACCAACCACTAGAGCTGGAGCCCAGAGCCACATCCAGCCTTGCCTTGAATGGGATGGGGTATCTGCAACCTCTCTGGGCAACATGTTCCAGTGCGTCACCACCTTCTGAGTGAAAAACTTTTTCCTGACATCCAACCTAAATCTTCTCTGTCATAATTTAAAACCATTCCCCCTTGTCCTGTCACTATCAAGTCACATAAACAGTCATTCCTCCTCCTGTTTGTACTCTCCCTTCAAGTATTGGAAGGCCATGATGAGGTCTTCCCAGAGCCTTCTCAAAGTTAAATAACACAGTCTTTGTTCATAAAAGAGGTTCTCCAACTGTCTTCCCACGCACTGTTTGCCATTGTGATGCTTGATCAACTTGTCTGAGACTACAGAAAGTTCTCTTGAATAGAAATTTGTTTAAATAACATGAAGAGTAAATGCAAAAAAAAAAAAGTATGGTAGATAACATGCTGGTGGCAAAACTTGGTCCTTGCTTCCACTCTTTAATGTTCAATAAAGTACTTCAAATGGATAATTAGTACTAATAGTGGCCTGCATGACTAACAGTCTGTATATCTCCTTATCTTAAATAATGGAAATGAAAGCCAGTTCATAAGCTGTTTGCCTTTCAGAAATGTTTGAAACATTTTTTTTTCCTTTTAACCTTGAGATGATGTGTATAGTAGTATATTGAATAGCATAAAATGCTATGATCATTGAGAGTGATGTATAGTCAGTGTGTTCCCTTACGTCAAGACTAATGAGTGGTAGTTGGTTCAGGACATTGATTAAGGCACTGTTAAGTAAATTAGAGGTGTAGTTTACTACACAAATGGTGTATCAAGTCTCATCTCTGTTGTATTTTATTACTCTAAAGTGAAAATATTTCATGAAATTGCAACTGGACAAGTATATGTATAGAAGAGTTGTCTGAGTGATTTTAGTGAAACTGGATCGTTAGCTGTCGCTTCTTTAATTGCATAGGAAAATGGAGTGGGCATACTTGTCACAGAAAGCTTATTCATACCATGCTGAAAATTATCCATTAAGCTTATCTATTTGGTGTTAAAGTTTACCAGAAAAATGAGGCTGAGGTAAAGAAAAACCACTTGAAAATGACACATTAATTCCATATATGTTTCTAAATAGTTATGAAATGAAGATTTTGTTGTTGTCAGGTGAGGAAAATATATAGTACACTGTGTATGAATAGGTTCTTGTGGATTTGTGCTTTTGGCACACTTCTCATTTATGTGCACAATAAATTCTCTTTGGCTGTTATCCCTACAAGGTATAAATTCAAATATGCAGAAGAAAAAATAGCTTGTGACGAGACTTCCAAAATACGTTTCTACTTAAAATAGGAAACGGTATCCTCAACTTAATTGACATAAACGTACTGAATATCATCTTATACTGACTAGTCTTTTGCATACGTAAGAACAAGAGTTGTCTTGAGTAGCAGTTCCCTTGTGCTGATTTTGTGCAGCATGTTGTAAAACAGCAGTTTGCTTTAATAACAGTCATTGGAAAAAATGAAATTGCTCTTTGTCTATACTTACTAGAAAATTGCATGAAAATAACCTAAGTCTTTTGCATGTGCCTGTCAACCGCTGTAGGACAAAGATCTGTCTATGTGGCCTTGCTCAGCAGATAACAAAGGAAATGTCAAGCAAGGGCAAACTGTGCTACTGTGTCTTTCTCCTGACGTTCTCACTGGATATATAACACTTTTAACTTAGCATGTAACTTTCAAAATGCTACGTGCAAGATTGGCTCAAGTTGTATAGAGGAAGATCATGAAAAGATCCAGAAAGATTGTTATTCTGTCTCATAAGAAGCACCAAAAATACTTGGTCCTTATAGAAGAATAGAGTGGAGAAGTGCTTTACGCATGTTGTGGTTTAACCTTGACAGGAGCTCAGCACCACACAGCCAGTTACTCACAGGACAGGAGAGTAAAATGGAAACAAAACTGTAATGACAATGCTGTATCTACCCGAAGTGCAGTTACTACTTGCTGTGCAATGCACTGCATCAGCACAACAGCCTGCCAGCAATGCAGGGTAGTAGTAGCAAGAAGTAATAGCTTGTTAAGTGAAAATTCAAAGGAAAATCTTTCATGAGAGTGAAAAAGTACCGTAGTATTGAATAAGTGGACTGAATGATATATAAGATTTCCATGTCTAATTACATTTGATCCCTTTGACATTCACACTCATTTGAGAACCCTTCACCAGCAATGAGAGTCAACGCAAGAAAGTTTGTGAGCTAGCTTATCCGATAGTGGAGTAACTTTTCTGAAGTTCTGGTTTAATGAATGCCTGCAGTGTCCCACTGTTACTGGTGATTCAGGAGAGAGCTTTGCACTACCAGGACATTTCAGAAAAAAAAAAAAAAAAAGGAAAAAAGAAGAAATCCATCAATGCTTTTCCAGGTGACTGTGTTAGTCAAGAACATAAATAGTAAGTCTCTACTAAAGGTTTTCTCCTCTACCTCTCGTTTTGACGAGATGAAAGAGAGTGTGTAACGGTGAACTGAATCCAGTCAGTAGATTCAAAATCCTCAAATACCTAAGCAGATGAAGTAAGCCTGAAGTCAATGCTGAATCATAACAGGCTTTCATGTTAGTAGTGAAAGACCATCTCCAAAAGAATATACTGAAGACTGCTATCAGGATCTTGTCTTGGGAAAGATAGATTCATCCAAAGGAAAGTTCAGTTAAGAGTCTAAATATTAAATCACTTAAAAAGATTGCATTAGTGTAGTGTCTTCCAGTCATTAATTTCAAAGTGTTTTATGAAAATATAGAGCTACATAATGGATTTGGTAGAATGTATCCATTCTGTCTGAGAACTGTTCTGTTTCTTTCTGAGATCCCTCGTTCTTGTGTTAGTTTGTACGCAGGCTCTACTTCCTAATAAAGTAAAATAAAAATGGCTGGGAAGGAGTAGTCATGAGTACAGGACAGTGCACACTTTGTGTGGAGGTGATCAGTGAATATTGTTGGGACAACTTTGCATTACTACTAGCTTTTAGCTCTCTCTGTTTGGGTTAAAGGTGATCTCAGAATTTCTGCTTCTGTAGCAGTTAGAATGTTTTTGTTGAGGCATGTGAGCTGCACTCTGCAGCATGGGCTGTGATTTATTGTGCAAAGAATCCTGGGCAGAGATCCTTAAGCTTTTGGAAGGCTCAGTGTCATAGCCAAAATGTCCTGGTAGGAAGAGGCAAGAATTAATCATTTGGGTCTTGCAAAAGTGGGTTGTGTCTGAGGCCCTGCCTGCAAAGTTCTGCATCATGCACCATTACTGTACGCTTCGCTTATTCCACTGCTTCTCTCTCATATGTTCCCAGGTATTATTGCAAGCTCCATTCAGTGTTATTGCATAGTGGTCTTTGGATTGATTGTGATTTTTTTTCCTCTTCTCGTTTCCTGCTTATTGCTTAAATAGGGCATCACTGCTTCTGCATATGGCAGCTGGAAATTGTAGTGGCACAGGGATTGTAACAGGATTCATAATGCACTGATGCTCACTGTTTTGCTTTTAATCACTCACTCTGGAGTAGTAAACAAAATTCTAGAGGACGGTATTTTGTATTGATTTTGCTTAAAAATAAAAATAACTTGGCAAAACAAGGAATTCTATTAAAATGTTGATAGAAAATGTTGGAAGATGTAATAAAACCTTCAAATGAAGTAATATATATAAGTAATCAGGCTGTGTGGATTTCATCATTATGAATGACAAGCTTATGATGAAAAGTGCTTTCACAGTACTGAAGCTCTGTTTGTATTCTGGTACTCTATTCCTATTCTCATGGGCATAGCACGTAAAAAATGATTTAAGTTGTTTATAGAGGCGTCAGAGAAGAAGCAGAATCTTTTGAGAAAGTCCTAAAATATGCTCTTAATTTCTCTTTTGCTTTTCTTGAGTTTACTCTTCTCATAGTGCTTCCCAGATCTACTGTTCCAGTGTATGCAGTAAACACTTAAACTGAATTCAGTGGCTGTGTGTTTTGCTAGAGCTGCTCCATGATGGTTGATTGGAGCCAAGTCACTGTTAAATCACTTAAATCAGCCATGGTGCATAGTTGTGTGGCAAAACTTTAAGTGACTGAGATCTCAACAAGCACAAGATGAAGCAGGATTAGGTTAAAAAAAAATGTTATAGTTGGAATCAGCTGACTTTAAAGCCATTTCAATACTCTTTCAGCCCAGGTAATGAGCTGGGGATCACAAAATTACTGGAATAATTTTTTCTCATTTTTACTTTATTTTTCACTTCACACCTGACCTGTTACTCATTATGTATTTATTATAGCTGCTTACACAAAGAGGAAAACACATTCCTCAGTTCTGCATCACAGATGAAGCAGTTGCTTTTCAGTGCTCTTCGGTCTCTAAAAGGGTAAAGCAGTGACAAACATACGTAAATGCTGGAAGGATCTAGGAACACATACAAAAGTTAGAATCTCTTTTGTGTATTTGTGTAATGTGCTCAGATTGTTTCTGTGAGACTGTAATTGGATGTCATAATGTTTTCTATAGAATCATACATTTTTTATAACATTACGTAAAAGAATTGCATTTGATGGAAGATTATATGCTGTACTGCAGTGAATATCTTAACCTCATTACAATTTTTTTTAGTGTTAGCCTTGAGAACACCCTTGTACTGGTGAATATTTTTTCTGTAGTTACAACCACAAAAAGTGCATATAGTGCATATTGTTTTTATTAGTGACCTGATTTATTTCAGATTTTTCTGATATTTAACAGCATTCATAATGCACAGAACTGAAGTAAAGCTATTTCAGTACTGAGAGTTGGATTCTGAATGAGCTTTGGGTGTTTAAGAGTTTGCCTGCTGTTATGCTATTTCCCTTTTACTCCAAGGACCAGTGGAGGCTCCAATACAGAATAATGAAGAAATGACAAAACTATAAGCATAGCTTTGGAGTGTATTCCCTTTCTTCTACTACAAAGGGGGAGAAGTTACCAAGATATTTTCTGTAGATGATGACATACACCCTTGTGTTTGAAATGTGTTCATCAGTTACATTAGGAGTGTTTTTTTTTCTCTCCTCCTCCTTATAGGTGTGTAAGGATGAGCACTTCAGAAAATGGTTGGGCCTGATCTTTCAGGGTCCTTTCAAACAGTGGCTATTTTATGATTCTATGGAAATGTTTGATGTAGACTTTTCTCTTCTTGTCTGTTACTGATTGGGAATAATTCGTTGTATTGCTGCACATAATAATCTCCCCTTTGGGAATCCATCTCTTTAGACACGAAGGAAGGATGGGGAATAAGATATTTCAATAGTGGGAGTGTTTCTGCTTCTCTCATCGAATTCAAAACTTCAGTTATACATAGTGCTATACTGTCTGGACTAAAATAGGGGAGGGGGTGCAGAAAAAAGGAAATACGAGATGATGACATAAAGAACAGTTACATGATTAGACATTATTTTTTGCAATATTAGTCACAGTATTGCATGTCCTACATGTTGCGCACAGTAATTAGATCCTCAGAGATCTTAATCATGACTGTACTGAATGTATGGAATTGTTAAAGAACACAGCCAGCCAGGCACACATCGCTAAAGCTTACTCAGTATAATAGTAAAATAATGCAAGATCTAAAAAGAAATGACAAGAGTCAACAAGAAAAAAAAAAAAGACAAAAGAAAATGAGCTTCTGTTATGTTATAGTCTTCCACTTAAAATCTTGCCTTAACAGTTTAAATGTATATTTAATGAGGAAGGGGATTTGTAAGAGAAGCTTATAAGTAAAATGTAACCTGAATTTATTGTAATGAGTATTGTTTTTCATTTTCTCTAACTAAAACTAAATAACCTGGAAGACTAAATATTAGGCCTAATCTTTAATGTCAGAGAATGAAATCATCCTCTGAAAGTTAGCGTTTAGTAGATTTGAGGTAAGCAAAGCAAGCATATGGGTTGAAAACATTCTCCTCTGTTTGGAAATTACAGAAAGTGTTCTTGAATGAAGACTTTGGTAAGAAAAGAAAGCATGGGATTCCCAGTCATATGTTAAACCTAAATCTATTACTTATTCCTGAATGGGAATATATGGAATCATTTGTAATAAACCTGTGTTTGTGTAACATTTCTCACCTCTTTCTGAGCTTCCCATATATTGACACTGTGCTTGCATCCTGTTACAGTTGTTTCCAATGGGTTTGACTTTAGAAATACATATATATATTTGTTAGGTTCTTAAAGTATTACCTTTTCACTAGAAAAAGATATTTTGAGAATTGTATCCACTTCTTATCAACTCCTACAAAAGTATAATTCACATAGAAAGGAGGAATCTCGAGAAGCTCTTTACGTTATCCGATGGGGAATTTAGTTCCAAAGTACACAGAAACATTCCCTTATCTATGGAATAGGTAGGAACTTCAATGTGAGGTTTTGTTGGTTATTTTTTGTATGTAATGTTTTTCACCATTTTATCAGTTCTGATGTTCAGTACTAAGTAATTATAATTTTCTGGTATCACAATATGCATTTCCATTCTTGTGAGCGAGGAGGTGGGATTTCTTTAGATCGTCATTTTTGTTCAACATAATTATATATTTAGAAATAATTCTGTAGTCCATTTGTGCTTGCATAAAGTGAGCTGGAAGTCCTACAAGCTGAGAATGAGAGGAGGTGAAATAAGGGAAGAATTAACATTGCATGTGCATGAGAACGGACACCATTAGAGCTATGATATTTATGCAGTTCTGAGACCTGCAAAGTTAAGATTATTTTTCACTGAATTGAAAATTAAAAATAAAAGCATTTATTTGTTGTAACAAACTTCCACTTCATATTAGAACAGAAAAACAGTTGTCTTCAGTACCCCAGTTCCAGAGCAACGCAGGCTGCAGGTAAAGGAGTTTATAATATACAGTAGTACTAAAAAGTGTTTGGCAAACACCAGAATTAGAAAAAAAGAGTATGAGTTAAAATGCATTGACATTTTTTTGAAGCAGTGTAAACCAGCATGAGCTAATTACACCCGCATGGCTGAGGTACCTAAGCAGATATTTGTTCAACAGAATACACGTTGCTATGGCAATCACTTTGTCAAATGTTGAGTAAACATAAAAACAAACAAAAAAAACCCAAAAAAACACAAGCCTTGAAATATTATTTTCTGTTGTGACTATTGTCTCCAGCCCACACAGCTGTTCTGAAATAATGAGCAGTCTCCTAGTATGTAGGATTCATGTTGTAGAAGTGGCAGGAGAACTGTTACTGTCAGAGGTGATCTCTGCATTGCTTAGTGTCTGCACTTCTGTCTTCCAGCATGAAATAGGCTAAACCCCTTCCTCAACCCCTCCACCTGTGCTGCTGTGCCAACTGTGTGGCAATGTTTGCCCAAGCTGCATTCCACTTTCCTGACTGGTTTCTAAGGGAGTAGCACATCTTCACTACATGTCTGAGATTGCCTTAGGAGCCCTGTGGGATGATTTATTTTTCCTTATGGCCCCATTGAGTAGAATATTCCAGCCAGTCATCTTACAGAGCTACAGAAATTGTTCAGTTTTGTGAATTTATGGTACAGGGATGAAAGTGTAGTTTCCTTGGAATATCACGTGCTTCGTAGCTCAGCTCGTAAATGGCAGGGCAGGTTTTAGGTTGATGTATTATGTACCTTCCCTTCCAGAAGTGGAGGAATGCTGGTAAGATACACAAGTGCTGTACAGTCATAGCCATCATCTCAGAGAGCTACCATGGTCAGAATGAATGAAAACACCTTCCACTTTCTCTCTTTTTTTTTTTTTTTTTTCCTCAGAAATTATTATTATTGTTGGGGTGGATTTTTCTCCTTCACTGTTCAGGATAACAATTTTGCAAGGACATACTTGACAAATGCTCTCCATACAAAGAACATTTTTGCAAAAAGAAACTGGTTTTCCATTTTCATGAGCGCTCTCTTAAGTTCTGATCTGTGAACGTCATTTTTTTTTATAACCTGGGACTATGCATTGAAATGTATTCTGGCAATTTATAACAACTGCTGGAGGGTGTGTAGCAAGGACAATACGATTATTTGCCATTTCCAAGTGTATGCATTTGCAGTTTGGCTTTTGCACGTGAAATTGTTTCTTTTGCATCAGCCATCATGTGATATGTAGATACAGTAGTATTTTAGGAAGGAAAAATTAAAACACTCCCCCCGACTGCTGTGATTTTGTTGCTGATCAGACAGAAGTAGTTTTGAAATACTCTAGGTGGTCATAGTGTACTTGTAAATGCAGTGGAAACTGAGAATAGTCAAATAGATAAATATAATATCTAAATATCTAAATAAAAATAGATAGAGTACAGCTTCTGGGCTTTGCAGACAAGAGGCAATGAAAAAAGTAACCCAGAACCTTCCTATTACTCCTATCAGCAGTGTTGCCCAGGGGAACTTTAGACATCCCATTTGAACTTGCAGGTCACATCTTCTGTTGCAATTTGAAGGCTGCTTCCCTTCGTCTTTCTTTCTGTCCTCTCCCATTTATTCCAGTAAGTTCTTTTAGGAGAACTAAACAATATAGTAGCCGTAATGATTGGAATTAAAACTGGTAAACTGATATTTCCTGGGTCCACCAATCTTTCATTCTGTTTTAGAAGTATCATTTTAATTTGGGAGTCTGAAGATATGTTAGGCAATACCTGAAGTTCCCTTCGTTCCCCTCCTTTTTTTTTTTTAATAGGAAAGTGAATAATTGGGTGAAAAAACTTTTCATAAATTTACTGTCACTTAATGTTAGTGTGATAGTGTTTTTTTCTTACTGCATTTTGTGGTACCTTATGGATGGCTGTGGTTCTATGCCTTTTCCATACATGTAATGGAACATAGTGTTTGTAGATTTTATTAAATAAATACTTAAAAAAGCATTATTAGGAAAAGAGTGTAATGGGATTTATAATACCCATCCATCCCTCTGCCTTCAAAGTGCTTCCTCTATCTCAAAGTTCTCAGTCAATGCAGTGGCTGACATTCAGAGAAACAGACTTCCTCTGTCCAAGTTACCCATTGCATTCAGCCACTCTACAAACATTGGAGTGACTTATAAGTTCAGTTACTTCAAATGCTGAACTGGGTTTGCTTCTCATTAGCTTCCAGTTTAAAAAGAATTTTGTTTCTGGTTTGTTTGTCTTTTTTTCCCGTTTTCTGAGCTAAAACTTAAGATTGCCTTGATTAGCCTTAATCATACAGTAGAGGAAACAGAATGACAAAGATTGAATATGTGTTTTTCCCCCTCCTTGTTGCAATTAAATCAACAGTTCTACTAAAACGCATGCAGGGGATTGTTACTCTCAGATCTTGCTTTGGTTTTGTTTTGCAGTAACTTGTGGGTTTGGTTTTTAATGTAGCTTGGAAATTTTCAAATGATTATACCAGGAGGCCTTATCACGTGAAGTTGTAGGGTTTGTATGTAAATGTATATGTGTGCACAAATAGGTGAAGAATAGGAGGGGAAAGATGTCTGTATAAAAGCATAAGTGCAGTGTATTTCATCTGCTTAGATACGAATACAGCTTGCACTTCGTAAATATTTCAACTGATCATAGAATGTGAGAATGGGGAAAAGTTTTACATAGCATTACACTTTTTACCACATCATTAGTGTATTAATCTTTTTAAGTTTGTAATTTGTTTCTAAGATATTAAATGAAGGAAATGTACTGTGAAGGGAGCTTGAAGAGACAGACATAAATGAATTCCGTGTTTCATTGAGTTAGTTGTCTGTATTTCTTCTAACAATCATCCAGACAGGTTTATCTTTTTGGCATCTAAAAATCTCCCTTCATCTGATTTTCTTTTTTTAAATCAGTGCCTGCATAATCTGCTGCGGATACATTCAGGCTAAAGTATGGCATAAGTATGCTCAACTTGAGAAGAGATTATTCTGAGTATCATCATTACACACTGTGATGATGCCCTTAAAATCTGGGATTCAGTGCTTGACTTCTTAGCTTCTAAGCTCTTAAGAAATAATGTGATTAAGAGCTGGCTCCTGATCCTATTGTCTTCACTGACTTGATTCAGTGGTGGTGGATCAAGCCTTTTATATATAACATACAAGAGTGAAATGAAAGCTTTAAAATTATTGTGTCTACTCAGTTAATGGTGATTATTCTGAGGCTAAATTTTCTTGAGAAGAAAGCTTGATAGACAGGTGGAAGATTGAGGAAAGTCAAAGGAAGATGTAGCAAAGTTTCTAATATATTAGGTTTGACTGTGCCTGTACTACTACAGTCCAATTTGAAAATATTTTTTAGCCACCTCAAAGGTTATAAGTGACTGTATGAGCAAAAGACATTTTAAAATGAAAATTTCACAGTTTAAAATCATTCTTTCATTGTGGCAGTAATTTTATAGAGCTGTTGGGCTCCAAAGCTCCAGCCAAGTAATACCATCCGTGGTCTTCTGCTACATAAAAGTCCTAATGAGAACAGAAGCTACAAATGTTGCCATATACACAATTAAGATATTTGAGAGCCTGTGTTTTCCACAAGTTGTAGAAATATGTCATAGAACGATGATTTATTATAACAGGTGAAAAATGAAGAGCCATCTGTACCAGGAGAACATGGGTGGTTGTAGGGAAAATTTGTGTTAAATGTTTTGCTTCAGAAGTTTGTTTACAGGGCAGTTGTTGCTTTAATTTCCAGGGTGCTGGCATCTTGAATGAAATCTTAATTTGAAAATCCTTACCTTGTCAACCAGTAAATAATTGTGGAAGTTAAAAATGCAAAGAATTTTTGCCAGAATTGGAGACTAAAAAATTGCACTATTTCCAATTCTTTAAAGTTAACTTTTTAACAGAGACAGCATATGTTCTCAATATAGAAGAACTTTAAAGCATGATAACTTTTTAAACAGAAAAACTTAGGTTAGCATGAGTCCTTGTGTTCCCTGAAGGATCTTTAGTACTTCCCAAAAGCAGTAGTAGAGTGGAATAAAAAAAAGAAATGAGGTCAGGATGCCTAGGTACTACTCTTCATTTTTCTCAGTGATGGTCTTGGGCATAAATAAACAGTGAAAATGCTTTGCTTCAAAAAGGTATATTTTGTAACCTAATTAAATTGAGATTCATAAGGTAGGTAGTATGTAAATGATTATAAGTTCTACTACATTGTAACTTTGCCCTTTTAAGAAACCTTGAAGTCACACTTCCCTTTTTTTAGTGAAGACTTTTAGACTTTTTCTTAGTGGAATTTGAGGGCTTTCACAATGGGCATAATGCTGCTAATGCTGCTAGAAGGAATTGCAGTTTTCAATAAATGTTTTATACTCATTTCATTCGGTTTATTTTTCCTGCTGAAATTTGAAAGCTTATGAACATTCTCATTGCTTTGGTTTTTCAGACTGGTTTCCAAAAATAACCATGTTTCTCGAAGTCCTCTTCCTCTCCCACCTCTCTGAATTTTAATGTCTTATCCAGTTTCTGTATTGTTTTAATCTAACACAGCATATTCTTTGTATTTCTGTTTATCAAGAGTTGGCAAAATCCGCCCTGAGCTTTGTATCATTTCTGTTGTCTGTGCTTGGACCTCTCTTCAACCTCTCACTTTCTCCCGCTGTTTCTAAGGAAGTTGTTTGTACGCTGGTAGAAAACTGCCTCTTCTAAGGATAGATACAGATTTCATAAATACTGTCATCAGACGTAAGAGTCCAGTATCAAGTTAGAGATGCATTCAGTCCATTTGACAATTCTTTTTGCATTCTTACTTCTTTGCATATCATTGCTTTTCAAGTCATTTCATATCAGACATTCTCAGCTTGCTCTCCAGTTGCTGTTAAATCAGTTTTGATGTTTCTTCATATGGTACCCGTCAGTTGTACTCTTTCTTCAACTTCAGCAACTTACCTGTGTTTTGTTCATCTACCAACTTCATCAGCGTATAAGAATTGACCTTCTTTATTTCTGAGCAACCTATTTGCCCTGCAGGCAGGTGTTAGTGATACAGAATTGATGCAGCTTAACACAGTGGAGTTGGGTTTTATTTAAGCAATATATTTAGCGTTCTGTTGCTGGTAAAAAAATTGCATTATTACCAAGTTAGAGAATGTCATGTTGTCCTACAGTGGCAGGAAGTGGTTAATTTTTTCCTTGCTTCTTTAGTTAACTGAAACTTTATCTGACTTAGCTTTAAATGGCCTCAGAAACCTGCAGGCCTGAATTGCCTTTGCAGTATAGAATGTGAAACAGGCAAAGTCTCCCTGATTGGATCACTGTTAAGAAACATCGTTTGTTTGGCCTAATAACCTTGACTGTATCCTGTTAAGCCAAGGAATTGATTTATGTATTTTTACTAGCTTATGGGATTTTGTTAAGGGGAGCCTGCAGTTTTCTAAATGCCTGTGGTTTTTCTCGTGTGCATGTTATAATTCATTAAACCAGCCGTACAAGTTCATCATCTTTGGTGAATTCTGCAGTATTGTCTGAATGTGCTTGTATATATTCAGCAATTGGAGCTAGCTTTTATTAGAGGTAGAAATTATGCCTATGGGCTGTGACCTGTTTGGAGGATGTGACTAATTTGCTGATGTTATTAATAATGAATGCATCAATAAGTGAACGATAAAGTTGCTTTCATTGTGTGGTTCTGTTAAGATGCATGATACTTCACAAAATAAATAGTAAGTCTCAAGATCAAGGAGCTTTGGGTTGAAATTTTAGAGGCACTCGGGACATAAATTGTATCCTGCTATGGAACAAATTATCCTTTGGTTATAGACACGCTCTTTTGAATGTGAGCAGAATGTGCCTGGAT
Source organism: Callipepla californica brunnescens (assembly GCA_023055505.1). NCBI lineage: Eukaryota > Metazoa > Chordata > Aves > Galliformes > Odontophoridae > Callipepla > Callipepla californica. The sequence continues at coordinate 808,877 of JALIRH010000115.1, read as the reverse complement.
GAATTGACTTCCAGAGATACTCGAAGTGAATTAAAGACAAAATTGTTTAAATTATTAATAGCAATTTTGTACAAGTTCTGTTCTCATTATTCTTTATGAACTGTATATACTAAGGCATTCCTACCTAACTCTTTTCAGAGTTTCGATATGTTTATGTATTTTTAATTTCTTTTGGTTTTAATGTTTCAAACAATCTGTTTCATCATCACCTGCTATGAGAAAAGATATGCACTTCATTAAATTTGAAACAGAGTTCAGCCAAATTTCGATTATTTTAAGTCTACAACATATAGCCATCATGTTCAAAGACAGAATTTCAAGTCTGTAGGAGATACTAGCTTTCAAGTTGACATTTCTCTTCTCTAGCAATGATTGCATCCACAGATTCTACATAAGTGCTACATTGAGTAAAGTGAAAGTTTAATTACAAGGGGAAACTTAATTGAATATTTCTGTTTGATTAATAATAGAGAAGCAGGAACATCACATTTGATTTTAGGCATAAGTCGTGTAAAGGATGTTGAAATATTGCTGTTGGTAAGGAAAATGTGCTGGAATGCTAAGGAGTGCTTTCCTTCACTGTGTTCTTCATGACTGAGTATGGGCTGTGACCTGGCGGTTTGATTTCCCCTCTATGAGGTGTAAAAGCACAGACCACAGGAGAGAAGATAAAGGTCACAAGGCTTTTACTGCAAACTCTCTCAGTTGGCTGTCGATATATTATCTTCAGTTTAGTGAACAGAGCACTGTCTCCTAAGTAACAATGCAGCAGCTTTATTTAACTAAGTAAAAACATAGTGAGAGGGTGAAAAGGCTGAGTGTTGTCCTTTCCTCAAGGAATAACACACCAGTAATTTCAGAATGATGGGGGTCTTAGGTAAAGTAATGTGAATCCCAAATAACTGCAGACCTCAGTAATTACGATCAGTCTGTGCAGAAACACAAAGAGGAAAGAAAAGTGCTGCACAAAATTCTGTTCTTTTTATGCTTAGGTTACTTGGCTTTCTTAATTTATTTATAATCGAAGATACTTAAAGCGTGTTTTTCAGTATACTTTGTCATTATGAATGCGGAATGGTGGGCTTGTGTCTTGTACCTGATGCAGTCCTTTTGACTGATGGATTGATGTTACCTAGGGGATGGTGGGGGGGCATTGTTTTTATTTGTTTTGATTCACTAGCTACAAAAACGAGCAGGATCTGACTCCCAAAATTAAAAGATATGGGATGAGCAGTAGAGAATTTGTTTTGATTTTCAGTAATATTCAGCTTAATTGACTGTTTCTTGTAAATGGATACAAATTTTTCACCTTTTTCGGTTCTTTTTCTGGAAGGAGGTTGTGTTTAGAGGAACACTAGCACTGCTTGGCATTCTGATAAATGTAGCTTTCCTGGTGATGATATTTGGAATCTGTGCCTTAGGAAACTTGTACTTTCTTACAGACATATGCTATATCTAATTCGTATATCTAACGCATTCACTTTTTGCTGTGGAAATTGAAATAGAAGCTTCTGAAATGAATGCCAGAACTCCTGGTACATAAGAATAGCATTATAGCACAGCATGGGAAAGGGGAGAAGGTGTTTAATTTTTCAGTGTGGTTTTAATGTATGTGATGGCCGAAAGGTTGTGTTAGTGTTAGTGTTCTCTACATTTAAGATAGAGCATATTTTTTTACGTGCATAAATTGTCTCTAAACACAATCCAGAAGCCGACTCTTAAACATCTCTCTGAAAGTGAATGTTTAGAAAAAGTGAATTAGTGTCTCCCAGGGAAAGAAATACTGATTTTTATAGGAGTGCCTACTATTGCCACTATGATTATGACTTTATCAGTTTGTTTGTTTTTTGGTTTTTTTTTTGCAAGGATTTTTGTAAAATCTCATAATAAGATTTTAGTGCAGCCTGCAGCTTGGCAGGCAGCCTGAGCCAGAGGTCTCTCCCACACTGAGGAAGCAGGTGTTGGTTTCTACTCCTGCAGAAGGTCACACACAGGTTGCTATGAAATTTCCAGAGATGCTGTCTTTGTTTTGCAAATAGGCTTTTTTATTTTTTTCATCTTCAAAAACAATCCTGTGTGGGATGTATTTCAGAGCAATCTTTTCTTGCTGATGGCATCTCTTGCCAGTAGCTAGGTCCTGCCCTTTCCTGCCCAGGTGGCCTTGTCTGAGCAGAGGGCAGAACTGCCCTATCTCTGTGGCATCCAGCTCTACTGCCTGCAGCTTTGGGCTTCTCTAGATGTTGCCCATGAAAGAATGACCCTAAAACAATCTCTGTTCACTCCAGGGAGTACCTGTGTCCCATCAGCTCTCCTCTATGTTTCTATTCAGTCTTCTGTGCCAACACTTCTTGTCTTTACGTTATACAGCATAACAGGCCACTGTCTTTTACCTACTTTCCCAACAACCTTCAACAGAAACACTAACTTTGGCAGTAGCATTTTGTGTGGAACAATACACGAAAAAGGGCACTGGGAATTACAGTTTGTGACCTATAAATCTGATCAGCGAGTATAATCAAAAAGTATAGAGTTCTCCATGAAATGTATTGTGTTTCTGTGTTTTCTGTACAGTAAACTAGAGTTGCCATATCTTTGAATTACTGCCATCTTATGTTAAAAAAAAAACCTACAAACTATTATTGCACCTGCTGGCACATCAAAAAAGAAAAAAAAGACATATAAGTTGATCTAACTGCATTTTCCTCAGCAGAAGTACATACACTATACAAGGGTAACAGTCCATACAGTAGATTATAAAAATTGTATTTGAAATTAGTGTTAAATTTATTATTAACTCGGGAGATTTGTACAAGTTTGCCAAAAAGTTTAAATGGATGCTAACTGACCATGCTGAGTTTCTGCTTTGAAGTGATGAGCTTGATTTTCTTGTCTCGTTCTGTTGGAAATCTTGACAGTGTAGCTAGTATGGGACTAGCTAAGAATATATTATTATAACTGTTACTTTTGGTCTTAAAGAGTAGAAATGTGTAGTATTATCCTCATATATATCTTTTCCAGTTTATTTGTTGCCTGTGAAAAAGCTTGTTTTTCTTACTCCTTTGTAGTACATCCAGCTATCACAAATAATCAGGTTGTACAGTTCATTTTCTAATTCTTAAATTAGTGTCACATTTCAGCTAAAATCACTGAAGGTGGCTTTTATGAATTGAAGAAGGCACTGCCCTGAAAATGGCATTGCAAATTAAAAAGAAATCACTGGAGTGGACAGTGTTTATTTCCTATTCTGTATACCTTGAGAATTATGTTTATTCTCTGGTAACACTGGCTAAATAAACAGAATTAAGAGATTTTTTGCCTGGGGAAGCTGTGGATGACCAATCTGTAGAGGTGCTCAAGGTTAGGTTGGATGGGGCCCTGAGCAGCCTTATCTATTACGAGGTGTATCCCATAACAAGGGGTTGTAACTGGTGGGTTTTAAGCTCCCTTCCAGCCCAAGCCATATCCTATCATAATTAAGTTATTATTAAATATTAATAAACGTGCCATAACTTTTAACTTCCAATAGATTAAAAGAAGAACAGAAAATATCATGTGAAAATGGAGCATTGAAACTTACAGAACAAATACTTCTCAACAGCAAAGTTTTTAAAAACTGTTTTAAATAGAGGAAACTTTTTTTTTTTAATCTGAAGTGAATGTTTTCAAAATTTCTGTTTTCTTTCCATACTCTGGCAAAATATAAGAATAAAACTGAATGACACAGAGCTTCTGTCATTCTTGAGAGCATGAGCTTTGTAGTACTTTAAAATACCAGTAGTTTCTTCTTATCTTCATAGTACTATTTCCTAGCACTTTCCTAATTAGCAAATTAGCTTATGTTGCTGAAGTCATTATCATGAATTTTTTTTGGTGTTGGCAATTACAGAAGCACCTTGATAAATGCTGGAACAAAAATAGGATCTTTGGGCAGGCCACAGGAATATACAGGAGGAAGTTCCTCAAAAACTGCCTAAATTCCGTTTTCACTTTAATCCTTGATGTGCCATTGGAAAGACTTGCATAGGAAGTAATAGTTTATTTTATTTATCAAGGAATGTATCTGGTTTGAACATAGTCACTGTATATCAGTATGTGTATAGCTGACACTGCCTGTGTTTTTATGTATGTATAATAATGTTTTCCACCATCCCCATTGCAGAGTAGAGTTAAACTATACCTGAGCCTAGATTCTTAATTAAATAGCACAATTCCCTTTTCTTGGAAAGCATTGTTTTATTAAAGATACTTTTAGTTCACAGCAAAGCCTAACAACCATCGTAGGCACAGATATCACAGTAATACTGTAAAACACTGAATGGTGTTTGCATTTTTTTTGCATATTCCTTTCATCTTCTACAAAATGGAGTGTATGCTACATTAATGTGAATAACTTTCAGCTTTTCCTCATCTTTCTCTTTGATTTCCTGTGATCATAAGGATGTGCAGGGACTGCTTTATGTAATGGCTGATTTAATGAGTTTGGTGTCATCAAAGATGAGGCTTCAGTTTCAGTTTCTCTGCTACCAGCCATGTTTCACTTGTAGAAGATGGAATATTGTGTGTATATATGTATATATAATATTGATTTTTCTCAGTTTTTTCTTTTATGAAAATTGATATCTTAATTTTCAAATGTACACAAAATCAAATGGAAACTTGTATAAAGCTATTAAATCATTTCTGTGAAAGTAATATGACAATTCTATAGCTGACTTTGATGAAGGGCTGCAGAATGAATATGTGATGATGTGAGTGTGGACATATATGTATGTGGAGATTCCTCTTCACTCTATACAGGCCTTTCTTTGAAAGTACTCATAAGTGCAGTTTCTGTTTTCTCAATGTAGAAATGAGTTTCTTGCTCTAACCAGGGCAAATCTGGAATCTCATTTTGTTGGGCTGTGAGCCATGGGCTGGCAGATGTGTTTGGGTTGCAAGGGTCCTGTAAGATCATCGAAATTCTACATGTTTGTAAAATATTTTAATACATTTGAGAGGGAATTGTTCCACATACAGAAGAATAAGGAGATGGACATACCTGCTTTCTTTATTTTTAAAGTTTGAAGGGCCGTCTGACTTGAAATCAGATGTGGGTTGGTTCATTTAATAGTATAAAACAACAACAGAAAGGGCATTTTCAGAGACGTTTTCCTATTCTTAGCATATTTTCTCCAGTTTTCTTCCAGCTCTTTGTATAAAACTTCACACTCTTAATGGTTTTAATTCTGTAAAATTTTCAGCTTTATTGCATAACAGCTGGAGATGTTTCTCTAAATGTCAGGAATTATCATGGCACATTTAGAAGAACTCAGATTATATAACCCCAAGGTTGTGTGTATTTAAATCTAACTTCATTACATTTTCTGAAAGGTAGAATTTCTCTTTCTGAAAGGGCCTCTAATGTTTTTCTCTCATTAGCTGTCACACTTTAAAATCAGTGCATAAATCCCTGCACAAAGCATTGACATACTGAGGTTGTATGTGTTCAGTTAACTGTGAGATACATTCCTGCATTCTTCATTATTCCAAAAAATATCTCTCCAAAAACAGGTCAGTTTCTTCTCTTGGAATGACTGACAAATGGAGATATTGTTATTCATGAGTATAAATTCTTCCAACATTTAGTATTATAAGTTGCCTGTCTTGAAAGCAAATTTGCACAGAAAAACATATCCAGCATAGAATCACTCACTTAGATCTTTGAGACCTGGGGAGGCCATGAGCCCTGGTCACAGTGGGGACAGATCTCATGTGCATAGCATCAGAAGGTCCCTGCAGGGCAGGAGAGGGCTCTGCTGATGGCAGCTGGCAGGTAGAGCACTGAGCAGCCCTTGCCAGCAGCATCTTAAAGGCAGCAGTGAGTGGCTGCCAGGGCATGTGGTATGACGGTGCAGCTGAGGATGTTCAGGGGAGAATAGTAAAGATCAGATTCTGGGATATCAACTATGGTTTTATGTGTGATAGTAGAGCAATTTAGCACCTGTTTCAAATTGGTATTTTTTTTTTCCTCTAGATGTGGAAAAAAAATTAATGTAAAAGGACACCTCCAGGAGTAGTCCATTACCAGAAGAAACTCAGTTATTCTCTTTCCCCTAGGATTGCAATATTGGGTTACAGCCTAAATTTTGCCTGTGATCCACTTTATATGCCTGAGCTCTATTTTACATCTGGCTCTTAAATAACATGGAAAAATCCATCATGTATTCAAATAGGATTTCAGGTGAAATTAATAAAAAATCTGACCACGTGATAGAGCTAAATACTTAATGTCTGTATGAGTGGTGATGCGCAGACACTTGGCTGAGCTGCAGCACAGCTGCTGTGTACAAGCTGTTTGATTCATCTCTAGTTATACACCAAGTGTTTGTTCTTTTTTCTCTCCTTTTCTATGCAGGTTATTGGAGCAGTGGCTGGAAATCAAAAGCTTGCTTAGTATTAAGTTCTTCTTCTGCCAGCATTACTTTTTTTTTATATCTGCAGTAGCTATTGCCCTGCTATGAATTGAGTGTTCCTTGTTTTCACGTGTCACCTCTTTGTTTGTTCTTACATGGCCCTTCTGAAGTTGTAGAAAAGGTGTCTGAACCACAGAAAGAAAGGAGTACTTTGTGCTTAGCTGTGTATAGATAAAGAGGATTACTGAAAATCACATAAAGACTACTAGGGATCAGCAGTCTCTACATGGGGGTAATGTTCAGGGGGATCACTTTAACAAAATACAGGAGAGAAAATCAATTGAAGAGCATAGGCAAGGATGTAAACACTGTGTGTAAATGGCCAGCAGTGACATTCTGGCATTGCAGAGGCTGCTTGGAGAGCACTGCAGCTCCTGTCGGCCTCGGTGGGCAGTGGAAATGCACATGGGAGGACAAGGGGGGAAACAAGGCAGTTGTTGCTCACTCAAGTTTTATGTTCCTGCGCAGCTGTAGGAGGGCTGGGACACACAAAACCTGGTGTCTGTGAAGTCCTACTGGTGACTGAGGGAGAGCAGAGAGTCAATAAATGTGCTTCAGCTGTACTCGTGGAGGGAGGAAGAGCTGCCAACAGCTGCTGTGGGATTGATGACTTTCCTGCTCCACTGTTCAGTAGCAGGGTTAGCTGTGATCTGATGGCTAATGCATTTACATCAGCAACAAACCGGTAGGTGCTTGGCCAACAGTGGTGAAAGGTACAACTGCTCTCCTGGCCCTGCTAAAAATCGCTGCAGGGAACTAGCTGACGTAATGTAATTGTGATGATTAATTAACTATGATGGCTCACAGAAGATAGAGAAGATCCATAAACCGAAGAAAGACAGTGGTCTTCCAAACTGAGGTCAGACAGGAGTTTTGTAGAGAAAGACAGAGGGATGGATCTTTCTGGGAGTTCATACTGAACTGCTGGGAAGTGCTCAGAACATAACAGGATAGTATGTAACAAGCTTGCCATATTTAAGTCAAATAAAACCAGTAAATAAACACACTCCAGGCAGTGTACTGGCAGTACTGTAAAAATAACAACAAAATAATCAAGTATGGGGTCGAAACAGGTCACAGATTGAACACATAAATAGTACTCTTAAGGAAAAAAAATCACATTTCAGTGTTTAATTATAGATTTGTTTTGTTGGATGGGAAGCCTTGAAAACATTATTTAGTCTAAGGCCTGAAACTGAGTCTTCAAATAAGTAAAAGGTTCCTGCAAGTAGTAAGGTGATAAACTTCTCAAACTTCTCTTTTTTATGCTCTTTTACTAGGAAAATGGTTAGTCTGTAGCATATCAGGTATGGATGAGATTGTACATACAACTTTATAAAGATTAAAACTGAAATTGCTTTCTTAGAAGGGTTGTACAGACTCTATCCCTGAAAAATATTTTAAACGTGGTTAAACCACTATGGAATACTTTAGGAGCAGCTCAGTTCTCTCTTGAGGTGAAACTTAGTTTTACTGATTTTCGTTCTGATTTTTCCATGGTTTTTTTTTGTTTTTTTTTTTGCATTAAGAATTGATATTTTAGATAATTAATTCTGTACTGCTCGTTAGTACAGTTCCATGCACTATATGTTGCACTGCTGAGGATAACACACCTTTGATACTAAAAAAAATTCCCTTTTCTTTATTGATTGTAAAACTTACTTAATTTGCATTAAATATGAACAGAATGTTGATCAGATTTTCTTTGTTATCTGACGACATTGTAACAGTCCAGTTTCTTTATTGCACCGAGAACTCTTAGAGCAGTAACAACTTAGAAAAAAATGTATTAATCCAAATTTGACACAGCATATAGGAAAAGCCGTATCATGATTAAGGAAGTTATGTAAATAGTTGAAATAAAAAAGACAAGAGACGGTATTTCAGAAGATGATAACGTAAGCACATTTTGCCTTCATAAACCAAAAACTAAATTTGAAACTAACATCCTGTAACTGCTGGCAGTTCTTTACTGATGTCTGTCCTACTTAAAAGTAACACAATTTACTCTTTTTTTTTTTTAATTAATAGTGAGTGTCTCGTTAAAGAAAAACAAAGTAGCACATGAAAAGTGCTCTCAAAGATGTCAAATTCCTGTGCGTTTTTTTTTTCTTCAAAAAAGGAGTGTTTGTCTTTACGCAGCAATGTATTACTGTTGTAGCTGTGCTAAATTAGTTAGACAAAGTGTAGCACATTGCAGACAGAGCACTCTATTCTTACAGTTCTTACAGTTTCTTAAAATGTATTTATGGAATACAATGGAGCACTTGGCTGCGTGATAAAAATCTTCTGGAAGATGTAAAATGCTATTAGTATGCAATAAAATGGGTAGCCTTATTATTTAGTCCTGCTGTACAAAGCATTACCATGTCTCTTTCTTGTCTTCGTAGTTTAGAGTTTAAATCACTGGAAGGGTAATTGCTCAAGACGATCTGTGGTCAGATTAGCTGCAATAGCCACAACGCATAGAGTAGAAAATTTCAGTGTTACACTTTGTATTTAATGGTGGACTAATAGAGACTTGTTCCAGTAGGATAAGGAGCTATGCCAGAGATGCAAATGGAAGTTTAATAGGATCTGCTAATGGAATACACAGGTTCTCCTAGGTAAAAATCAATGGGCTCCTGGGTGTGAGTCCTGTTAGATCGACTGTACCAGAATAATACATGAGTAAAAGAGCAGTCTCTGCAGGAAGCCCCATCAGTTAATGACTGGAATGGATGATGAGAGCTAGAATTTCTTCTATCAAAGAAGGTCATTAGCAGACTAACTTGACACGCTTCCTAAATACTGAGAAAGAAGTGTCTTTTAAAAGAAAGAGCTCAGTAACATTTGCATAGGTATATCTTTGGTGTCAGGAATCAGTGACCCAATTTGAACAAAAAAAAGAAAATAAGAGAGAAAAAGGTGGAAGAAAGTTCTTAATTGGCCCTTGTAAATTCATAACTTGCAAAATGAATATGCAGTTAATCATATAACTTACACCTGTATATGAGCCAGAAGCAGCACACAGAGTTCTGTGGGTATCTTGTATTACATGGATCTCATTGTGCTTGTGGAGTGAGATTGCTAATTAACATTCCTAATGCTAAAACAAATAAGAATGATGATCTTTTTAACAAGAATGAATTATTGGATCACGTTTCATCTCACTCCCACAGCATTCACATATAATGCAGATATCTTTGTGCTCACTTAATGTTAGCTGAAAGGAGAATGGTGCACACTGAGGTCACTCCACAGATCCTTTTGAAACATTCATCCATTTAAGTACAAGCTGATGTCCACATGTGAAATAGATGTCTGAAATGAATCTTTATGTGGGTGAGGTTAATAGTGCTGTGTACTACTCAGGAGCATGGAATTCTAATGAATGAATTCAGAGTCAATACAGACTTGAGGTCTGGGTTGGAATAGTTACAACGCTCAGTCTGGGGCCACAAAATCAGACTGAGAATAAATCCATGCGGAGTATTTGCTATGAATCCTGTTAGAAAACTTTGCTGCTTGTCTTTGAAAGAAATCTAGATCATATATGCTTCTGTACCTGAATTTTTGGATCTCATAAGTAAAATCTAACTAAGAGGGCTGGGTAAGTCATTCAGACTGCTGCTGAATTCTGAGTCACACACATTGTGTCCGTTCTTGCTAAATGGACAAAAAATTTCTGTAGTGTAAAGTTTCTGAGAAGCTTTTGTCACTAGACCAGGTGCTCACAAAAGAAAAGTATTTCCTCCAGAGATTTCATTGAGAATCTTGTTCAACTCGGTATATACAGTGATAAATTATTTTGAAATGAAGTGAGCTTACAAAAACGAACAAAAAACCAAAACCAACCAAACAAAAAACCTGCAAAAAGGATATCCCGCATAATCAATCATTGAAGGACCCAGCTTTTTTTTTTTTTCCTCTTCTTGTTTAGCTGCAGCAGTTGTCTTTCTCACAAAGATTTTATGATCAGCCTGGAACCTCAGGAAATGTGCAAGTGACCTCTCAGAAGGTTTTGCAGATTAACTTGTAGCCCATGCAGCATTGATAAAAGGGCAACTCCAACTTGAGTTGTTGAGACCTTGACTTGTAGTGAAGTTTGATCGTGGGAACTTTTAACCTGCGTGCAAGAAAATATGTATTGTTATTTATACTCTTTCAGCTGGTGTCTGATATTTGGGCATACTTTTTGCGGTGGTTACACAGAGAGATTTAGAAAAAAGATTTCTGAAGTTTAATCATAGAAAATAGCTTCGCACTCTGGTTAGCTACATGAAATTACATCTGATAGGAAACGGTGTCCTGCAGCTGTTGGAATCTGGTGGTGTTTCCTGTTGTGGGGAGTGATAAGCAACTATCATGAAGTTGGTCAGTTTGTGAGCACGATGCGCTACACTGTAAATCTTTGATGCACCTTATCAGATCCGGGCTTTAATTAAATACTTGGAAATGACGTCTCTTGATTGAAATAGCAAAGCTATTGTGTTGACAGATGGAGAATTCTATAAATATCATGAAAAAAATTATGAAATATTGAAAGACAAAGGATGAAAGGTCTATCAGCACAACAAAATTAATTCTCAGAGGAGCTACTTTAGCACAAGCAACACCATCTGTGCAGTCAGTTGTGCTGAAATGTCTGTGACCTGTATTTTTGGTATATTCTATACCAGCCAGCACAGATGAGTAAAACACAGATATTTTTTCTGTTCTCCTAAATTCATTGAAGTTGCCTTTTTCTGCTTTGACAAGGCATTAGGTTGTTGCCAATGCCCTTTTTTAAATGTCTTAGTAGAAGCACATGTCAAACAGGTAGAAAACTGTCTTGTATTTATTCAGCTAGGTTATCACATGAGAATCCAAGCTGTTTCACCTGAAAGCAGTAGAAGGGAGATGCATAGTGCTGGTAATGAAGTTAAGCTTCAGAGATTCTGGTGGAAACAGCATTATCAATAGTCACTGCTGTATATACCATCAAAGGTGATCTTGTCTTACAGGAGTTCTGAAAAAAAAAAAAAACGTATATGAAAAGAAACAAGCAGTTTTGCAGTGACTAAATAAGAACAAGTATCTGATGTAGTTTAATAAGTGATCTTTTATGTCCTGTGACAGTATCATCAGACCAGAAAGATAGTTATCTCAGAAATATTTAACATCAGAACAAAGGAAAAAAATTGTATTTTAAAATAGAACAAAATACGTAATAATACTGTTTGACAAAGGGAAAGGATTAAAAGAGTTTTAAAAAGAAATTCTGTACCAGTCACTTCCCCAGACAATAAAAAACAACAGCAACAACAACAACGACAAAACTAGAGAAATAAGGCACTGAAATATCTAGCTAGCTCTTTTATCATTGGAATGTGGAATTTGCTACCTTTTCCCTGAAGGAGGGACAAACAGTCTCATGGAAAGCACGCTTCATTGTTTACTGTTGTTTTAGTTGTTGTTGTTGTTAAATTGATTTCCTAAGCCTAAAGAAAAACAGTCAGTTCAGCTCAAATCATTGCTAAAATGATGCTGAGGAGCAACTGCCTTTGATTAGAAACGCTATTGCAAGAACATAATTGAAGCCACTACATACAGTTTTTAATAGTATTATGTAATCCTGTAATTGAAAGCTTTGTCACAGAGCAAATTGCCAAGGACATTAAAGGTCTGTGTGTTTTTCAACCACCTTAACCATCCTATCTCATGATTCTCTTGAGGCTCATTGTATGCAAGGATATCTTCTGTCTACATTATACATAAGAAATACATGTTTTTCTCCGAAGAGGCTTTGGCTGTATTCCTGGCTCTGTGATCAAAGGAAAATTGGCAAACTGTCTCTTCTTTGACTAGACCTACAGGTCAGTCAAGAAAGCTGATAAAGCTTCTGGCATTCAGGTTTCTCAACAGTGTTGAAATAAGTGTTGAATAAGTGAATGAGAGGTGGCAGTTACTTTGGCACAGATGGAATGAAAGATCTTTTAGAGTACATACGAAGAGCTGAAATACCTTGAAATAGATTGCAAAGAGTAGACCTTTATGTAACTGTCCCAGAGAAATGTCTCAAACATGTCTTTGTGCAGTTGTCTTTGTTGCATGTTATGCTTTAAGCTGAACTTGGTCACCTGCACTGAGGAGCATGGATAGTGTGACAGAACTACGAGATCAAATGGCTGGGTCATCTTTTTAGAGATGTATTCATATGTGCCCCTTATTACTCATTTTTTTTGTTCTTTTTAAGTAAAGATGGGACTTCTCAGGTATTTGAACACAAAAGGTTGTTAGCCTGGGGTCTTAAGCAATAAATTAATGTTTCAATGAAGGCAGTCAAATACCTGCTCAAATTTAACCTTTTTCCTATTTATTGTCTGCAAATGTAGCACCAGATTAGGTGTTTTCCAGTGAGATGTTCGGTGCAAGATATTCATCACTTTGTTACAACTTCTTTGAGATCACTGTGAAGTTGTCCTTAGTACTAAAGAATAGCTCTCATATGATGACCTTTTAAACACATCATCCTGAAGAGGTCTTCTTTTTGCTACAAGATTTCATGTTAGCTCTGTCAGAAGAACTATAATATCATAAAAAGGCCACAGCACAGACTAATGTGGAAATATGGTACAATAAAAGAAAATTAGTGCAGCTAGGCCTAGTAGACTACGAGAAGCATTGTGGTGTGTTATTAGGAAGTACTGGAGTGTATAACTAGCTCTGAGCTCAATTGTTGGAAACTGCATGGGGAGGTGGTATTTTGCACAGTTTTGTACCAAAGTAGTAGAACAGAAGGAGAACAATATAAACCAGCTGGCTGGAGGAACAGCACCAAAGAAATCACAGAGGTGGGGGAGATGAATAAGGCATGACCAGAATGGAAATTTAAAGGCTAAATTTCATCTTTAGTTTTAATTATATTACAAACTTATTCTTGTAGACGGTAATTTCTTTTTGTACTCTCCTAATTGGTGTAGTCTATTGAAGATAATGGAGTTTAAGCTCCAGTGCAGAGCAAATATAAGAAGAGAAATTAGCCTTGCAGTGTAGAAATCATTCAAAGAGTTTACGCAAGGTTTTTGGAGAATGGTTTTTAGTGATTGCCTCTCAGCCATATTTGCTGCCTGATATGTAAGGCTTTGGTGGTGGTACAGGAGCATTTATCCTCATGGATTTCAAAAGTAATTGGCAAACCTGTTCACAGCTCAACCTCTTGAGATATAAAGGCAGATAATTACTCAAAAAAAAAAAATGAGGCAAACAGCTGTTTTACTACAAAAACTCTTTATTATTTCTCATATTATTCTCTCTTTTTATTCCGCCTTCTTGTTTGCTGGCTTGCCCCCTCTTCTTTTCCCAACTCTTTTTCTCTTCCATTTTTCCTTTGCATTTCTTCAAACTCATAGCCATTGCTCTCATTGCTCATCACTTCTTGAATTCTATTGGGTCTCTTAATCTCCCTGTGTCATTTCTGAGCACTTATCTGCTTCCAGTGTGAGTCAGATGGAGAAGAAAAATAGGTAAAGACTGTAGTCTTTTCTTCAATATTATCCCTCTGTATGCCTTGATTTCCCTTTGCATCCTCACTGTTTGTTGGCATCTTCAGCTCAGTTTTGTCCTCAGAAACTGGACGTTGTATGTCATATGACTTTAGAAATTTCTTTACCTATTTCTTAGCACATTTCACTTGAATCAGCTAGTGCACATTTCTGTAAATATCACCACATGAAAAAACGTCTTTGAAACAAGATGTGGGTTTTTTTCTGTCTTTTCTAATTTCCTCTTTAGCAATCTATTTGAATAAAAGCAATATGTGAGGAAGATATTATCCCAGAAGAGCTGAGAGGAAAACCGAATCTTGGCTCATTTCTTTCTTCTTAAAGAGTAAACTAAATTAAACCTTCACAAACAGTCTAAGCAGTCTTGATGCAGTTCTGCTTTAAACGGTCAGTGGTGTGTGGAGATAATCTAAATTTCTCATGAGAGATGCCTTTCTAATGGGACTTAGGTTGTATGGGAAGGAACTTGTGGAAAGATAAGGCGGCTTGAACTATTGGGAAGTATTAAAGTGTTTAAATGTGTATTTCTAAGGCCGAATTAGGATCTCCACTGACAAGAAATAAGCAGTGTCACCAGCCTCATATTTCTGTGGAGATAAATTTGTGGATGTATTTCTGAAATAGTATCTTGCGTTTTCCCTCATGCTAGTTTTGATCAAAATACTCTTGCATGTTATGAAGCGTCCTATAACAAATGAAAATTTCTGTAAATAATGAAATATTTGTAATGTGAATTTTTTAATCATACAGAATATGATGATGCATATGAATAATGTGTGTGTACAAGTGTATTAACATAAAAGGCACTCATGTTAAGCTTGAGTCTTACCAACTTTGCTGTCATGTAACAATGCTTTCAGTGAAGTTACACCGGGTTTTCAACGCTGTAGATGAATAAGGCAGGAAAGATGCATATATATTTTTGCTGTAAGTCATCTTATACAAGACTCAGGAAACATTTTACATGATAGTGTAACTAATAGAATTTCAAATGACAGTGATATATGAGGCTTTCAGAATTAGTAATGAAAAACATTCTTTTTTGTGACTGAGTTGTACATCCAGATATAGGGTGGTCTATCTCAGTTCTTGGTGTAGCAGAAGGAAAAGAAGTTTTTGCATATATTTTCAACTGCAGTTAGTAACATATTACTGTTAGTTAAATGCACTGAGTTTAACTGATTGTGAGTTATTTAACATTCTGCTGTAGATGTCTTTTCCTCAAGTTAATTAATCTTATGGAAAAGTTATATATGGAATGGTTGAAGCTATATCAAATTTTTTAGAGGTGCCTTTTTTGTTTAAAAAGATGAATTATATGTCTGGAAATGTCTATTTTGTATTTATATCAGTTTGGTAATAAATAGTTGTTGCTGCTGGTAATATTTCATACCCAAAACTATTCGTGCTGGCCATAAATTATTACCAGCGATATGCAATGGTTCATATCAATCATGACAAATAATTGATGTTTATTTAAACAAATAAATGTGGGGCTTTCAATAGTTATAACCTTGTCATTTAACTTGAGTGCTGCAAATTCATCAAGCTAGCTCAGTTTAGCTCTTTGCAATTAGATACAGAGCTTTCAGAAACAAGTTATTCCACTTACAAAGATCAGAAATTATCTTAAAAACATAGAAATAGACATTTAGACATCAGTAATAGCCAAACTTCCAGTCCAGCTCAGTTTTTTCCTTGAAGTGGGAACAGTGGGATTCAAAGATGGATGAAATTCTTCTCGGTATTATTGACATTACTGTTGGTTGTTTCTCTGGGCTTGCTCTGAAACCCATTGAAGAACTCGTTGGGAATCTCTGTCTATCATACTGATCAAATCGTGAAGACTCATTAGCTGCATTTCACGTGTTGGAGGTCAGGGTTGATGATCATAGCAATTGTTTCTAGGTGTGTGAACTATGAAGCAATGTATCATCAACCACAGTTTATAATTAAGGCATGCTGAAGGGATTTACTGGGTTGTGGTGCAAATCCACAGTTAATGAAGGAATTAAATTCTGTGCCTTTGCCTGCCCCAGATACAGTCGAGATGAAATCAGTCAACAAATCTGATGCTAATTTCATCTTATTAACTGCATCATGGATCTCACCAACACATCTTGTAATGCTGAGGGAAAAAATTGATGTATCATTTTTATTGTTTTGTGAAACTTACGTCTCAGCATATTAGATACTTTTACCATTCCCTGTGCACTGGAATGCTAGCAAAGCCACGTGGCTTGAAGCTCATGAAAAAGAAATGAGAAACAGTCGTTAGTGAATGTTGATCCATTTTTTGGAGTGCAAAAAGTTGCTGCTTTGAATCCTGATCACACAAAGCAAAGACTAACACTCTCCTGCTGTAACTGGTTTACTTCTAAGACACTACTGCAAAGGGTAAAATCTTACCGTATATAATGTGGTGTTTTCTGAATGTGAAGTAGAGTTTATCTATAGTATTAATCATCTGCTTTTGAAGCCTTTCCTCATTTTCATTGTGGGAGTTCTGAATTACGCTAGTATATGAATAGCAAAACTGGGAGTGAAATACCACTGTCTAGAGGAGAAATAATTCAGATAATTTGCATAATTTATTTAGATAATATGCATAGACTTCGTGAAATTTGTATGACCTGTGATTTTGTTTAGAGAGTGGATCTGAGTATATAGTAACTTGTGTTGCTGTAAATAGGTGCGGCTACCTGAAAATTAAGCAACAAAGGCATTTTTAATATCGTGCAACAGAGTAAGTTGTATAAACATCTAGCCTCATTTTAATCTTAAATTTGCATGTTGTCGCATCTGGGTTGATACTAAATGCAGCCTGAAATACTGTGGCTTGATCAGTGTCATGCTTGAGAAGCCATACCATAACCATGCACCATGAGCTCATGTCAAATTCCTGTCATAAATTTCAGGAATCCCTCCAAAACGTGTCTGTATTCATCTATATTTCACCATGTTTCTCTTATGTTCTTTCCTCTTTGCTTCTGGCACTTGATTTTTATTTGTAGTTCTGCTTGTCCAATGGGCTCCTTTTTTCTCACAGGGAGGAAAAAAGAGAAAAATATTCACATTTGCACTTCTTTTATAAAATTGATATATTTTTTTTTGAGTCCTTAGTGAAATTTTATTGTAGGTTTGGTTTCCAAACTGTGAATGAGGTTCCATGTGTAATTGTGTGGGAATATTTCCTTGCATAAAGATCGGTGAATTTTTATTGCGGCCTTGTAATTGCTTTACCATGGTGAAGTCTTTTTGCTTGGTTTTGAGTACAAGTAGAGTTCTCTGTAATTGTTCAAATGCTTAAGTCAACTGTAGAAAAGAGGATGAAGGCAAAATGCCTCCATTCCTCAAGCTGTGTTCAAGCTCCTTTGTCTGGCATACAACAAGGAATTCTGAAATTGTGCCTACCCATTGTATTACATACCATCTTAAAAACTGAGAAAGGCCATGGATGAATGAAGAAGTGAGAGTCCTTGCAAGAGGTATTCCTGTTTATTTCACTAGTTTGGCATGTCTTCTTCTCATGATTTCTTGATTCACGAGAGGTTATTAATTAAGTAATGCTTTTGATAGTCTTCGTGAGGTTTTGTTGTCATTAATGTTTTTCATGTGGGCTCAGGACCATTTGTTTCTCAGTAACACTGTTGTTATAGATAGCCTGAAGAAGTGAGACAAGATCTGTGAGAAGAGGTGCTATCCTTTATGAGACCAATTGATGTAACCAGAAAAATAGAAAAGCTTTCAGGTACACAACATTCCTTACAGCAGAATCTGTCAGCTTTGAACTGCCTAATAATTGCCTCCTCTGCCTGTGAGGGAATAAAAGCAGTTTCTTTTTCTTTCCCTTTTGTGAATAATTTTCTTTGGGAATCATGCAAGATATTGGAGCAGTTAAATTTTTCTGCAACTAAGGCTGATGATTGCGTTTGTAACTGATTCATTCTTTATATTCTTAGGAAAACAATGTGCCCCTGCAAGGTCTAATTTGAATCTGAAAGGAGAGTTTACAAAGTAGAGAGTTAGCAGCACTGAAAACCACAGGCTAGTTCATATTATGGGTAACTACATGGGTTAAAAAAAAATACAAGAGAATCTGTTAGCTACTTCGCAAAAAGTCATGCTATAGCAAAGAGATGTCATTATTGCTCTAAATAAAGCTGTTATATTATTTCACATGTTTTTTGTAACATCGAAAATGGATATAGGATACATTGTGGTTTGGCATTTTCTGATGGTAGTGCTGCAGAGTTCTGAAGTCATCAGCTCTCCTCCAGTTCCCAGGAGCTGAGAGCCCTCATCATGCTGTGGAAATACTGCTGGCAAGGGTTCCTTGGGAGCTTTTTAGCACAAGCACTATTGTGCTAAGAGATGCTTTCCAAGTTACTAAATGACAGCAAACTGAATAGTTCCTGGAGTATGTTACAGGGATGTATCTGACTGAGAGTATATTGCACATTGTTCTGCATCTTCCTGGGCTATACTTTGAGTTTCATGACTGTATTTCATTTAGAAATTAGACAGACAGAAACATTCCTTGAAAGATAGAAAATAAAGGGTATATAAAACTCAGAACAATATGTCATCTAAAATATCAGATCATGATTGATAAGTGTAGATTTTTGTTTTTCTTCCTTGATACGTTCTTACTGCTGGCTGTTAGCTCAATAATAGATTGTTATTGCAATATATTTTGACTGGAACCATTTGTCTTGAAGGCACTTTTTTCACCTTTATCTTTTAGATCATTTATAATATGGTTCCATGATTTGATTTATTTTTTTTCCTACACCAATGCAGATAAATTTTTCAGTGTTGAGTAGCATCACTACCTTCATTTATAATTTGATGAAGCACTGAATTCAGAAGAAATCATAGAGTGGCTTGTGTTAGAAGGGGCCTCAAAGGTAGTCTAGTTCCAAACACCCTGACAACACTAAATCAGGCTGCCCAGGTCCTCATCCAGCCTGGCCTTGAACACTTCCAGGTTCGGGTCAACCACAAGTTCTCTGGGTAGCCTGTGCCAGGGCCTCATTAATCTCTCAGTGAAAATTTTTCCCCTGAAATTTAATGTAAATCTTCCATCCTTTAGTTTAAAACCATTGCTCTTGTCCTATTACTGTCTACAGAAGTAAAAATTTTGATTTCCCTCATGCTTACAAGCTCCCTTTAGCATTGGAAGGCTGCTATCAGATCTCCCCTGAGCCTTAATAGTGGTGTATGTGGTATTTACATAGCAACATTCTGTGACAGAAGTTCTGTTGAAGGTGGAGGTTTGCTGTCAGTCTTATCTGAAAATCCATTTTCACCAGTCCTAATAGGCCTGAACCCTAGCAACACATTTTGGCTGTGGTGACAAGGACCCTCGGAGTGTTCCACCTTAACATGTACTGTTACATCATTAAATCTAACAGCCTCTTTTCCTTCCTTCATATTCCTTCACTGGTATGTCTGCAAAAATTACTGTAACACATATGATATTTTTAAGGCTTTGCTCTTCTACGTTAGCCTACTTTCTAAAGACACTCCTGGCACCTATACTCATTAATTCCCTTCCCTATACCTAGAAGATAAATCTGTCACTATGACCTTTCTTCCTTTTCCTCAGTTTCACGTAAGTTAAATATGCTGGGGTTTTTTGTTTGTTTTATCAGTTGGAGTAATTAATTGTCTATGTGTGTAAGTCCAGAAGACAACAAAATGACTACATCTATATAACAGAGTAACATTTAACTGGAGAGAAAACATACAATAATTTGTTTTGATTTAATAGATTTTAGCTCTTTCTTTGTCTTGATGTTTGGTCATATTATATGATGTACCATACTGTTTCTCTGCAGGGATCTTCTGGCTCCATGTACTTCAGCTGTGGTATTTTTAACTTACATGACAATCTCTTTTGTTCTAGTACAACAAAATGAGGACAGCAGCATAAGAATCTGTATTGACTCTGGTTTTCTATCCCATCCAGAGAATACTGAGCTTCGTGGGATCATTATAGTAGTCAGCCTTTTGTTCAATATTTGTATTTTTAATCCCTATGTTTTCTTTTCTGTCACAGGTTTTTCATTATTCTTACACAGCTTCATACGTGATTTACAACATACACACACGGTAGGTCACACTGTTTTTTCAATTTGGTGCCACTGTCACTAAATCTATAAATAAATTGATGCCACAGAAATCAAGTAAAAATTTTTACTTTCTTTTCAAGGGAAGTTTGGGAGTTAAACCCTCCAGAAGTAGAGGATTCAGTATTGCAGTATGCAGCATGGGGTGTCCAAGGACAGCAGCTGGTAAGCACAGCCATTAAAAATACTATGAAAAACAGTTTAATGATTTATTTACTCTAGGCAGAGGTAAAAACAAAAATCAGAAACCTTAAGGTAATTTTTATTACATGGCTTTTACTTGGAAGTTACTTTACCTGTGTGCTGAATGTTAGTATCATCCTGTTCCAGGTCTTAGGGGATGTTTTTCTTTTTATCAGTGGTGTGTCTTACTTAATTTCTTAGTTAGTTGTTTTCTTGTTGTTGTTGTTTGAGCTTTATTATTATTTTTCCTAATAAGCAAAGTCTTTAATTTTGTATTTATGAAAGAGTCACATCTTCATCTACATATACACCTGAGTAATTTTTGTGATAGCCATGTTTATGGCCATGACTACTAGAAGAGAAAGATTGAAAGTAAAGTTTTTAAGTGCATGATCAGTGAAAACTGTGGACAAGAGGCTTAACATCCAAAAGTGGATGTGATAAATCTAATCAGTTATTTTCATTAAGAAAATTACTGCCAAGGTAATCTGTGCTGCATTGAATTCATAGTGATAAAAATGCTACGTTTTATATATTGTTTTCTATCAAAAGTTTAATCTTATTTTATGAACGTGTGTCACCCTTTATGACAAACCTCAATACGAGAAGGGAAAAACAGGGATTCTTGGGACAGTGCTGATTTTAATCTGATCTGGGTTGGTAGATGAAGATAGGAGAAAGACTTTTAAAAATTCTAAGGTTCTACTCTATGAATA
Organism: Callipepla californica brunnescens; assembly: GCA_023055505.1. Taxonomy (NCBI): domain Eukaryota; kingdom Metazoa; phylum Chordata; class Aves; order Galliformes; family Odontophoridae; genus Callipepla; species Callipepla californica. The sequence continues at coordinate 787,866 of JALIRH010000115.1, read as the reverse complement.
GGGAATTCACATATCTTTGAGGTAGTTATCTAATTACTGCTAACAGGCATGATCCTAGAGCCTTTTTGAATATATGACTTGTTTCTGTAGATAGGCTATAAGTTCAGTGTCTTGCTTATATCGTTCATCAGGGTGGTGCTAACATTAAAAGTGGTTCTGGTAGGAATGCATTGTATCAAGCTAGTGGAGTCAGGAAGGAAAAAAACAATTGGAACATTCTTGATATGCTTTAATAATAGACCACGTTAATTTTTTGGTAATGAGAGCATGGTGACGAAATTGATGGTAACAAATAATTTATGAGGTGGTTTATGGAATGCAACTGCTTTGCAGGATGTAACAGCTTGGTGATGCATTTGCAAAACAGAGCAGAAATAAAAAACTTTTTAAATTGAGGTGCTGGTGATAAGACTTTATCTGCGCTTTTCCTCTAATCTAAAGTGCAACTAAAAGTACATTTGGTGATTACTGAGAATTGAATTTTTTGTTTTCCTGAGATTTGGCTAAGGACAGGGGCAGACTTAACTATCAAAAGCTACAAAAAAAAAAGGAAAAAAAAAAAATCAGAATAATGCTGTTTCTGTTCTGCTTAGCTTGACCTACTGGAAATAGGTGTGAATAATTTTAGATACAAGCAGAGGTTGTATCCTATTAAGTCTCAGAACTGCAAAAAAAAAAAAAATCTTTTTCAGGTACAGTCTTAATCATCCAAAATTGAAAAAGTTTGCGTAATTTATACTTCGATGAAGATAATATTACTTCTCTTTTTAATGTCCCTAGTAAAGTTAATGTCATGCTTTAAAAATATATTCTTCACTGTGGGCTTTATGGTGCCATATGGTCTGCAAGAGTAGGATTTAGTATCTTTGATTAAAACACAGAATCTGTGCACCCTGAATGATACCATGTATTGCCATATAGATGTGGACCTGCTGCGACAGCATACTTAGGATCACTTTGATAAAAATCTTTCATAAGATTGTCCTCTTGGAGCTATTTATATGGTAAAAGGTTTCTAAAGTTACAGACGTGCACTGCCAAATTGAACTTGAGCGTTCATGTAGAGTTAGACCTCTGAAAATGAAGAAGAACAGCATCCTTCCAGTTTGCACTAATTTTGTGCTATGACTGGTTGAAAGATCCTTGATTAAATAGTTTGGGATAACGCATGCAGTTGAATCCAATGTTTGCAAGAAATTGCCTACAAATTAAATTAAAGTGTTTCCAATTTTTACTTTTACAAGAAGACCTGAGGAACAGTATAGCTGATCCAGGGATCTTAATTTGAGTCACTCAAATGTGGGAGAATTCTCAGTGGTTTCAAGTAGATAATATAAACAGAGATAGAGTTTGAGCAGGAAAGTTCATAGGGAATGCTTACTGCAGAGGGGAGGAACATGGTGATGATGACATGAAGTACATCCTTGTGAAAATCATATCTAGTGCTAAGTTGTCTACAGTTAAGAATAATTTCTAGGGTTGACTAATGGGATAGCAAGCTACATGTGACTGGTGAAGAATAATAGGTAGGTTTGTATCAAATATCAGATGTCTGTTTTGAAGTTACCACAGTGGCTATGATATATTACAGTTTCATGCTATTTACCTAGAGTAGTGCATTCTCTAAAGATTAAGAGAAAAGTTCAGAGAAACATCTGCTGTTTGAGTCATGACATTTTGGTATAAAATTGAAAGTGTTTCCCTTTTGGGAGGACAAACTTTGATCTAATGAATGAGTGAATTTTAATGTCACAGAGCTGTTATTTTGAGGACTGTTTCCAAGGTCACACTCTGTGCTAGATCTAAAATACCATTTCTGTGCATCTTGATATGTTAGAGAATTGTTTATGATGTTCTTTCCTCTTTGGTCCTCTCCAGTACTTTGTAGCAAATGTTTCCATGCTGGAGCTGACATGGAGGCAGGCATAGAAACACTGGGGAGCAGGTGAAGCTGTCTCTGCGTGTATTTGTTCAGCGAGATGTATTATAGCAGAATGTAAAATTTGATCTCCAGTGTATGCAGTTTTCTATGAAAGATACAACATTGCAGCACTTGATGCAATATGGGGAGTTTTTATTATCTGTCACCAGAAAGATTACTTAAAAGAGCTATCGCTGATGTGTGGTTAGAAGTTCTTCAGTTTGTCAGAGCTTGTAAGAAAAACTTTTACATAGTTGACATCCTAATTTCACTCTTGGTGGTACATGTTTATTTTGTATGACTTATTTTCTCTTCACTTCTGTGAACAGATATCCATGTAAGTCACTTTGTATTTATTGAAGGTATTTTATGTTATTTACTGAGTTGAGCTTATTCTTATGGTACGGTGTTTGGTTGTGAAGGGAACTGAGTGATATATTTGGATGGATAAGCATAAATATGTTGTGTATGAATGTTTATACAAAGTGGATCCATGTTTTAACATGACAGAAATTAGGCAAATAGTTTAGCTCTCTAGAATGCTAAAAAAAAATAAATCGTATTGCAGAAGCTTGATAGCCTTCTTCATCAAAATTTGATGCCATCAACAAGAAAACATTATTAAATGGTAGGACTGAAGATGTGCTTTTACTGTGTTGTAACACAATTTAATTCGTCGTTGTGTAGAACTGCCTATTATCCTATATACACAATGGACAATTTGTTGACTGGAGCTGAACTGTGGATTCAAGTTGCTCTCATCAAATGTTGGAAAATATTTAAAATATTAGAGAGTAAACTTTCCCTTTTGTCCCAGGATTGGAACAGGATACTCCTAATTAATGAGGCACAGAATCACAGAATTCTAGGGATTGGAAGGGATCCTTAGAGATCAACAAAATTAGAAAAGTAAGTCTAAAGAAAAGGGACATCACTTTCTATTAAAACTACATAAAACCAAGCAAAAGGAAACTCATCAACAAAACAGAGCCAGACTTGATTTTAGATAAACATGCTTGTGTAAGAACTCTCTGCTTTATTCTCATTCAGCATTGTCCTAGCTGTATTGCTTAGAGGTCCATTTTGACTTCCCTCCTTATCAACACTTACAGCCCCTCTAAAATGCAAATGCCTTCTGGTCTTACAACAAATCCTTTCCATCTTATTTATTCATTGCTTTAAAATACTGTTCTAGATAATACCGCAGGAAAAAAAAATCACTGATGTTGTATTATTTTCTGAGTATCTAGGTTAACCACAAGACTGGGCAGATTCTTTAAGAACAGTGAATTGCTATGAGCTTCATGTGCTATTTGTTCTATCAAAGTTCAAAACACAAGTACTACAGAATCAGTAACTTTCTGGAAAATACGCGTTGTGTTTCATAATTAATGCTGCAGGCACTTGGCACCCCCTCCTGGCAAAAATTCTTCTGTTTGCAAATGAGGAAGAAAATAACTCAGGGTTCATGAGCCAAATTAGTAGCCTAATTAATGCTACTTAAATAAATCTTAAATATGTTTAATCTGTTTTTATTTTCAAAGACTTTAGATCTTTGGACTTGAAGTATTTTAATCTGAGTAGCTGAAAATGACAGGTGGATTCATCCTTCCTTTTGCTCATGATGCTAATGAAGCAAATGGCAGTAAAACTGAGAAGAAAATGTCATCTTTAATTTATTTTGAAACCTGGAAATAAACAAGAACATTTAAATATGTCATTAAACTTAAGAATGATTATTTTTATTTAAAAAACTCACTGGGAAGGTCATTGGGCCCTGGAACAGGCTCCCCAGAGCAGTGATCACAGCCCCAGTCTGATGGAGTTTAAAGAGTATTTGGGCATCACTCTGAAATCTATGAGTTGGATTCTAGGTGATCCTATTTGGAGCCAGAAGTTGGACTTGATAACACATGTGGGTCTTTTCCAACTCGATATTCTAAAGATTTTGTGAACCTGTTTTCTTTTCCAAATATTTCTACCCACAATTCTAAATTTCATGTGAGAAACTTCATAGATAAAATATACTAAATGGTCAGATGCTGTTATGCAATTATCTGGAAGACACTTACTAGCATACTTGCAAAAGCCTTCTGCTTCTTTTATTTTTGATACCAAAACTGATTTTGTTTTTTGGGTTACCATTGAGCAGATAAAATATTATATTTCCCTTCACATCAAAATCAATCTCCTTATAGTCTTGAGTGAAACTATATTGTTCAGCAGTCTGCTGCTAAACATCAAATTTGCTCTTAAATTTCTCAAACCAGCTTTGTAAAATGTAACTGTTCTTTGACTTTCCATTTAAATTATTAAATTCAATAAAAAACTGAATGATTAGTTTCTCTGAAGGTATTCTACATAACTAATTTCCATCTTCAATTATTAATTTAAATGTGCCCCTTCACTTAAAAATAGAATTGGAGAAGATTAGTGCTAAATGCATGCTCTCTGGTTTCAAAAGTGATACTCAGTATGAAATAATTTTTCTGCATCTCAGAAAAAAGGAAATGGAGAATGCCATTTGGGCAGACAGAGAAAAATACCTTTTAATCAAAGATTGGATGTATTCCGTAAAGGTTTTGAGAGCTCTAGAGAGCATGAACATTTTGAAGTGGAAGAAAGGCGTTGCTGAACACGGAAGTTGCTTCATCACTTAATTGCTTAGTGAAATGCAATGAATGTATCCTGCTATCAAAGGTAGCTTTAAAATTTCAAGTAGTAAAGTTTAGGTATTGCTAGCCCTTTGTGGAAATAGCTGCTTGGCTCTGTTTGAAGGGCATGAAGAAATAATGAGAAAATCATGTTTTATAGGGGCATTATTCTTACTACTACTGTTTTTCATGTGGAACAGTAAAAGGCCCAACATTTTTATAGTGAATAATTTGAGAAGGGAGATAAAAAATGTTTATCCTCCCCTTTCCCTGATTCTTACAATAAAAGATGTCTCCTTTCTTCTCTCCCTGATCCTTATTATGTTGTCACAACTCTATAATGTAAGTAATGTGCAGGTCAGTTTCTAAACCATACAAGTGCGCTTCTGTATCCATGTTCGTATCTGTAACTGTTTAGTAAGCAAATGTGTTGGAAATCTGTCATATCATCACGCTAGAGAGCTAGTTATTTTTTTCATATAGTTATTTGTTTATACATGTATTTACATGCCGTCACTCAGAGGCTTATTTGTTCATACATATTTAGAAACAGACATCCAGGAAAATTATACAGTCAAAATTGGATTGTACTCTTCTGCTAAATCTGAACTGGGGAATGAGGTAGCAGGATTTATTATGGACTATATTTTCACAAACTCTGAAATCTACTCAAAAGCATTGCAGGCAAACGTATAACCATGGATCATATAATGTATTCATTTTGTCAATTTATACTTGCTATCGAATCCAACTGAACTTCAATAAAAAACCCACCAAACTCTTATACCACAGAATTGGGTGGAATTTAGTGAATTTCATGTTCTGGAAAGGCATCTCACTTAATATGTGTCAAAAAAAAAAAAGAAGGGGCAGTGTTTCCTTGGTTGCATTGGAAAGCAAGGATGTAAACATCAGATTTATGGTAGAATTGCTAACATCCTGTGAGGTCAGCCCTGGCACATTCCTTGTTAGTGATAACTAATCTTGTAGCTACATTATGAGTGAGTGCTTGCTGTTGTTCATAGTTGATTTATAAACGTTCTAAATTGTAATTAGGTATAACAGCCTTGTAGATTGTTTGCAGTTGCTCAAAAATGGTAGTGCTAACACGTTACTGCGATGCAACAGCATTAATCTCAGCAGCAGAGAAGTTGTGGTTCAGTATTCCATTCTTCATGCCATGTATGGCAGCTTGGTTACTGCCAAAATAAAGCTGACGTATTGCAACTGACGAAAAGAAAAAAAAACAACTATGGCATATGACATTGGGTTGTACATGTTTTGAGGTCCAAATGTTTCTTAGTGATCAACAGCTGCTTGCTTTGTTCTTTAATTGCAACATAATCAAAGGGACTGAAAGCTCCCCCTGTGAAAATTCCTGCCTTGATCAATCATAATCTTTAGAAAATTGGTACTTTTAAGAATGAATATAGTTATTATTGCTTGTGATTATAATCATTTAGCTATTAATTTTTATTTGCTTCTTGCCTCATTCGGAGTGTGTCTGATGATGTTGAAACAAGTCACAAGAGGGTAGATTTTTGCCTAATGCTGCACTTCTCCACTGCTCTTAAACAGGCAGATTTTACCTGCTGTACCTTTATCTGTGTATTTAGTAGTGATGGTACTGGTGCACATCGAACTGTGGGGTAAGAGCTGGAGCAAGTTGGAGCTGAGTGGCTGAGAAAATTTTATACCAGTATAGATGGTCCTACAAAATAAAGAAATGCTGAGAGGATCATAGTCAGTCCACACTACCAGCGATGTTCAAAGCACTTGTACTGCAAAATGTATCCAACATTAAAGCTTGCAATTGCATTTCATGGGAGGTCACATTCCAAATAGACTGCAGATGCAACATCAGGAAAACAGATACCAGGAAGCAACTTTGCAATACAGTTCCATAAAACCTTCCTTGAAATAGTCCTCCTGCAACGTATGTTATCTGAATAGAAAATTGTTGAGTTGAAAGGATACATCAAAAAGTCAGTGTGATCGCAGTGGGCAAAGTCACTAGTGAATACTAGCCATCTAAAATTCACACTTTTGGAAGTAATGTAAGCTGCTTTCCTGTGTCTTATATTATCCGAAGCATAGTAATTCTCTTTGGTTTTGGAGATACCTACATGAGCTGTAAGAAAGATGTTAACAGAATTATTGCTCACAGCAGTCAAATTTACTATATTTTTTGTTGGGGGGAACAGTTTCATAACTTTTCTTATGCTTGTTTCTCAGTGTGAGAGTGTCCCACTTCATTTTCATGGAGTTTCTTGTTCAGCTCATTTCCATGAACAAGAATGGCAGACACCAGCCTACTTACCTTGCTACTTTTCCAGTATGTGTAAAGCATTCCTGAAATTCATGTTCTTCTTCCAGGTGCTTTTGGTATGCACTGGCTCTCAGTTTCACATATATGGAATGGGAAATCCAACACCTATCTTCTTCTAATGTGTATACCCATGTGTAGAGCATCATCACAAGCAAGGTGGTGATATATCCGTAATTCTTACCATGCCTGCAGTATACTGTATTGTGAGTAATTTGAGTGTCTCCTGTGCCAGCACTTAATTCAGCAGTTATCACAGAATTGTAGGGCTTGGAAGTGGCCTCTGGATACCATCTGGTTCAACCCCCTGCTAAAGGAGGTTCCCTACAGCTCTGGGCAGCCTGTTCTAGTGCTCCATTTCTCTCACAGTGAAAAAGTTCTTTTTTGTGTTAGTATTGAAATTCCTACGTTGACGATTAGAAGTGTCCATGCCTCAAACTGTAGGAAGAAATTAGCTATGTGACTTCATAACGCCACTTCATCACAGAAAATTTAAAAGGCTTTTATTTCCTGCAACAAAATGCAGAACTTGAAGGGTTTCTGTGCTCAGCGCAGCACGTGCCCTGTGGCTTTTGACCACAGGGGGGCTTCATTATGGACTAGGATGTTTGGATTGCCATCAGGGATATTCTAACTGGACATAAGAAATAACTGTTCCATTTTGTTTCAGTATGTCCAGTTCTCCTGAATAACTTCAGAAATTGTTTCCTTACCAAAGTAAGTTTTTTTCCCCTGTGAGAGGAAAAAGGAAGACAGGAGTTACATTTGTGTTGCATCAGCATGCAGAATATGTCATCTCAAGTACACCTTGTTCTTCAGTGGAAAGCTGCTTCAACTTAATGAGATTTAGTCAAGGGAAAAGGGCAGAAAGGGGTACTTATCTTCTGTAACAGTGGCTGTAATAATGGTCTGGCAGTCCTAATTTCAGTCTGTAAGTCCCAGGGGTGTAGTAAGTGAAATCATAAATGGCAAGAAAGCATTTGTTTGGATCTGAAGAAGAGAACAGATATTCCACCATGACTAAGAGTAACACAATCTGTAGCTCTATTAGGAGCGATTGCATCTGTCAGGGCTTTCGAGGATACTGAACAGAGGTAGAAGAGCTACCAAGCCAGGTGTTTATTTGCAGTGGTAGTTCAATGACAGATACTGTTGCTGCTTTGCAGTGGGTTTTTTTGTGTTTATATTTTAAGTTGGTGAAAACTTAACTGTAAGTTTCTGAATTTGATCTATTTGCATAATTTTTCTGATGTGTGAACTGGAAAGTGGTAAAAAATGTTAAATAAAAATCAAACTTGCCACCTTGACAGCAAGTATTGAAAAACTGCAACCAAATGGTGTCTGTGTAGATGCAGGGGGATGATTTTAATTTCTTCCTGTAATTGTGTCCCATGTTAATTCAAATATTACTTAGAAATTGAAAGAAGCACAAAGGTGCTTCATTTCCAATAATTGTGGCCAAAATAATAGTGGGTATTAACTTTTTTTTTTTTCTAAAAATAACCCAAAATTCATTTTTAAATAACTGATAAAGTACCATCTATTTATTTGTTCATTTAAGATGATTTGTTTCTTCTGTACCTTGCATATGGGATGGAATGTTGTTCAGGAAACAATGAATGTGGCGCTACCTCTGTGTGTGTGTGTGTGTGTGTGTGTGTGTGGTCATACAGTATAAACATTGCCAGAAAGTTCTGAAATCTTGATTGATGTATTTAGCTTCAAGTTAATTTCTCTTCAGAACATTTGTGTATGAGCACACATCCTTGCAAGTTATAAGTACGAGTTAACTGCAGGTTACATTGGCTGTATCAAAGCCATTTATACTTCACTTGCATGTTCTACTCCTTTAGCTCTATCCTAGGGAGCAAAATGAGTCTAAGATGTGAAATAATCAGTGCTGTGATAATGTAGTGTTATGCCTTGAATTGGAAAAGTCATGGTTTGATGTCTGAAGAGCGAGACTGAAATTTGCTGATCAACTAAGAAAGTAATTTTTGGACTTTTTTCTATCTTGTGAATGGCTGATCGTATTTGTACTAACAGTTGTTAGTAAAAAAAAACACATTTCATCCAGAAATTTACTTACTGTTCTAAGGATATTTGGATTTGGCCATGGTTAATTTATAGTAGGAGGACAGAACCAATATTGTATTGAGAAGCAAACCAAGATGGAAAAGCATCTTGAAGCTTTTGAAGAATTAATTAGCCAGCTAATGAGCTGGCAGTCTTATAAGAAGGAGGAATGGAATTTTGCCTTGTGCTTATGAAATGAGAAGGTTGATAGAACATATGCTGTGATGTTGCTGTCTGCTGTGATTGTGGTAATCTGATTAGCCATACTGCCTAGATGAATGCTTAGTAGTGTATTTGTTATAAAAGCTCCTCTGCAAAGAGCAAATACTGCAATTGAGTGGTCTGTTATGTTGGGCTCTGAAGACATTTGTGGTAGTCCAAAGACTGTGATCTGCGTGTTCTTGCCAGGGTCACAAAGCAAATACAGCCTCACTTGTGCCACCTGTCCATGCTTTAAGTCAATGTCTTTAGAGCTGTTATCACTAACTTTTCTGAGTTCTGTAGCCAGCAGCTTCTCCTAAATGCCTGAACGTGTTCTTCTGGGCCTAATTAGAAGTTCTGGTCCTGTCATAGATCATATTCCCTCTTTGAAAGGCAAAAAAGACTGTCATGTTCTCTTGGGTAAGAGAGCACTGAATCTTTCTAGATAGAAGCAAATATTTATATATTTATTAATCACAGACACAATTTCCTCAGTTCATAGTTAGGACTGTAAACTAAACAGGCAGAGACCGGTGCTTGTATAGCTTTTTTTTAAACCAAAGGTGTATTATACAGATACGTTCTTTGCAGCTGTAGCTTTAGAGTTTGACTGACACCTTCCTTGAACTAGATATGTATCCCAGAGGCCAAGAAGTTTATGGATGTGGTAGAGTTGGGGCACATAACTTCAGTGTGTCATGGATGAGTTGCTTCTAGACCCAAAAAGGGTCCTATTCATATTGGGAACAGCAGTAACAATGCATTATACCTACATTTATATACATTTTAAAATATATATACTACCAAGAAGTGACTCTCTCTCAACTGCCAGTTGCTGGCAGTTGTTGGTAGAGGAGCTGCTCCCCCTTGCAGAACTCAAAGCCTTGCTCCATTGCTGCTCTTGCTCAGAGTACACAATTATGCCTCTGCACAGCTCTGCTGCTTCTGATGCCTATCTGGTGAGTATAAATCTTGTCCTGCTGCTATTAAGTTATCTCATAAGAGTGTGGTTATGCCTGTGCTTCAGTGGAGAACCTAAAGGGGAAAACGAAGTTGGCATCTGTCTTTTACATAAAAACACACAATTGTGAAACATTGCAAGCAACAAATAACTGCTTTCGAAGAAATCAGTTTAGAAGATGGTTTATGAAAGAGCACTTTAGAGGCTGATAGATATGAAAGAAAGGGAAGTATTGGTGTAGTAATTAGAATATCAGGGCAAGCAGAGTTTCTAATTCTTCGCGGTCGGTTGAAATATATTTGATCATTATCAAGAATTAATTTCTCACTAAACCAAACTATTCCTACAGAAATTGGAGCGTAGTTATTGGAATAATTAAAGAAGTGCTATAATTTTGTTTGTCATTTGTGGAATAATTAAAGAAGTGCTATAATTTTGTTTGTCATTTGTTTTTGAGCTTGATGTATTTAGCTCTGCCACATGTCTAAGAAAACACAGTCACATAATTTTAGAGATCATCCATTTTGATGCTTACTCCCTTTGAGAGCATTATTAGCAAATAAAAATGATTTATATAAAAATATAGAAATTATATATATATATAATTTGGAATAGTTTAGAAATTCTTGGGAAGTAGCTGTTAAAGAGAGGAGGTTTAGGAAAGAAAAAAAAAAAGTAATAATTTCTAAGATAGCATAGCCTGGTTCCACTTTGTGCCTTTTTCAATTTATTTTCTTATCATCAAGCCTAGAAGCTGTGAAAGCATTTTGGGCACAAAGCCACTGATGTATTCCTGAGAGTACCTGGCTGATACACAGTTAGCAACTCCTCCTTCTGGTAATGTTGGAGGATTCAGTAGTTGCTATAGACATTTTAACACTTATGATGTAGCAATTAAATTCAAGTGTACAGAATCAAAGAATGGTTTGGGTTGGAAGGGACCTCCAAGACCATCTGTTTCCAAGCCTCCTGCTGTGGACAGGGTTGCCAACCAGCAAATCAGGCACCAGATCAGACTGCCCAGGGCCCCTGGACTCAGGCAGCTCCAGGGATGGGCATCAGGATCTGTGCCAAGGCCTCACCACTCTCTTGGTTGAAGGTGGTACTAAAAGTATCAACTAAGAAACTAAGAAAAATCCTAGTTTTAATTGCTCCAAAATCTGAGTGGATTTAAATTAACAAGGGAAGTCTTTGGTTTGGGTCATTGCCCAGAACACTATGTACAAAGTGATTAAGTATGTAAAAGTCTCACCCTGGAAATGTTTGGGTTCATGTTTAGTTTTACTTTTATTGCTTTTATAGGTCAGGATTTTAAGCAAGATTCGAAGAATAGTTATTTTGTTTTGATCAGTAAGTGATATGCCAGTGTTGTGATTTGCGATGTGCCTGTCAGTATTTGATAGCTGAAGCTTCTCTTGTAGGAAAACGAATAGTCTGAGTTCTTGTCCAGCATCTTACTGTGTCTTTCATGCATTTTTAAAGACCAAACTTGGGGAAATGAGCTTAGAAATTCAGCTTTCTGTGTATTGCTGTACTGCAACAAATCTGCAGCCATAGCTGCCTCCTGAAACAGTATTTCAACGTAGTTCTTCAATTCTGAATGGAAAGCTTTATATTCTAATTATATATATGTATTTAAAAAAAAAAAAAAAAAAGGAACCTTTGATGTATTAGGGGAAGGAGGGAGTTTGACACTGATGTTGAAAGACTTCAAGACTTCCCCTGCTTCTGGTCCCTAATGTAGCGTTGGATGTTCAAAGCAAGCAAAATCTACTCATGTCTTGTGAACAAAACCCGTTTCAAATGGTGATTCATTACAGTTCCAATGTTTGTAGAGTTCTATGTGACATACCATATAAATACATTAGGAATTACCATACCAAAATAATTCACTACGGACATTACTTAGACATCGGCTGCATTGCTTTGGCAGCAGTATCAATGGGGAGTCAATAGAGAGACAATTTTGCAGATACTAGAGCAAAGAATCTCTCAAGCAACTACTGGTAGCCTTCACCATGATGCTGCCACTGCAGCTTTGCTGCCTGTTTTGTTGTACTAGTGCAAGTCGACAGTTTAACTCCAAGTCCTTATTCCCAAGAGGTGAAGGAGAAAAATAATTACCAGTGAGCACTTTGACCCAGTCAGGAGTGGAGGAGAATGCATGCCTGACTTTAGGGTTAGGCAGCTCTTTTGTAGACAGCATGTGTGTAGCCATTTCTGCAGGTACAAATAGCAGTTTGTTGACTTGATGTGGCAAATGGCACTTCCTGAGATATAAAAAGTTTTAACATTGTAGATGAGATTAAAAGAATAGACATAATGGTGGGTGTTTCTGAGATGTTTTTACAGCCAAAAGCATGGAGACAGTGACGTTTCAAAATGGTACAGGCACTGCAGAGGTAGCCCTAAATCATCAGTATGGGTTTACATGCTGTTTAGTTATGTGGAGGAATACGAATAGCTGTATTTCATAAAATGTTTTGCAAGAGAACATAAATTCATCATTTTTAATGTAAAATACAAGTAAGGCATGAGCTTGAAGATTTCTAGGGAGAGATCCACTTAGTGGCTTTGAAGTTTCTAAAGGACTTTAAAATGCTCCAGTCCATATGTTTAAGGAAAAATTGAAAGAACATACAGCACAGGTGATCAGGAGGGATGAGAAACATCAGATGACAGAGTAGACTGAGAGGATTGTGGGATGTTCATAGGTTGGCTGTGAATTGGTTGAGGATGGAGATGATTTCTTTATGAAATAAGTTGAGGACTAAAGCCAAGGAAGCTGACAATTGGTGGCATAACAATGAGTATTCTATCTAATAAAATATCTATCTAATAAATATCTATCTAATAAAATTCTAAGATATTTACTTCTCTGAAATCTGTCAAATGAACTTAGAAGTGCCTACTAACTAGCAATAACAGGATTAAAGATGTTTTCATAACACGAGTAGTTCTTAATCCTGTACTTTGACTAACAATGGTGGCTTTAAATGACAATTTTTCACTGCAGAGACAAGACACTACATGCATATTCACCATTAGAAATACAAATGGCCTGAAAACAGGAGGGAGAGGGAAAAGTAATACTTATCTTGAAAAATTAATGAGTTAAATCTCGTAAGTTAAAGGAACTTAAAATAGTATCATTTGATCAAGAAAGTGTTTTTGCAATCTTCTGAAAGCAGTTGCTAAAATAGGAAGAGATTGTCAGCTGTAAGAAATGGCCCCTTACTAAGCAGTGATCGATATAGTGCTTTGCATTACTCATACTATCTGTAGTTTAGTTTGATATTGCTATTTGTTGATCACTTTGATAGCATGTGCTGGAATAAATTACTTTATTCTGCTTAGTTAAGTAATTAACTGTGCCTTGTTACTACTTCTACTTGTTCCTTTTATCTTAGGAAAAAAAAAGACGAACTTTTTATGTGGAAATATGTATTGAATATACATTGACAAGAAGTATTTGTCAGTATTAATTCAAAAGCCTGATATCACCAGTGTTCTCAAATCCTTATTTTCTCTTGGCCTTAAAGCTGGATCATGTCAGCTTCCATAAATTACCAACTATATAAAATTTTGTTAATTTAATTATAATTATTAGTCAGTATAGTTTGGATTATTCAAACTGGATCAAATGTTTTTACTTCTCTTTTGATCTCCCTACAGAGTTTCATTCTGATCAAAGTAGCTGTCCTAAGTCACCCTTGTTTAACAGGAAAGGTGAAAATCATTGCAGTGCTCATGGTATGAAAAATCTAGGCTTTATTGCTTCATGCAGGGGAAATCATGAAGTGGCCACTGCTAGATATCAAAAAATGCCATTAGTTTGGGGTCTCATAGGAAACCTATTTCAGATAGTAATTTAGAGGAGGAGAAAACAGCAGTAACAGCAATAACAATACTTAGCTCTCTGGTTAGTGTTTTCCCATAAGTCATTTGTTGTAGAAGTATGAGAGAATAATAAATGACTAGGCTTTTAAAATGCTCTTTGTTGGAAATATATTTACTTCATATTAGCTGTCCCTGAGACTCCATATATCAGCATAGATGATTAAATCCTGTTACACAAATTTTATACTGTGTATTACTTTTCTTGTGCTACTAGTTGCATTTTCTTAGTGTAATGTTGGTATTAGATTGATTCCATTGTGCAGCTATGCAAAGACATATGTGACTGTTGAATTTCACCAGAAAGCAAGCAGAAAAAAAAACAAAAAAAAAAACCCAGATCGGATAATTAACCACACCTGGGGAAAATGTCTCCAGTGAAGAAATTTATGGTAGCTCATAAAGTGTGTTGCAGTGACATGCTTGAAGATCTCCCAGTGGATGGGAGAAAGGTGGTGATGCATCAGTGTGTGATTTACTTTTGCTCTCTCAGTAAGTTTCCACACTGAAATAAAGGCACAGCTTACATTTATGGTGTATGTGCTGTGCTGTATGTACTTGCACAACTGTGTCTAATTTCCTGGCTAGGAAGACAGTTTATTAAAGTGGAATAAGTGGAGTTTTTGTATCTATTCAACTGTTATAAAACTGGCCTCCTCTACCGTTCTGAGGAATGCAGTAATGTTTCTTAAAGTGGATAAAAATATTCAAACTATAAAAAGTATTTCAAAGTAAGAATTTAGCCTAGCATAAGTATCAAGGGTTCTTTCTTTGTCCAAATTGACAATAAAAGGAAATGTTGCCAGTGTCAGAGGAAACTCACGATGAATTATTCTGTAGACTGCTTTGAGCCTGAAAAAAATCTGTGCTGCTTGCTGATCATTCATTTATATCTACCAAAATATTCCTTTTTCTTTCCATCCCTCTTACTCCATCCAGATTTATATTTTTGAAAATAACATCTACTACCAGCCTGATGTGAAGAGCAGCTCATTGCGCCTGACATCCTCGGGAAAAGAAGGAATTATTTTTAATGGAATTGCAGACTGGTTATATGAAGGTAAGCCAGACAGGTATTTATGTTTATTAAAACAGATGAGAGGTTCTTGTACGGAACCAACAGCAAAAATCTATTTATTTCATAAAATGCTCTCTCAGGTTGCTTTTGCTTCTTTGACTTCTCATTTTCTTGCGAGATTACTTTTGTATCTATCCATACTTTGTATTGAATGGTGTTTTGCATATAACAGTACTTCATGAGAAAGAGGAATTTATTTCCAATCAAACTGCATCAGCTGAACTATGAATATTAGATGGTATGATAAAAATACATTTAGTAGTGAAATCCTAAAAGCAATGGATTTTCACTACCTTACTTCAGTGTGGCTGGCATTTGAAATAGAACTATTAAAAGAAACTAAACACCCTGTATGTTTCCTTTATTTAGAATAACTCCATTTGTACCTTTGGAGCTGTTCTGGGTTTGCACACAGTTAAGGAGAGAAAGGACATGGTTTGATGCTTGTGTGAACAACTGTGGCAGTCCATTTACAATTAAAATGTTCTAAATGGAAACACAGAAAGATCGTAGCATAGAAACAGTCTTGGCTATATTTTCCTTCTTTTCTGCTGGATACATATCAGAAGATTTTTTTTTTTCAGCTGTGAGTTCTTCAGTATTTGGTGTTCCAGGCATTAGCATGACCTGCAAGAGACTCCAGCCCCAGAAAGCAGAGGCAGTAATATTGCACTTGACTTCAGGAAGATTCTTGAATCCAATTTAAGTGTTTCAGCAAGTTTTTAGTACTGTCATTACTGCTACCTCAGCAGCAATTGCTGCTTTTGTTTAAAGCAACTCAGGATTGACTTCAGGCATTGGACTCAATGATCCTTTTGGGTCCCTTTCAGCTCAGGATATTCTGTGATCCTCTGAAAGTGTGCTGTTTCTGACAAACAGTGCCAAAATGCAGCAGAGGACAGCTCAGTCAGTGTTATTTTCCAACTTCTGAAGATACTTTCTGTACAGTAGCCAAAGGTGTTTCTCTCTGAACTCGAAATGCTTTTAACATAATAATAACTATAAAATTTGAAGCAGGTTTTCTAGCTTAGATATAAGAGACTTAAATTATTACACACTTCAGTTATTGTTTCTATTGTTCCTATGTTTTCTGGGACTCATTGATTTTGTAGATAAATAGAGTGTGTTAAATACTCAGTTGCCTTAAGTATCTTTCTTACTGTAAGTAGAACTCTGCAGAGCAGAGTGCTTTTTAAGAACAGCACAGAATAGCAAGGCATTTTATTGGAGCCTTCAGAAATGATCTTGTCTATACCTCTTGGCAACACAGTAGTTATGAGAAGATAGATCACATAGACAGTTTTGAAAATCCTTGTCTAATTAAGCTCTGAAATAGAAGTTTGCATCCCTTAGAGTGTATCTGATAGTTAACCCACTTCTGGTGAATGTTTTGCAGTGTTTTCATGAGTTGATAGATTTTTTCAAATCCATGAATGCAACAGGGGAACTTTGAGCCCATTCCATACACATCTGGGGGCACCAGCACTGGAGGGGGCAGCCTGTGTTTTCTGTTCTCCTTTGGGTGCAGCATGGAGCTGTGAATGGCATATACTTAAGGATCATCGTACAGCTATAGTCCACAGAATAAAATGCAGCATGAGATCCTTAAAAAAATAAATCTGTCTAGTCTACAGATTATAAGGATATTGAAAAATGAATCAGGCTGGAAGAGATCACAGAAGGTTGCCTGATGCAACTGGTTCTGGTATTTGCCAAGCCTTTTATTGGGACTGTCTGGAAGGTATGGAGTAGATTCTGGCTGAGAATTATGCACATAAAAGTTTAAGGCATATTTTAGTGTATGAAGTTTGAATTTTATGTAGTTTGGACTTCTATGTTAGCAAGATCTACACTTGAGAACTAATGAGAAGCAAAATTAATCTTTTACTTGACATGTGCCAATATGTCAACAGTTTTTTTCAGTTTGCCACTGTATCTCAGGCAGTATCTGAAGTAGCTTGATATAGTTTTTCTGTAACTTCATTTGTTTTAAAGATAAGTGAAGCTGTTAGTAAAAGAAATGACTTTTCCTTTAAGCTGCCAACGTTTCATGGTGAGCAGAGGAAGAAAATGGGTGAACTTGGAAAGAATAGCAGCTAGCTCAATAATGGTAATGATTTTGTGTGGGGTTATGCGTCTACTTCTCTCTGTGCACCCATCCTTCATACAGACACATATAGAAATAACTGTATGTGAATAACCTTGTTTGAATGCAAACACGATTATTAAATGATTTCTGTATTAATACAAAATAATTAAAGGAAACACAGTTGTATTTTTTGCTATCTGATGTTCCCCATTCATTCTCTGCTGGTCACCTGTGTAAAAGGCTTTAGTTTTGCAGTCTGAGAGCAGAAGCGTGACACACAATATACAGCTCAGGAGATGGTTCCAGCTTCATTGCACCTTCCCTGGGGACTTCAACTCATTCAGCCACTTCAAACCTTTCAGAATCTGATTTGTGTCTTGGAGAGCATCCTTTGGCAATTTAAGTAGTTTTTGTAGGTAGGCTCTTAAATTGTGTTGCAGTCAAGCCTCTAGCCTCTATTCTGGTTATTATGTTATTCTCAATTAGTTTTCCAACCAAGTTCTTCAAATTTGAATGCAAAATACACATTTTTTTTTATAAAAAGAGGTTATCAGATACATAAAAAAAACGATCCAAGTGTTTTCACAGTCAGAAGACAGATGACCTGTACAGGAGTTGGTCACAAGATGCTTCATTGGTATTCCAGTTGTGTGTGCTGCTTCTATGAGTGCTTCTGTTCTTAATTCCTAGTATGAAATAAAATGACAGTAAATACAAGAAAAGACTACATTACATTTAGAAAGTGAATTTCATTTGGCAGTCAAATAAAATGTGGATTGAAATCAAAGACAATTTGGATTTTAAGAAGTGTTTTAATTATTTTTGGAATGTTAGATTGCAAAAAGACTAATCTGAACTGACCCCAAAATCCTGCAAATATTGCACTCCAAAAATCATCAAGAAATGTAACCATATGAGAAACTTCATGTTCCCACCTGACACAGATCAGTGAAATTGGGTATAATAAAATTTCATATTAAAGAGAAAAGCAGATTGTCAATCCTAAAAGAACTCTCACTTAAAGTTGTCCAAATCATTTAAAAATTAAACATGTATAATGAAATTCAGCAGATCTAAATGTATGACAATTACAGTTATCTTTCGCATTTACAATAATGTATTCATGTCAGTGAAAGTATTCATTTGAGGAAGTTGGGGGAAGTTTGGTCTTCTGATATGTCTTGTTATCCAAACATTTAGACTATATAATGTGCAATTAGGGAAACTGCAACTAACACATTTCAAGTAGCCACGGGAAAAAGCAATCAGTGGCAAGTGGATGAGCTGGGAAGATTGAGGTACTTACTGTTATGATGCTAAGGCGATCTCTTTTTGCAGAGGAACTTCTCCATTCTCACATTGCCCACTGGTGGTCTCCAGATGGTGAAAGACTGGCATTCCTGACCATAAATGACTCCCTGGTGCCCAACATGGTTATTCCTCGGTTTACTGGAGGCCTATATCCAAAAGGAAAGCAGTATCCATACCCTAAGGTAAGCTGAATGTAGTCCACACCCTCCTGTTTCCTGTTCAGTGGTGGTATTCAACTGTATGAGGGGAGTGTTTCTAGAGAGTAATAGAGGCTGACTTAGTTCACATTACTGTTCAGGAAGTATTAATTATGTGTTTTTTTCTGGTAGATTGTAACAATTCTTGCCAGCAAGAAAACATCAGGATAGGGAGCAGCAGACAGAACGATTCATAGCAATTTCATCATTCGTATATGGCATGCTAAAGTCAGTGCACCACTTCTGAGAGAAGAGTAAAATGATTGTATATATTTATACATATACACACACCATCACTGAGTTCGAGAACATGTAGAGACAGATTTTTAGATTCATGTTGGAAAATAACAGAACAGTTCAGGGAGGAATAGTGTCTGAAATTGTTTCTCAGTTCCTGGGGGTTCCCTGATCAAGTGCCTTCTTAGTTACAATTTTTCTATTAAGTACCAATGCTAATATTTTCTTCCCAACTTAATAAGTTTTCTTTATCTTAGATAAAATTTTAAAGTGCCTGAGTTTCCTTCTTGTCTGAAACATAGGTCTGTGTGTGGTACTCCTTCGTCATTTCAAGGGAAGTTCATTAAGGACTTCAATAATATTGCTCTTATCCTATTCTTGCTACCAAGTTTTGGAGATAAGTCTTTCTTCTTAGTGGATAGAGAAATAGATTGTTACAGGTTCTCTGAAACAATGGTATATATGATATAAATGCGTGCTATGAAAAATCACTCTGAAGTAGTGAAGTAATAACATCTTCAGAAGTAGCTCACATGCTTTCATTGACAAAAGGCCTTGAGTGACAGAGAAAAGAAAAAATGTAATGAAGATTTTAAAAAATGAGCCTTGTAAATAAGAGATGGGAATTTCATTTGATGAGCAATTCAACATTAAAGTGATGCACAATACTATTTCAGTAATCTCATTAATTAAATAACATTATCTTTATTTAATGTGTCCATTTAATGTCAGTCTAGCTACCCATTAAACGTCATTAATTTTGAATGAATGTTGTGGTATAGCATCAGAGATTTAAAAAAAATAATGGATTTTTATTGTAGAATGAAACCATTTGAGAAAATTATAATTGGGATTAAAAATTTAAATGAAACCCACATGTATTTGTGAGTAGTGGAGCAAGCACTTGTGTGTATATGTTGTATATATAGACTTTAGTCTTTGAAGAATCATATCAAGGAAGTTTAAATTCTGATTAATACATGGGGAGCAAAATTTCAGTTTCAGGTCTTCTGACAATACGGAACAGTTTTTGCGTGGGCATTCAAGACAACTGTCCATACACTCTAATAGAGTGTCTCTCTACAATTCCTACAGGATAGAAATTGTGGAAGGTCCTTCCATGTTGAGAATGCTTTTGAAAGATCACAGTTATTTTCAGGCAAACATAGAAGTTTTTAAGAATGAAAAAAATTCAGAGAGTCTATTTGAATCTGTTTTCTAAATTAGTTCTAGCACTAGTAAAATACATAAATACCAGCTTTCCCACTGAAATACATAGTTGTCAACCCCCAAATTCTAGAAAGGCTGTGTAGTGTTGTGTGGCTTACACAAAAAACAAGCTTAAATATGATATTGCAGGGAGATGAGTATGGAACTAGCAGTATTTACTTGCAAGCCATACAGAGAGCCTTGCTTTCTGTCACCAGTCTTTTCTCAAGAATGCCCCATAGTATTGTTTCATGTTACCAAGAGAAGGATGAGTCTTGGCTTCTTCAAGATTTATCAGACTGTTTCCAGTGGATGTTTATCATACTACCATCTTATTTATCAGTAAGAACTGTTTTCTTTTTTTGTTTTGTTTTGTTTTTTCTCTTACAAAGGTGGGGTCCTGAGCAATGCAAAAAAAAATAGATTTCAGCAAGTCAGGAAGACCTAGGGAAAATCATGATGATAGAGAAGGGAGGGGAGGAAGAGGAGGAATGGTGTGTCAAGTAGAGGTTATGTAGCTTTTTGGAAGAATGCTAGGGACTGGAAAAGACTGCCAGAGGCTGGGTCTGCTTTTTTAGGAACTGACCAAAGCATTTCCAACTTCGCCCTCTTGCCCTGCACCAGAGGGCTGCCATCAGTGAAGGGAAACCAAAGGATTATGCAATTAAAATCTTTATCTGTGTAATTTGTATGGCTGTGAAATCCCTTTTAAAATTAAATAGCTGTCTCGTTATTATGAACATACTTTGTTATGCTAATGAGCAAGTCTATTTTAGCTGCCACTGATTCATTCAGGGCCTCTAAAGTTCCTGTTTTGTTTTTTTTTCAAAGGCAGGTCAAACAAACCCAACAGTAAAGCTGTTTGTAGTTAATCTGTACGGACCAGCACATACACTGGAGCTGATGCCACCTGACAGCTTTAAATCAAGGTATTTAATTTCACTGTTTGGTGAAACTTGTGTTTGATTTAACCTCACTGTCTCTCAGGCTAATAGTTGCCATTTTTACTTAGCACAACTCTTGTATTTGGCTGGAATGCACTTGATCTTGTTCTCACACGTGATTTGCTCCGCTAAGAAAACTCAGGGATCTGGAATTTGCTCATTTCTGATGTTCTGTGAAATTAGGAGTACTAAGATGGAGTCAAGAAGTCCAAATGCTGCTCTGGTTCTGAGCTTGCTGTGGCATTCATTTGTAGCCTTTCTTGCTGTGAGCCAACTTTGGTACTTCCTGTTTCTGAAATGAAATTACAGAGGACAGAGGTGTACTATTAATGCATAGAACACATTATCAGACTGTTCTGTCATTTAGAGGTGAATATCTTGAACTTGTCAAATCTGTTAGGTTATGGAAATGTTAGCTTCTGGCCGAAGCTGACAGATGCAGGGAGGTGACAGGGGGAGAAGGATGCCACCAGGTCATGCAGGCTAAGAAAGGCTGTGTTGTGCCTATGCATGATAGCAGGGTCATCAGAAGAAACTATGCTGAACTCTTTTAATGGTTATTTTGACTTAGGGACTGGCTGCAAGTGGTAACCCTCCTGATAAAGTTACTGTCTTAAGGTGAGCTCCCAGTTACCTGTTCTCAATGGAAGACTTGAAACTTTTCCTTAAGGGCATGAAAATTTCCATCTCTTCCCTTGTGCTTATTCCAATTCAACAATTACAGTTTCTTGTTGAAATTCTGACTGTTGTTTCAGTGCATATGTTAATGATCTCTAGTCCTAAACCATTGTATGACGTAGGTGATAGTAATAAAGAATTGCTACAGTGCAGATAGAGTTGCAGTCTAAGGGCAGAGATGTGCCACTTCTCTCTTTTCTGAGGACATAACTGGGTGGGGAAGAAAAGAAAATAGAAAGACTGGCCTTGAAGCCACATATTTCTAAGAAACCTCTGTATCTGGGTGGTTTTTCTCACAGTCCCCAGAAAAGATGTTACAGTAATAGTTTCCAAAACAATCAAGAAGTTAACATTGGGTAGTGATTCACAACCATCACTACCAACTTCAAGCTGGCCTTAGCTCTCTTCTACACAAATGGAGGTATCCAAATCAGTGCAGGAATAGTTTAATAGTGAATTATGCCTTATTATTAATTATGTCAGCTGGAATGCTGACTGATTGATTGTGTTTATGGTAAACTCAAAAAGGTGAATGTTGATATCTTAAAGGTATTATTTACATGGGAGAGATTCAGTTCCATTCAGAGAATTTGCACAAATGGGTAGGGAACGGTGTTGCAGTTATTTAAAGATTAAAAATGAACGTTCACCTTCTCAATTCTGTCCAAATTGTTTGTAGTGTGGGACCTCTGAAAACAGAAACCACTTCCTCTGTTCTTAGGGCATCTTGGAATTTGATGTAAGATTGAGTCAGTTTAGTGCACTTCCATCATTTACTGCTTGTGAGTCAAAATATTTTTAATTTTACTCCTAAAAGTTTCAGTCTGTGGATAAATTTATTTAAAGAAATGGCATGAAAAGATTTTTCTACGTGGATTCTTGGAAATCTCTCAGTGTAGGGGTCATCTGCTTCATCCTTTCTCTGCTCGCAGTTGTAGTGAGCAAACTGCATTGACTCCACAGTATTCCCAGACACTGCTTTAAAAGGCACTTTAATAAATTAAGTCAATATTTTTTCTTATTTTTTTTTCCCAATACTGCTTAAAAGCCTAAAAAAGGTAGATGACCACATCCTGTTTTCGTATTTCAATCATTTTAATTAATTTTAATCAATGTTTCGTAGGGGAACTATTGAGTTAACATGAATTTAAAAAGCAATCTTTAGAATCTCCATTTTTAAAAAATTATCTATGCATTTCCAATTTTACAGAATTATTTGGATACTTAATCTGGAAATTTGCTTTTGATTCTCAGAAGGTTTCTGTACCTCCAGCAGCCAGTTTGTCTGAGCATTGCAATGGAATAGAATCTTTGATGCTAACTCAAGTGGAAAAGATTCAGGGGGCAATTTTGTATTAAGAAAACATGGTTTTGTTTTCAGCTGTTCTTAAACATGCTGTCCTGTCACTTCTTTCAAGCTTCTGTCCCTCCTCTCTTCTATAACTGTGCAAGAACAATACCTATCTCACAAGGTTAATGCAAAGGATTTATTCATTACTGCACCTTTTATCAAATGGCTGTAATATATTCAGTCAGAGCCTCCAGGATAAAAGTATATTCATGGGCTTTATTTTATTGAGGCTTTCATGCAAAGTGCCAAGATGTTGATTGATTATTCCCTTCCCTGTTCAGTGGAAAGAAGTGAAAGTTCTGCACATGGGGCAGAACCAGGCCTGGAACATCTGTCCCTTGGGGGCTTATGGCTACAGCACAGTGATGACAGTCACCATGGCTGGGCTACCAAGGTAATAGTGGACAGGATCTGTGGCTGTGAGTGGCTGGGAAGTGTGGTTATGTGGTCTGGCAGCAATGGTGGCTACTGGCACCATTGTTACCTTTGCTACTTCGCACACTGTGAAACCATTTGTGTTAAATTTTTCACATGGTTTTTTGAGAATGGCATTTTTTATTAGCATCTATAAATACTAGCATAGTTTTCAATATACTGTAATGTAAATAATTGAAGAATATAGCAAATATTTTAGAGCACTATGCACTGTTTGTTTCTGTTTCTTAACAACCTGCCAGCAAACACGTAGAACATAGTAGTTTGATTTTCTTCAGGTAAACCCCATTGTCCTTAACATCCAAATCTATTAATACCATCAAGAAAAGTAAGATTCCTTACTTCATTGCTATTTCTGATTCTGATTCTTATTTGATTCTGATCAAACTTTTTTTTTCTCGTGTTAGCTCAAGGCTATTTTAAATCTAAGTATCTGATGTTCAAACTTAATTAGGACTGTAACTGCGCTTCCAGCATAATGCAGTGCAAATCTGTTTGCTTTGTTCAGCTTATTTTCTCTGTTGACTTTGGTGAAAACTTATAACAGCAGCTATCAAAATGTGCATGTATCTCTCAGCACTTACAAGTGAAACAAGACTTCCTGAACATTCTTGAATAATGATAAATATTTTAGAAAACTGCTCAACTGCCTCCCCAGGACTGTGTGTTAACTGAGATAATCAAAGTAAATAAAAAATATTCGAGAAGAAAGGAAGATTAAAAAAAAAAAAAAAAGGGTCTTCAGGCCTGGCAAAAGATGATAAGCACTTTTTATATCTGACGTGCTTTCATCAGCGCTGAGAAGTGAACTTAAATTTCGCCAAGTTACAAAAAATATAATTGCCATATACTCAGTAAAAGCAACAGATTTAAATATAAAATGTGGAAGAGGAAGTTTCTTTCTCATCAGGGAGCTATGAAACTCTTATTTTTCACAATAAAATGAGTCATGCACAAGCTTCTACAGCATTGAGTGCTGTTAGGAGCTGTCTTCTTTTCTATTTTCAGTGTTTTCTGTCTGCTTTTGTAGTGTGAAAAAGAAAGCTTACTGCTTTGAATTCAGCAAGGAAAAAGGCTTTGAGTAGATGAGAGGGAAGAGACTCTAAAATATTGAGATGCAAATTTGATGAAATGAGGACTGGCTAAAACAAAATCCACAGGTCTACAAGGGAAAGATTGACCAAAATTTTATTGACAGTCAGGGATTTTGATGGTTTTGCTTAGAGTAAGGTGGTGGCGGGGATAGAGGAGATGAGTATCAGCAAACAGGTTTTACGATTCTCTTGATTCATTTTATAGTGCCTCTGATGTGAAAAAAGGGATCAATAAAGTAAAACCTGGTGCTGGCTGCATAGTGTGCTGGGAGAAGAAAGTTGGGAGTGGGGTAAAGAGACATCTTGAGTGAAATCCACAATAAGAGGGTAATGTCATCTCTGATTAGGCCAATTGAATACTGAAACTGGATTACATCTCTGCTATGCCACTCCTCTGTGAACTAATAAAATATGCTTTTTCTCCTACAAACTTTGGCTATGCTACGTTTGTTGGCCTATAACAGTGCTACTACTCTGTGTGTTTGTGCACTCTGTGAAACAACAACTGGAAAACTCTGAATTACAAAGGAATATTACTTGGAGCCAGTATTTAATTTTGGAAGGATGTGTGTTGTTACATGTACATACAATCTACTGCACTCCTGATAAACAAGTTGAAATATAGTAAAGTTTGTACAGATTTGTATGCAGAGTTGATGGGAGGGGAGAAAAAAGGAGTTAAGTGATCTTCTGCTTTCACTTCAGTGATCGTACAGTTTATGTCCATGATGGAAGATGATGATGTGGTTTGATTTGGACGATTAATTAGTATATCAGCTTCTTTCCAAATGATTAAACTTCTTTGTTTCCATCCCTCTCTGCAACTGTTTCCAAAGGGAGCAGCTCAGGCTCTATTTTGTACAGTTTGGTTCTGGGATAATTTAGGCACGGGGAACAGTGGATGCTGTCTTGGTGTTGAAGTATATGGAGAGAGAGGCTGTTCCAATAGATGTGTTTTGGACATTTCCTTTCGGCTGTCTTCAGGCTCCTGTCTGCAAAGGGAGAGGCACTCAGCTCTTATTTCTTGAGTTCTGCTCTGGGGAACCAATTACCTGAGGTCTGGCGTTGCACTCTGATTTGTTGGTTGGATCTTTGCTTTGTTAGCTTTGTCACAGAGCCTTGAGTTAGAACTTACGTTGTTTTGGTGTATGGATTTGAAATGTTAGGATCTAGCAAACAAAAAATGGACTCATAACGTGCTTGAACTCTTTATGTCTGGTATCTGCATGTGAAAATATTTCTTTAACTAAAAACAAAAAATAAAAACTAAAAGCAAGTTATGTGTGTTAGTTGCTTAGCTGTGTTGCTACCATAGAGCATCTTATAGGCCGGGTGACCGCAGGGAATTGCTCGCTCTTGCACACAGCATCAGAGTTGGACATGGCTTTGCTGCTGGCACTGTTCAGCATCTTTGATCTAGTAAGATACCTTTTGAATGCATAATTAAATACATGTGTCAAAAAATAATGAGATCTCCTTCAGTATTAGATGAAAATCCTAGTTCTATGCAGAGGATGACCCTTGTTTTAAAGTGGGGCTTAGTTTCCATGTAGGTTTTCAGCACTGTTGCGCATTGCTCAGCTGGAGAGGTCTTTTCTGCAGAGGTCTCGTTAAATACTTAATAGCAAGTGACATTTTAAAGTGGTCTCACCTGCCCTGTAACATTACAGGCCTTTTTTATGAGCTGAATTATTTTACAAAAATGCATATATTCCGAAGGTGTTGTGATGGGAAAATACCAGCTTCTGTCAGAATTTAGTGTTGGTTTTCAAGTTTTGTCTGACAAGTACATGGCTTATGTATGTTCACAGGCATATACCTCACAACTATATGTTTCCCAGTTTGAACAGTTTATGCATAATCAATGATTAAGAAGAAGGTGCTAACGGAGTACAGTTATCACAGAGGAATGGGAACAGCAAGATGGGATTGAGTCTTCCTGCTCAGTGCCTCCAGGAACAGATACTGGGCATTTGGAGTTATTTTCCCTATCCCATAGTGCTGATCTTGTCATGATGGTGTTTCTGTACTTTTTTATTCAGTATTTGATTATCTGTATTTTTTTTAATGATCTGAACTGTTTTTATTATTTTTTTAGGGATTACTACATCACCATGGTGAAATGGGTGAGCAACACCAAGGCTGTAGTGAGGTGGTTAAACAGACCCCAGAATATCTCCATCCTTACAGTCTGTGAAACAACAACTGGAGCTTGCAGCAGGGTAAGTATTTCTTTCTAAGTTTTCTTTTTAAGGTTTCTTCCTGCATTTTGTTTTCATTTTCAGAAAAAGATTTTTGGAAATTAGTTTGCAGATGTCGTAGTTGCACGCTGAGTGTAATTAGTCAACAGGGAGGAAATAGATATGAGAACATTCCAAATCTGGTTAAATGATTTCATGCAATTAGCAACCTTGAGCGACATTTTCAGAATTACTCAATTTTGTTCATTCATTAGCATCAGTGGAAACTGCAGTTGCTGAACATCATTTACTATGGATATAGCTAGTACATTGGCAAGCTTTTCTTTTAGACATTTTCTTATTGCTGATCTCTGCTCTCTCGCTATACATGTTTCGTTTCAGATCTTTCTGACTCTCACAGCTTACATACATTTAAGGAAAACATGTTAAATTCTGACAATTCAGACAATAACTTTAGAAAAGAAAATAGAGAAGCAACAGATATTTCAGTTTTGGGAGTAAGCCAAACTGAAATACATTTTTCTACTTGAGTGCAGCCTCTTCACATCCTTTGACCCCGGCTTTGACTTACACTCCTGCATTACATCTCTCCATTTTCAGTCTTGTATCTTGAATGCAACTGGATGTTTTCCTATTCTGAGTCATATTTTCTTCCTAGAACTAACTAGAAGCATAGATATTGTCTGTATGTGCTAATGTCAGTAACAACAAATACTTTTGAAGTATAAATGAGTATGGGTGATTGGCCTGTGAGTCAGGAAGCTCCTGTCAGAGTCTACTACTGAAGTCCATGGTGTTTGAGTGTTAGGGTTGAATGTTAGCTCATTTCTGAGCTCGTTGCTTATGTGGAGTACTCTTGAATAGTGCAGGTTGCTTAGTTAGTCCTCATTCCATGTGTTAGATTGTGAACAGGGGAATATGTTGTTTGGGTTGCTCTCTGGTTCGTTTATTTTTTTAAGAATGTCAGTCACAAGTCACTGTGAGCAGTCCTTTCTGAAAGGAAAGCTTTATGTGCTCCAAGGTCACTGGACTTACGTGAAGTAGGTATCCAGGGAGCTGTAATCCAGGACATAATATGAAGGAGAGGAACGGAGGGAAATTCTACTCCAAAGTAAATGATGTACAGAGAAGGACCTTGTAGGTGGGTAAGCAAGGCCAGTAGCGTGGTGAGCACAGCTCACGTGTGAGCCTGGGCAGTTCCTATGCTGGGATGAAGTGATGGGTGAGCAAAAGCTGTTGTTTAAAAATGCAATCCTTTCATCGTGCCGTTTGGTTTCAACTGTGAACCTTTATTTATTTATTTTACAATTTTGCACGTATTCTCAATTCCAAAAAATATGGTATAAAGCCAGTTTTTTATAGTAGCCATAGAATTTCATTTTTCAGGTTTCATATTTATAGCTGCTTCTATAGCTAATAAATTCAATCCAATTCCGTACAATTCTGTGAAATGTTCATTACTTCAGTGTGACTGTGACAATTTACAGTGGTTGACGTATATTCTACTTTTTTTCCAACACATGCATGACAACTCATTGTGGATTTTATTTGTTTTTTAGGATGGCAAAATATGAAATATGAGTGTGACCATTAAAAACCACCCTTTGCATTCTTTTCTTTTTTTCTTTTTGCTTAATGTCACACTGCAACACACTGAACCAAGGGATTGTGATTTGAAAAGGTCTTTCACTTTGAGTTGGTGCTGGCTGTTTGCCCAGTGCTGATGGAGGACCTAAAATATCTGCTTGTCAGATGATGCCTAGAGGTAAAAAACAAACAGAACCACATGCATAAAGCATCTTGGTAGCTAATCAAAAAGGATTGAAAAAGGCATTGTTTGGTCCCCTGTGGTGTTCTACCACAAATTCAGAATAAAGCAACTGACTTTGTAATTAAATTATCATTTGTTTCAATGAAAGTGCCAAAGAAGAAATGTGACAACTGTAGCAGGAAAAAAAAGCAGGAAAAAAAGCACGAAATAGCTTGAGACCTTTTACTGACTGAAATATTTCAGTTCTGTAGTTATTTCATAAAAGCTAATTCTTCTATTACAGAAATACGAAATGCAGTCAGATCTTTGGGTTCCTAAGCAGGTATGGTATAAACACTGTTTCTGTGTGTGTAAGTACATTACTGTCAGTTTTATTTAACTGCATACTACTTTAAAAGCTGTTAAAATCCTTTTAAAACTGGGTGTCTTTTAGAATCTTTAGTTTTAGCTGGGGTAAACATTCAAATAGCATCTTCTTTGGTAGTGGAATTGCTGTCTCTTAGCATCACACAAGACATTTCACTCTCTATGTGACCGCGTCATTGCTGGAAGGAGACAGCTTTTCAGAGAGCAGTTCGGATGTTTGAGATACCTGTCTGGGTTTTAGAGGTGGTGTTTTCTTCAGTTTTTTATCTCCCTTCATCCAGTAATGAAGGCATTTAGATGACCAACTGATTACCTGCCTTACTCTGAATATTCTGCTGATGTTTTGTGTCTGTTTTCTCTTTTCTCATTGAAAAATAACTTCACCAAATTAAACCCAAGGAGCTCAAGGATTAGAGGTCATACGGGTTATAACTGGAAAGAATTATATTTTTAAGTTAATTCCCCTAACAATACGTTTAGCTAAATATGTCAGCAAATGATTTTGCTTGCATAACTTCTGAAAAGCCAGTGCATGAGTGAAACACATTCTATTTCAGGCTTAGTTTCAAAGGTTTGTACTTTTATATCAAGCAGTTATCCTTCAGTACTTCTGTATAAAGTTAGCTATGGAGAAATGGTATCACATCAGCCAACAAAGTATGGTAAAACCATGATTTAGAATGTCATTTAAACATGCATATTTTTATGTGCAATTTTGTTGAAACTAATGAGTCTTAAATGAGTACTTATAGAAGTTTTTCTGTATCTAGGCCATGGAAGCATTTTTTCTCGTAATCTGAAGTAGGACTTATTTGTAGAATTCATTGCATGCCTGTAATAAAACGTATCCTGGAAAATTCCACTGCATTAGAGATGAGCTTACCAGGCATTTCCATGAAGAGGAACAGTTTTTGCAAGGACTATGCCCATGCTTCGGGACAAGAGTGCCTAATGATAACCACCTGCAGGAACTACATTTAGCTTTAACTTCCACGTGTTTTATTTTTTAATCTTAGCAGAATGTGTTTAAATCTAAGGATATTTCTCCATTAGTTTTAAGATCATGGCAGCTACAGAAAGCAAACCAACAATAAAGCTGAGGTTTCTTCTGGTGTTTTGTTAAAAAGTGAACGGGAAAGCATGAGGCGCTAACACAATCTCACACTTACAGAATGAAGAACCCGTTTTCTCCAGGGATGGCACGAAGTTCTTCATGACTGTCCCAGTGAAACAGGGAGGCCGAGGCGAATTTCACCACATAGCCATGTTTATTGTTCAGGTAAGTTCTTGGTATCCCAGTGGTTGTCAAGGACTGAATGTCTGACTCAGGCAGAGACTTTGCATTTTTTTTGTCTGTTATTGTTTTCTTTGAGGTAGGTGGTCATTTATCCTGTCATTTATCTGTCTTGCAAAATAAGTGAAGCTTTCTCTTTCTTCAGAGCTGTGCTATGTTAGCAATTTGCATATGAAAGGCGTTTCCAAAGTACACTCTTTGAAATTGTCTTGTTTTCTTTTTACCTTGATGACCAGGCAGAGATGTTTTCTTGTTAAATTCTTCTATCAAAAATGTTTGATATCCACAGAAATTCAAGAGATTTGGAAAAAGCCTTATTTTACCTTCATTAAATACATATGTACCATTTTAAATGTTGATTCAGAATATTCAGAATTCTAGGTGTTTACACAACAATAAAGAGAAGCAGTGGCAAAAATATAAAATTATGTAAAAATCAGTACCCAGTTATTACCCACTGCAACATTTTCCAGTGGCTTCCATTTCCCAAGGACATTGCTTTCCAGTCTGAAAGAAGATACATTTTTACTATGACTTTGAAGGTCACCAGTATGAAGCTGTGATCACCTAAATGAAGGAAATTATGCCCTGGAACAGAACGCTCCAAGGCTTCAATTTAAATCCACAGAGCATTAATCCAGGTACTTCAGTACAGCTATATAACATAGGAGGGATTATCAAACTACCCAAACCATTAGAGTGGCAGACTTGGCACCAGACAACTCTTGTTATCTCCCTTTATGACAGTGTTCTGCTGTGAACGTTATGAAGTCGGAAACATTCACAGTGTACTGCAGTCAGCATAGGAGCAAAAGAACCTTAATGAAATTTTAACTTAAAGAACCAGGAAGTTATTTGGTCACTAGAGTATGTACTGAGGAAGAATCAGAGAAGAAAAAAGGGATCAAAGACTTGACAAATGTTGCCTGCTAAAGAAAATAGTAACACAGATGAGAATGTAGTAAAGGTGTATTAATGGAATAACCACACGAAAGTTCAGATCAGAAGAAAAAAAAAGGTCAGTCAGTGATATTTTGGTTTCCTTACCAATATTGTGAAGTGTCTTCAAAATAAAAGAAATAATAATAATACAGATTTGAAAATTAACTTGCAGCATTCCCAAGAATGTTACAGATACAGACAAGTTTGCTTTAAATCTCTAGGCCCTGATCTTTTTGTTGCTATGGAAACTTGATCTGAGTTTGAAAAAAAACTTTTAAACAAAAAGTTAAGCCCGCTCCTATCAGTAAGATATTTAAATATATACATACTTTTAAATACAAGTTTTAATACCTCCACAATAATTTTAATGTCAAGACTATGATTAGGGACTGAATATTCTATCACTGGTGGACAGAATTAGAGCCCTGGCTACTATCATGCTCAAAAAGTAAAAGAAAATAAAGCTTAATTTTTGACCACCATTGCCAAGATTAAAATGATGCCACCTATGATAAGTTTGAGTCTAAATATGTTGCTGCTCCCAGGAAGAGAAGGAAATGTGATGATATCCCATGTAGCAAGCTGTAGTCATCAGTGAGCAACATTCTCTGTGGTAATGGAGCTAATACGGAGCAGTAAAGGACTGGAAATGTGTTTATATGATGTGCTTTATACACTGCATTAATCTGATTGTCCATTATTTCTAAAGCAAACATGAAGGCATAAAAATTATATTAACCGTTGCACATAAAGTCTGTTGTCCTATCAGCTGTTTGTCACACCTTGTGAGAGCCACAGTGGCATGACAGGTGTCATGAAGAATATAAAGCAGCTGCCACAAGACTGCACTTTCATCATGGTGGAGCTCAGTTCAAGTTAGAGTTTGTCATATTTTATTGTACTGCTCGGTACCGATATCAGCTCATTAACAGAAACCAACCAAAGTTAAGGTATAAGCTTCGGGAAGTTTAAATGATTTTACAGACCTAACACGAGCATACAGTGACAAAGGAAATTTTAATGGCTTACTTCAGTTTCGTTTAATCAAGGGTCTATTTGTCAGTATTCAGCAGAATAATAACAAATGATGGTTTTTCTTGGGCTGCATTTCTTTGTACTTTAGAAAAGCATGTGTCAATGATACAATCCAAGTGGGTTAGCAGAAGCATCTAATTAAATCTTCCTGCAGGGGGAGGTTACTGTTTTGAAAGGTTACTGTCTATCATAGATTATTTACTGTCTGCGTGCAGAGGGCTAGATGTGTGTTTTATTGTGTTCAAATGCTTTTAGTGACTTATGAAATATTTAAAAGAAACTAATTTTAAAATGAAATTGAATGATAGGTCACGCATCTAGAAATTTCTTACTTGGGCTTTTGCAACTTTAGAAAGTCTTTTTTCCAACCACAAAAGAAGTATTATAGAACAATTTTAATGGATCGAGGCAAAAACTTCCTGCAAGCTTCATAAATTATGCATTATGGCCATAACCTTGAAAAATGACCGTGTTTGTTAATGCTTGGCCAGGCTTTATATTACTGTTTCTCGTTAGATTCTGAAATCTCAGTATTTAAATTTCTCTTTCAGTAGTTGCAGTTCCTGTCTCTCCGGAAAGGAAACAGTTGCTTATAGAAAATCAGTGATTGGTATTTGAATCATTTCTGGAGACATCACTGATTAGGAGAACCTTCCTGAACAAGGGAACTTAAACATCTGTACAGCACCTAGCACAGTGTCTCAGTTTCAGTCAGTGCTTACAAGTCTTGTCATAGTGTTAGCAGACAGTTCCTTCCTCGTAGATCTTTTTGAAAAGAGATCAATTCCAGGGAATGCATTTTTCACTTGCCATTACCAGTCGTGTCTCATAACTGAATATGATAACAGGATTTTTTTACATCCAGGCTAATCATCGTCATCTCCCTGCTGTGCCACTGGAAGGGAGAAAAACAAAACAAAACAACACTAAGAAATAAAATATGTGCAGTGATAGGATCCTTAGCTTGAAGTATAGGAATTCTCTAATGCGTTGACATATGGACAATTGAAAGAAAACTTCTGATGGAAATTGATGTGATATTAATGACTTCGAAAACTTTGAAAGAATGGTTACTTAAAGTTCCAGCCTGTAATAATGTGGGTTGTAGTGAGTTAAAGATTTTACATTGAACTTTAAAGATCTGGCAGCTGTAATCGGTAATGATATGCACAAACAGTCCTGCTAGGCAAAGAAAAATGTAACAACTAAGATGAAAGTTAATATTTTTCATCTCTCTCCAGGCTAAAAGTGAGCAGATCACTGTGAGACACCTGACATCAGGAAACTGGGAAGTTATCAAAATCCTGGCATATGATGAAAATACTCAAAACATGTAAGCACTACTCTCTCTGTCTGTTTGTGCAAGTGTCTGAGCTAGTAAAATGGAATCCTTTTAACTGGAAAAAATATATCTGAAATTAAGCATCAGTATTTCTTTCATTTTGGAACATTATCATAAATTCTACACCCTGAGTACATAAAATGCCACTGTAAGATGATTTATCTGCCAGTGTATTGCTGTGTGTTTGTATGGACAGAGAAAAGGAACATATCATGACATCAGTTGACTTGTGTTTTTTAAGAAATCACCACGTAACATCAGTAGTAACATTTTTTGTGGATCAGCAGTAACATTTTGCATTGGATTCCAGAAGAGAAAATCATAGTAAATGCTTAGTACTTGGTAAAAGCTATGGTACTTTAGTTTTTCAGCTTACTTGGTTATTGTCTGTAGTCTGAATTTTAACTATCTGATTCAAACTCCAAAATTCCAATCAAATTATCCAACCCCCAGATTTTTACCCAGTTCACCCAGTAGATAAATATTCCCAAAGCCTATCTTGGCATTGCAGTGGGAATAAATGTACCATGTACCTGGTGATTTCCTGGGAGTAGGGAAGAATTGACCCAAAAACATCTGAAGTCTCCAGTTGACTCCAGTGGCTCATGGTTAGCCTTCCTACGTATCTACACATGGCATAATAAATAAATACATAAATAAAAACTGTGTGTAAAATCCTGATTTTCTTTGAAGTACATCATATTTTCAGCAAGGACTTTTTTTCCACCTTTTTTTTTTTTTTTTTGCACCTGCAACATCTCCAGGGTCAGAGAAATACCCTTTCTGGCCAGTACTTTTATGGATTTTAAAGCTGTATCTGAAGAGAATGTCATGATACTTCTCCAAGGCTCAGTAGAATAAATGAGGTCAGGATGCAGCCAGCCTGCAGAGGAGTGGCAGACTGCATATGTGCTGTCTCAGCCACCTGAGAGGAATTCCATACTCTTCTACCTTCCAAGCAGAAGCTTTGAGGGATGTCATCTGGAGAACACCAATGACTTACCTTATTACTATTTCAGCAGCACTTAATCATTTTCCGCCCACGTAATCTTGCTGTAAAAATTCCACAAGGTCTGTAGACTGAAGAGTCAGTCAACAGCTCAAAAAGGTTTTCAGGTATCACAACACCTGTTATGTTCTATGATATAATTTCAGTATGACTTTTTTTCTACTCCTTGGATTGAAATTGAAAATTCCTGAAGCGAAGGAAGAACTTCGTCCTGTGTTTGTAGTATGCAGAAAGGGATCTGAGTTGCTACTGGAGCTCCTGGACATCACAGAAATTGAGCAAAATCATTAAGTATTATGGTTATCACTGTTCTAACTATGATACCATATAGCATTTGTAATAAGTACTCTGTATAACAGGTTTTAAATAATTCTTGGGAGTTTCTAATTTAAAAAAAAAAAAGTGCTTTGTGGTGTCTTGATGCAGTCAGATAGTTTACCAAACTGAGTTTAACTCTGTTCATCTTTTGGATGCAGTTATTTCTTAAGCACTGAAGAGTCCCCGAGAGGAAGACAGCTGCATAGGTAAGAAGTAAATGTGTCTGTGTTAATGGTATCTTCATCCCAAGCCATGAATGCTAAGATGACATCTGTGAGCTTAATTTTTGCTTTATATTATTTACATTACGAACTGTAGGAAGGAAAGAATCCCAGTTTTTCAAAACTAAAAAAGGCAACATAATCTTGTGTTAAAAAAAAGAGAAAAATATATTTGTACACAAAATATTTTTTGCTGCTATCTTTACTAGCACTGTAAGAGCATTGAAAATGCTATGCTGAAAAGTAAGCATGCAGTACATGCATTTTTAAAGATAGTGAAAGTCTTCCGAATGCAGATATTTGTTAGACTCCAGTCATGCAATTTAAATTGTGTGGTCAAAGAACCTCCTTCTTACAGAAGCCACAGTGCTTAAATCTGGAGTTAATGATCAATTTTGTGGTGTCCTTCAAATGTTTCATCCCGAGGGCACTGCTCTTGAAATCCCAGACCTGCTTTGGGTAGGTTTTGGATTCTGTCCGTATTACCCATTTTACAGAATGATAATTCACTCTGTCCATTGTAAGCAGTTTGTACCAGGCACAAAACAAGGTAGTGTTAGTTTGGCAAAACAAATTCCAGCACTCTGATGTTTTCATTCTTGTTTTATTATATTTTTATTTCAATGGAAGATATATATTCTTAATCTTTTTTTTCCCCAGTGTGTCAACCGTGGGATCATTAAATCGACAGTGTCTCTCATGTAACTTCTTGAAAGACCAGTGCACATACTTCAGTGCAGAGTTCAGCCCTATGAACAGGCATTTTTTACTGCACTGTAAAGGTAAGTCAAATGCATGGTTTGTGGTAGTACTGTGTTTGCTTCTAAATTAATAAATACCCATAGGAAGTACATTAGGCTGGAGTCTAACATTTAGCACAGGAGTGGATTATTCAGAGTTCTATACAGAACTTCTTGAAAGACAATGAGTAAAGATGGTCTGTGTAAAAGCTAAATAAGCACCTGATATCAGAAAGTTGCTTCAGTTCTAGGCCTTTGGTTTTACTAAACAACACTGACTTCCATATTCACCCTCATTTAAAATCCCTTCCAACAAAGTATGGGATTTTATAGTGGTGATACTGTGATTCATAACAATGAGTAGACTAATTTAATTATATTACGTTTTGGGATTGATCTTGCACAGCTATACCTAGTTAAAAAATTAAGGCCTTTTAACTTTTTATTGCTAGGTGCATTCCACTAGGACTAAATGCCACCAGTTGGTTCAGAGCTGGTATGTACAAGCAGAAAGCTAGAACCAACACTCAGGAAATAAACACTGATAAATAAATTAGATTATAGAAACAGGTTCAGAAAAGCGTGTAGTAATTGTGAATCAAATTTATGTCTAGGCCTATCAACCTTGAAATTTGGAGTATTTTATAGGCAATGTTCTCGTGTCATTTATGCTCAACTAGCATCAGATTGAAAATAGTAGAACACGAGTCATTTGAAACACGAATAGACCATGATTTTTTTCTTCTTTTGCAACTACAGACTGTTCTACACAAAAGTAAAATATCTG
This sequence comes from Callipepla californica brunnescens, assembly GCA_023055505.1. Lineage (NCBI taxonomy): Eukaryota > Metazoa > Chordata > Aves > Galliformes > Odontophoridae > Callipepla > Callipepla californica. The sequence goes on along the minus strand of JALIRH010000115.1, from coordinate 751,181 downwards.
CCAGCTTGAGAATTAAATCTGCTCAAACAAACAGTGAATATATATTGACTAAAATAAGTTGCTTTTTATTTTTTTTAATCTTCATTTATTTTATTGTTTGTGTGTGGAACTGCACCTGTAAGACATTGCTGATTAGAAAAAATGAATAAACCACTTCTATGTGGTTAAAGTTGCAGCAGAAGTTCTGGAGATAATCCCAAGGCCCAGTATGGAGTTCCTCGTTATTTAGGCAGAGTATTTCCTTGTGCTGACATTGTCCCTGTGGGGGAAGTCTCAGATTTCTGCAAGAAGGAACACTGGTAAACTGGAAGAGATATTTGCTCTGAGTCAGCAGTGTGCTATGGCCCAAAAAAGTGACTTGTTATTTTGTTAGCAAAACATATTTAGTCTGTTTTTTGTTCTTTTTTTTTCCTTTGGTATAAAGCTGTGGATGCCAGTAGGAGCTTGCTCACAAGCTCATGATTTTCAGTGACTCTGGAGGTTCTAGTTCGCTGAGTTGGTAAGACTGCAGATCACCCTCTCGGGATTAAACCTACACTTCAAACAGTAGGCTGCCATACAATGAAAATGATGGGCACGGCTGATGACATACTGTCTTTTTTTTTTTTTCCTACCTTTCACATTAATATGTGGCTGTCAGCATGGGGTTGTTCTGGACTTTTTCCTTCTGTTGACTGGAGCCTGACGGTTCTGGCAGTAGCACAGTCCCAATATATTGCCACAGCTCTGGAAAATGCTTGTGATAGCATGGATTTCTGACAGTATCTTTAAGTTGACTGCAACGTTACCATAGAGCTGCTTGCAGGCATCCAAGTAAACTACTTTTAGGAGACAGGTGATGCCACATCTGCGTGTATCCACACTCATTTTCCAACAATGAAAAGCCTAACTGAATTGCTATGAAGCCAGGTCTCACCCAGAGACTTGAAAGTCTGTGGGGATCTCTGGACTGGTGAAAGCTTCTTCCACCTTCTGTTTACACAGTAAGCCCCTTTAGTAAGGTTATTTTTACTTCTTAATTACCCTTAGCCAGATCTGTCTCAGTATACCAGTTGTCACCAACTGCAGAAGGTCTCCAGAGACCTCCCTGAGCGACATGTTAATTTTTAATCTAGTAAAAGGAGAATCATCTTTACAGTCTCAATCTTGGCAGGCATCCCTTACATCCTTTTTTCTGCAGTGCTTCTGGACTTTTCCTTTAGCACTTCATAGACAGTAGCAGATGTTAGTCCCTCCACTTAGATAAGTTAGACAGTAATTGTTTTTTACCCACTTTATACAGCAGGGAATAAGGTGTGTCTAGCATTAGTTAGAGGAGACCAATGGCAAATCCAAGAGTGTACTTAATTCAGATGAGCTGTGTTACAACACCTTTAGCACAAGTCCTTCTCCTTTCTGACCAGTCTTTAATCTACTTTAATCTTTAATCTGACATCACCGGTCTGTTTGTGAGAACAGCAAATAGAGATGGCTTTGAAAATGCCAATGCTTTCCCCTCCGAAATAGCAGGTTCTGAACAGCTGCTTTCCTTAAATCAGAATTCAAAATGAAACAAAAAAGTTCAAAAGAAGGAGAAGGAACTGAAAAAAAAAAAACCAGCACAAAACAAAAACCAAAGAACAGGCAGCTGAAGAAATTGTCCTCTTGAAGAGCTAAAGCAGGAAGCTTTGATTTGCCAGCAGACTACCTGCAAGATTTTTGTCAATATTCTTTCTTGATGAAGAGAATTTAATTGGTAAAAATCTTCAATGGAAGCTTCCTGAGGCTGTGAGTGCCATCATATTATTTATTACAGATAAATTGTTTCCCTAGGTTTATGCCACAATAACTGAGAGAAGCAATTAGGATGACTCAAAAAACGTGGATTAATCTCAGCCTCTGAGCTGCTCTCGAAGTAAATCCTTTTTTTCTCCAATGAATACATAGAGAATCTTGGCTCCTAATTTTGAAGCAGAGTCCATGCCTTCATCAGTCACAGCGTCCTCAGGGACCTCAGTGTTTCTGCATCATCCTTCCTAGCCCAACAGGGACAATCTGTGCAATTCAAGCTCTTGTCTTATTGAGATAAATGAAAGTTTTGTGTGCACAAATTCTGTTTTTGGGAGAGGTGACGAGCGGTACAGTTCATTTACCATGGAGATTAGATTACATTACACGGAGATAAGCTGTTATTGGTGCTATTACATAGCTCAAATGCCCAAGGAGTTTCTTGAGCAGATCATTAAATGAAATATGTGATAATTTTTCAACACCTCTGTAGCTTTTCCACAGAGAATAAATTATTCTCATTAATTCATTTTCCTTTGAAACTAATATTACAACTTTGGAGCGTCAAGTTGAGAATCTTATACAGTATCTTTAAGTAACTCTTAATTCTTTTACCCTTCACTTGCTGCTACAACCTGGAGTTAAAAATATGAAAAATTCCTTTTAGATGCAGGGAGGTTGACTGCTTGCTAAGGAGTTGGAGTTCAGTTTTACACTGTTGGTCTTGTAATCTTACCTGTGTCTTTTCCAATAGACAGTGGTGGAATTACTGCTGCATTTAAAGTGAAGCATATGTGTGAAGATTACAGCATCGGGCCTTACAAAGTTACCGACGTTCTCCTTTGTTATTTACTGAAATATTGAGTACTAGGAACCCTACAGTTCCTCTGTTTTTTTTCTGTCTTCAAAACAGGGCCGGGTGTTCCAGTTGTTAGCGTGCACAGTACCAGTAACAGTGGAAGTGAGTATTCCTCATGGAATAGGTATATTTTATTATTGTCTTTGACTGATTCGTGAAGCATGGGAGAAGGGGAAGTCCGTTACAAATAAATGGAAACTAACATAGGTGCCATTCATAAAAAGTTCTAATAATTGCCTTTTAGTGATGTCCACGTATGTAAATGATATGGAAGAAAGGTAATCAAATGACTAAAGCTTTTCCAGGCTTTTAAGATATGTCTTATGCTAAGTGTATATTTTTCATCTTCTATTTACACCTGTGTTAATTAGATGGCAGATTGCTTTTCATCCTTTTCACTTTCTGTGTAAATTATACTGCAGTTACAGTAGGCATTCTGTATTTTTCCAGGTGTTTTCTAAAGGTTATAATTCAGTTATCTTGAAGTAAAGTGCAGACCTTGGAGGACAGATCGTAAAATCTGACCTACATTACAGTGAACTTAGCCCTGTTTTCACATTTATCAGATCAGTGCAAATCCACTGATACTTTCAGCGTTGGCAAGTCCAAGAATACAGTCTTCATAGGAAGATATTCAATGCCTCTAATTCTGAAATTTTACTCTCTACTTTCTGTTTGTTGACACCGAATCGATAGCCAGGTATTTTCTGGTTGTTAGAGGTGCTTTGTAATAGAAGACTGACCTTGAGCTGTAGAACTGGCCTCACAAGGTCTTTCTCTAGTGCAGTAGAGGTAACCACACTACCTCCAACTCGGCTGTGGTTCCAAATAGCATGAAGATTTGGATCAGAGGATGAGAAAGATGTTTCCATTCAAAACCACTAGACTGATCATCACCTGTCCCAATTTCATTGAACAGATTATTCCCCAAATTTTTCCCAGAATCCAAAAATTCTGAATTCTGCTTGTCTGCATTCCTTTTGGCCAAAGCCAGCCACTATTAAACTACATCAGAAGACCTGACCTTGCATTTTTAAATAGCATACTGATCAATAGTATCATGCTATCAAGTGTTAATCAGCACTTTGTTTTCCTTTTTTTTTTAATGTTACTGTCCATGGTATTTGTTAATCTCAGTGCATTATCAAACCAGAGGGGAGTTTTATCCAATTCAGTAAGAAGTAGATACTGCTAGAATAAAATACATTGACTTCTGTAGAGCTACTATGTTCTGTGTGGGTACACTTAGACTATTTATGATTTGTATCTAATGTGCTATCAATAGTGAATAATCGTGAGAGATTTATGTAGAGCATCTTAAAGCAAAATAAAGCAAGTCAGAATAAAGGAAAATTGAAAGGAAAGTTGTTTGCTGTAGCAACAAGAAACCAAATAATAACAGAGATCATTTATCTATGTTTCCCTGCAAGATTAGATTATTTTCTTCAATTAATAAAACAATAATTGTGGATTACTTCAATTATTTCATCCGGAGAGTATAATTACTCCACTTTGGTTGACTGCCCAGAAAAGGCATGCTCTTTAAGTAGTCCCTTTTGGACTGAAGTGGAGAGTTTATTATTTAATTTTTTTAAAAAATTACATTTTGGAAACCGGATTGTTAATTTGAGTAAAAACCAGAAAAGAGAAAAAAAAAAAAAAGGAAGCAATTAATCTTCCATATGCAAAATAACTGCTTCAGATTTGTTAGCTGCTTTAAACCAAAGGAAAGTCTTGTTCTTGGTTGAAATGGCGAAGACAGATAAGGACATGCAGCAGTCTTGTAGAGCTCTAATGGCTAAATGTTGATGTGTAATGGGTAGCCTGAAGAAACAGGATGTAGGGTATTGTCCAGCAGACTGTATTTTCTCTTCTAATAACTACTGTTGGTAGCATTATTTTATTTTATCAATTTAGCAATTTTATCAATCAATTTAGCAATTTCACTATTAGTGTTTATTAAAGCAAAGCCTTCTGGAGCCAGAAAAACAAACAGATGTATAAGTTTTGAATTTAGGTGGTTGCTCTCAAATTGCAAAGCAGATATGTTATAAGAAAATATTTAAAGGAAGAGATTTAGAGGAGTTATCATTGCACGTTTGTCTTCAATCTTTTATTTTTTTTCAAATCTCGTTTTCTCTGTGATATGATGATTCTCTCTACCTTTCAGTTTGACTTTTCTTGCTGTTTTCTGCAGAGTTTTATATTTTGGAAAATAATGCTGTCTTGAAAGAAGCTGTTTTTAAGAAAAAGAATTCCAGGACTGAAATTAAAATGCTTCACATTGAGGATTACGGTAAATTTGGCAAGATTTTATTTTAGCAAACCAAAATTTTTCTTGCACTGTTACTGCTTTTCATCTGTGTAACTACCAGCCTTTAATGTCTTGCTCTTTTCTCAAAAGAACTCCCTTTGCAGTTGTCACTGCCAAAAGATTTCACGGATCGAAACCAGTATGCTCTTCTATTAATAATGTGAGTATCTGTATTAAATCACAGTAGATCATGAAAAAAATATTCCATGGTAAACATTTCGTTCTCTAATTAGAAAATGGAATTTTTGTGTGTGTGTGAAATTACCTCATGGATTTCAGTTGACAAACGAAAAGACTTGCTCTAGGGAAGATTATGTTATAGACACTGCCTGGAAGAGATGCCTCATTTTTTTGTTTTTTTTTAACCTCTTCAGTTCTGATTGATTTTACTGTGATGAGGTGTAGCTAAAACTAATTCTTCATTGTTTCCTGGACCCTTACTAAATGGCTGCCCACAGAGGATCCCATTCAGAGCGTCTGCTCATTTATTTATTTATTTATGTCATGGATATAGAGGGCTTTCCTGTCTTTGCAGTCTTATTTCTGGTCTTTTCTTTCCCTGAATTTATCAGTTCCTCTGCAATATAACTGTGATTCCTAATGGCCAAACAACTGGGGATTTTACCCTGATAGAGTTCTGCTCTATTGGCTTTACTGCTGTATCTCATAGAGGGGTTCACAATTCTGCTTATTATCTCCAGGAATGAGCCTTCATGTTCCTGAATGCTTGCTTGTTGGATAGATCTTCCAGTCTCAGATATTCATATGAATTTTGCTATCACACAGATGTATTTTCATAACTTTGGTAGTGCAGTAATACAACTTCTGCTGCGCTGTATCATCTGAAGCAGACATCCTCTTAATGACAGCACAGATCCCTGTTGCTGTATATGAGGTCAACATCAGAAGCTTGAGCTGCTGAGTGATGCTGAATTCCTCTATTCAGCTCAATTCAATGACAGGATGGAGTGGCATGAAACTACCAATTTCTAAGCCCAGTTTAGGCTTTTCAGTTGTATATATGTGCATTTGTGGAGGCTCTCTTCCTTAAGTGGCTCTTGAACACCTTTTATTTTCTTGTGGAAAAAGAGGATCCATGGATTATTTTACCTTTGCAGTGTTTGATAGTGTGGTCTTGGAGCATGACAGTATTTTAAGTGTGCTAAAGGCAAACAGACAGTGAGAATTGACACCAGCAGCATTACAGGGATCTGCAACAGCTTGAGCTTGTTCTTTTTTCTTAGAGTACAGAGGCATGCAGGTGTTAGCAGTGTAACACTTCCCTTTTCATGTATCCTAGTAAGTAGATAATCTGCCATACACCAGTGGTAGAACATGAAGCTTTATATTCAGATAGAACCTCAGGAAGAAAGGAAGGCCTGGAAACCTTAAACAGACAGTGGAAAAAAAGAATGATAAGAAAAAGGAAAATCAAAGGAAATACTGTAATGAAAAGATTTTAATAAACATATAGACTATTTTAGTATTGAGACAGGGTCTAAATTTAGTGTAGCTCTTGTTATCAGTGCCTACTGAGTAAATAATGTGTCCAGTTCATAATGTATTGATATATTTTGTAATTTATTCATTTTTTATGGTGTGCATGTGGGATAAAAAAAATAACTCCAGTGGTGAATACAAACTGTGGTATTTATATTTGTCATGGAGAGATACTGCCTTTTAGTCAAATTTCTACCTCTGTAATACTGAATCCTCTAAGGGAGATGAGGAAAAGACAGCGTTTTAACAAGAAATTCTCCAAATACATCTCTACAGCCCAGAATAAATCCGTGTTTAGGTTTATAGAGGATCCTGGTTCTTTGTTGCCTAAACTGGAGGATAAATATGGCAGATAAGATGTAACAGTGTGGTGATTGCTTCAGAGACTCTTACTTTCCCTGAGCCAGAGTCTGCTTTGCATATGTAGTCTTGTGTAAAAACCAGTTTTGTCAGTTAGCAATATTCTTCTTTCTGCTTTTGCAATGCATAGGCTGTAAAATGGTGAATAGAATCTAACATTCTCCTTTCTTCTATTTTTCTCCTGAACAACTAATACATTTCACAGTTTCCTTCTGATATAATGCATACATTGTAGCTAATTAGAGACATGTACACTAATTGCCTGAAAGTGTGATTATCATATCTCTTTTATATAGTTACGATCAAAGTTTAAATTCCAGATCCTTGATTTGCTCATTATGGCTCCTATTACTCATTAAAATAGTTGGAAGATGAGCTTCTTAGTAAGCCATAGGAAATGATTAAGTAAAGTTTCTGGCATTTAATCTGAGTAATAAAATGAGATGTGATAAGCATCCTTTATTTTTTTTCTTGAACATAATTAACCTCATTCCTTCAAAATCTTTAGATAATACATCTTAAATGTCAGCATTTATTATTTAATGTTGTTTAAAATTGTCCAGCGTTCAAGTAGATATTGTAAAACTGAATGATGGAGGGATTGTTCTGATTTTCAAGGAAAAAAACGAGGTGTTCCCCAAAGTAACAGTGAATTGTCCCTGGGAGGTCTCTGTTTATTTCTTTACTTGTTTTCATATTCCTGATAATTACCAATATATCATTTCACCTGTTACCAAAATGATGAGAGATTTAGGCCTTGCACAAGCAATCAAATTCGTTTATGCCTTTAGTTAGTACACTCTTGGGACTGTTGGCAGGACAGTAAAGTAAAAGTGCAGTGGTTTTTTTACAGCTTTAGAAATAACTCATTAGAAGTCTAGCAGAAATGTAGAGGCATAATACAAGTATTTTGAAATAGTCTAAGATCCAAGGTATAATAATGCTGTCTATATTGATAGTCATCTTGCATACCATTCATTTGTTATAAAGAATATTACTCCTTTTAACTGTCAGTTGTTGTAAATGAAGGGTAATTGCTTAGGTACAAGGTGAAAAGTAAAAGTACACAGTGGCTTCTAATACTTGGGCTGGAATATACTTGCAGATGGTGCTTTTTTATTTGGCCAGTTCTTTCCCTGTGAAACAGAAGTTTAATTTTGTTGGAATCCCAGAGTCGTGTGATTGACTCAGTGATTGCTTTGCAGCCCATCCATCTAATGCCTGCATTGATTCAGTCTTTGCCATGCTTGGCAGTATTTTACTTCTAGATTGTGCTTCTGTTACTACAAAGTCTGGTTTTCTTCCCCATTCTTTGAGCTTCATAACCCGTCTCATGGCCTAAGGGGAAAATTCATTTAGCTTTAGGCTAAAAGAAGGCCAGGCTTGAACTTTACCTGAGCTATTTCCTTTGCAGTGTGGTCCTGCTGCTGTGGCACTTAATCGATCTCACTCCTCTGCTCTTCCATCATGTTCTCAGAAAGGGCTTGGGGAATAGTTCTGATAAGATATCTCCTCCTTTAGCTACCCCATCTTTTGGACTCTTCCACTTTCCTCCCAGCAGTACACATTTTATAATGTGAATAAAATGCATGCTTAATCTTTCTTAGAGAAAGACAAGAGAAGATTCAGAACTTCACCTCCTTTTCAGATAGCACAAGACATTGTGATAACGTGAGACAGTGTCTCACCTCTTGTTTTCAAAATTGTGATTTTAGAATCTTCATCCCTGGGGACCTGAGAGATATTTTAAGAATAACAATTAAATTTTTTCTATTACATTTTCTACTTCAGTCCTGTCTGTCAGCTGATTTTTCCTTAGCAATGAAGTCACATCTGGTGATGTAGTTTAATTTGTTTGGCCATATCTGCAAGGAGAAGAGAAGGAGAAAAAAAAGAGTGGGTAGAAGTGGTGGATGGTTGGACTGGATGATCTTGTAGGTCTTTTCCAACCTCAGTGATTCTGTGATTCTAATTGCTGTCACATACCAGGAGAATAAAACGAATCAGGTATCATGTTTATTTGGTTTATTCTCTTACTGTTTGACTCTGAAGATAACAGGGATACTGCTCTGCCACAAAGATGTATTTTTGCATGATGTTGGCTGTGACTTTTCTGTAGTACTGCGTCCCTAATGTACATCTGTAATCAAGTGGAAAGAAGGCTTCTATATTTTAAAGAAATGGAAGTGTAAATGGAATGGACTTTCTTTCAGGTTTACTAGTGGGGTCACGAAATTATCCTATAAATAGGGTACCACTGAGTAGAAGTTAATTGTAATTAGATTGTAAGTAGTGATGAATGTAAAGCAAAAACTGTCCTTTGAGAAAGCTGGAATCCAAGGACAAACTTCACAAATCAGGCTTTGCATCTTTTACTGCAGTGAAGTAACAAGCCTGCTTTGTTACAGAGCTCTCAGGGTGGTGTTCAAACTTACATAAAGGATTAATACTTTGCAGAAGCCTCATGTAAGGGTAAAAGTGGGGCCTAAATGATGCATAGAATATGTGCTGTGTCTCTGTGGGTAGGAGTCACACCTCAGGTAATCAGCATCACTTTATAGTACCGGGTGAGAAGTAAAGAGACTTTTTAATGCTAACGGGAATTTTGACATGTACATCAATGTAAATGGCTTTAAACGCCTGCCACAAACTACTTATGTGGACAGTCTTGAAATGAATTAGCCACTGGAAAGCTGTTTCCAAGAAACAGTACATCAAGCAGTCCATCAAGAAGGAATGCTAGAGGTGCTTCAAGTCAGCTGATGTGAAGCTACTGCTTTTGAAATATTGGTGGAAACTCTGAAACTATGTCAAATGTAGACAGCTTCTGAAAATCTTGCTCCGTACTGTTACCATAAATTGAAAGAATTGTTCTGCTCTTGCCCTTACTACAAGCTGTAATGGTAGCACACTTCTGAAACTTCTGTATCCTGCAGACCTCATTAGTCAGTGTTTCCAAGTTCATCGCTCTGCGTTGTTCACAGTTGTCACAATTGTGTGTAATCACAACTGAAGTGGTTAAGAAAGCAGCCTTTCCTTTTTTAAACCCACCTGTAAAAGTGATACAGGATAATGATGAATCAAGTGTAAAATATTTTTACTAACTCTGCAGCTAAGTAGTCCATATTTCAGTGCCTGATACAGCAGCTATGTCTGCATGGTAAATCCTACTGAATTTGAGAACATATGTATTCATCATACAGTTGCTAATTAGTAAGACAGTTACCTTGAAGGTAATCTATGCTACCTATAAACAATAAAAATGATAATGAATCAGGACCCTATTGTAAATATAAGACAGTAGTTATTATACAACCTCACCTCAGGTTTGTATAACTCCCTTAAGCTAAGACTTCTTTGGCAAAATAATAATTTCTGTCATTTCATATGTCTTTCACCTTAGACAGGATATTCCTGCAGACACTGTCCAATCTAATTTCCATACAGTCAACACAGAAACTGTTATTTTTTAATTTGCGTTCAACTGGCAGATGCAGTCTGCAAGGAAGTATTTTGTACAACTTCATAGTAGTTTGCTCTCTTATTCTGCATTTTTCTTGGGGGAAAAATAATGACAAGCTTCTCTTTTAAAACTGACGTTTTATTTTCTTTGGAGAGAATATAGTGTTTTTGGTTTCAATGTAAGATGCTTATTATTCCTGTAGAAAATGCATTCTCCCATTCTTTTCCATGATTTCTGCTCTAAAATACTTTTCTTTTGTTCATAAAATAGACTTATCACTGCTGCTTGCACCCATTCCTTGCTGTGAATTGAGTAGAGAAAATATAATTTTCTCCAGTGTGTACTTTAGTCTTCCTTTTACCCAATTTCAACAAATCCATTTGAGGACAAAATAATGCAATTATTTTTTTTAATATGGCAACCTTCTTAATAGCATTATATATTCTACAAAATCACTATCAATGTACTCAGTGAATTTTGCTTCTTCTGTGTTTAGTGCAACTTAGCAAACTGTGAGCCTTCTCAGAACTGAACTAACCATTAGAGATTATGTTTTGTTCAGTTTAACCTATAAGCAGCACTCACTGATTTAATTTTCTGGTTCTTTCTATAAAATGTATTCAACTGTTGGCAACACTACAGCATAATGGTTCAAGAAATCATTTTGTGTGCTGCTACTGAATGGATAGCAGCACTGTCTAATGGAACGATATCAGTGGAAGGGATATTAATTCAACAGGATTGCATAACCAACTGAACTCTGCCATCTAGGTTGAATAAAATATGGAAGAACGGCAAAGCACATCACATTGTCAATAGTCTTCGTTTGTGTCTGGTGTGTTGGTATTTGCAGTGATGAAGCTCCAGGCAGCCAGTTGGTTACAGATAAATTTCACATTGACTGGGACTCAGTGCTTGTCAACTCTGATAATGTCATCATAGCTCGATTTGATGGCAGAGGGAGTGGATTTCAAGGCCTCAAGATCCTACAGGAGGTCCACCGATGCTTAGGATCAGTGGAAGTGAAGGACCAAATAGCAGCTGTAGAGTACGTATGTCCAAACTTTCCTTCTCTTTTATCATGCTTCCACCTTGATTAATATTTTTAACTGAAGCTACCTAGAATGCTTTGTTTACATAATAAATACCATTAGTGTTTATTTTTAAGGCAATTGCAGATTTTGAAATTTCATTAGAGAAAGTTAAAGATTGGGGCTACTTGCTTGATATGTTTGCACTTTTCATTGGTAAAGAGAATATGCCTTCTGAGCTAATTTCTAATTTGAATTTTCCTTAGGAAGATTTCTTACAGCAAAATTGGTAATGTTTAACTACTTTTGTGTTGTAATATTTTATAATAATTTAGATGAATTTGAAAGGATGCTGCTCTCATTCCCGCCATAGAATTCTCATGTTATTGTACAATGCAACTGGAGTTATAATGGTGTAAATGAGAGGAAAATTTGGGCAGATGCTTACTTATTTCTCATTTGAAGCTGCATAAGAAAGTCATCTCTCTGTGCAGATGAATCACACACAGTCTTGGCAAGTTTCTTTACTCAGAGTGCAAAAATCCAGTGGATTAATATCAAGATCTGGATCAACATTTTCTAGGGATCCTTAAGGAGCAATAAGGGCAGACTTTTAACCAGATATTTATTTTCTTTGAGAAGTATTCATCCTTCAACTAATGAATGAGGAGGGATGGCATGACAGATCTGAGCTCTTCACACTTGTATTGGTCAGGAATGGGTTGTATTGAGCAGAGCAGTTCATTCTGCAGGTGTGCTAGTGACCTTAGCAGCTAAGAAGGGCCACTGGGAGCAGGTCATGGAAGATCTCATGTGATGTGACATCTGAGCTCTCTGTTTAAATACTCACTTTTAAACTAAGTGACATCCGGCCTCATTTTGGACCCATTACATTAGAAAATTGGAGGGTGCCCTTAACCAGTACTGCAGTTGTTTCTGTCTCATCAAAATTGGGTGGATTTGGGCCTCAGGTTATTCTGTCACCATTGCTGATTAATTGCTTTGGTGAGATAATTAATTATTTGATTCATTATCTAGACTTAGGAAGTTGCATTCACTTTACCATCCTTCAGCTGTCAGCAAACTTGGCAACTCATCAGCAAAAGTCATTTAAGCTCGAGTCAGTGGATGATCCTGGCATATCTAGAGGGTGATTTTACTGGGCTGAGGGAAGTGCTTGATGCAAGTGGGAAGAAAGGCTCTTTGAGAGTGCTCTCTCCTTGCTTTTGGACAAGGAACAGATATAAATGGGCAATTCAGGCATTAAATTCAGGTATCTAAAGTTAGGTGAAGTGAGTCCAACAGCGTCTGCCATACAGAGGACGAATTTGAAATAAAATCACATTTCCCTGTGTAATATCAATTTTATTGTTGTAATTTGTTCTTCTGCCTTATCCCCAAATATGACAATTCCTTACAGTACAAGTAATTTTCCTTATATAGTAGATTCACCAAAATAAAAATAATTTTATTTTTTTCCTTGCAGATCATTATTGAAACAGCCTTTCATTGATCCCAAGAGACTGGGTATATTTGGAAAGGTAACGTGGTATAGTGGGATGTATCATCATGCTTCTTCAAGAGAATATTATCAGTTCTTAAAAAAAATAATATATATATATATTATTTTATATATATATATATATATAAATAATATATATATATATATAGTGTTAGGAATAGATGGATGGATGGATGGATGGATGGATGGATGGATGGATGGATGGATGGATGGATGGATGGATGGATGGATGGATGGGTAGATATCTTTTCCTAACATAATTTCAGTTGTTAAAAGGAAATATCTATGTGTAGGGGGTGAACTGCCATAATTTACTTTACATTCTGGATTTTTTTCTTCTCAGAATAAGTATTTGAGGTTAGTCAGGTTGGTTTTATGACACTGCATTATTTGCTTTCCAGAATGAGTGTTGCTTTCTGTTTTCATTAGAAATTTTTAATATGCACTCAGTATCTTAAAAGCTTGGGTCTTGCACATTTGGGCTGCAGTTAAATTGATTATTTCTTCCTAATACAACTTTTATATCAAAATATTCTACTGGCTGCCTCTATTTTCAATAGAAGATTCAACAGTTTCCTGACAGTGACATGGCAATCCATTGTTAACATAGAATACACATGTAAACATAGTTATCTTATCTGCCAAAGACTAAACTGAATTTTTTTTTAATCTACAAAATATTACTGATGATTGCATACTTGTTTGGTTTCTGAAAGAAGGCGAAATGAGAAGTGTGAACGTGAGCAGGTGAAGAGCAAGAACTGGGAAGTTCAATAAGCTTCAACACTGCTTTGAATTCAGGGAAATTTACCTTTTCCAAGCTAGTTAACCTCTCACGGTTATATTCTAATGGCAAAATAAAAATCATAAAATTGATAAGTCAATGTTAGAATTAGGATGTATATAGCTTATTTTAAAGTCAATTATACATCTTCTTTAAAACACATTTCCTTTCAGCTGTATACCACAATGTGATAGGGAAAGTGTTTTTTTTTTTTTTCATTCTATGCATTAAATTGAGCTTACTGGTAGAAAGAAATATTCTTTGTTTCCTTTGAAATAAATAGAAGGCATTACTTTTGGTATCTTTGTGTATTGGAAAGAGAATACAAATCTTCCTGCCTATGTCAAGTTCCCCAAAGCCTTACCTTATTTGTTTGGTTGCTTATTTTTTGTTGTTCCTCTCCCCCGGTAATTTTCAGATCTCTTACTAACTCTAGGTATCATGATGAAACTAGGAGCTTACGTGGAAATTTATGCAGTGTTATTCAGTTACTTAGTTTAAAGATCACAGCTAGGCCAAATAAGATCTTTATTCACTCTTAATTTTAGGTATAAAAATTCCTGCGCGTTTCTTAAAAACAATTTATTCAGATATAAATAAATACAATAAAATGATACCATGGGATTTGCGTGATGCCTCTAACCTCATAATGGTGAAAAAGAAACGAACAAACAGAGATCTCACTGTAATGTCCATTGTTAGGGATACGGTGGCTACATTGCGTCCATGGTTCTGAAATCCAGTGAGCGGCTTTTCAAATGCGGAGCTGTGGTGGCACCAATTACGGACATGAAGTTGTATGGTGAGTATTGCCCACCCTTCACCTTTGGGATATCTTTTATTCATCTGAACAACTGGGAGAAAATGCAACAGTATCAGCTGAGTCTCACCTCGCTGTCTCGCTCTCCCCTTTAAGTGAAAGCACAGCTCACACTGGGACAGTTTCCCAAAACACACAATAGTTGTGTGACTAGTAACACCACAAATCGTTGTCAGACAGGTTCTGCTTCCTGCTTTCACTGAAATTCATTTGCATTACCTGTTTCCTCAGAACTTGTAGATCTGCCTGAATTAAAGTTGATAATGCAAAAATGAATGTTTTAAAGTTAGTGGTAGAATTCTGTAGGATATCAGCCATGGTGTCATTCAGTCACGGGATATTGGGTTCTGTTTGTCAAGCACTGGGTACACGTGGTGGAATGTGGACTGATACATAGGAGATCAGACCACGTTAGTGTTTTAAAGTATTCTTGTTTTTAAATGAGCGCATATGCCATAAAAATGCCATAAAAAGCTCCTCCTTGCTGTAAGTCAGAACTGAAGAATTTTAAAATAGATCAAATTCTGATGAATTCCACAAGGGTTTATCGTTCTTGTTTTTTTGTTTTTTTGTGGTTTTTTTTTTTTTCACTTACACAGCATCAGCTTTTTCAGAAAGATACCTTGGTATTCCATCAAAAGACGAAAATACCTATCAGGTAAATTACCATAAACAAGTAACTTGAACTTGTAGTTTTATTTTCAAAATACACTTAACGCTTCTGTGTGTGTTTATTTACTAGGCATCCAGTGTATTACACAATCTTCATGGTTTAAAAGAAGCAAATATGCTAATAGTTCATGGGACAGCTGACAGTAAGTATTCACAGATGCAATTGCATTTGGAGTCAGAGGAGGCAACACCCAGCAAGACCATTTGGAGTTACCTCCTGATAGGATCTTAGATATTCTGTTTCAGTTGTCACTTGTAACTCTAAACTGATGATGTTTTTGTTTGCTGAATATTTGTACCTTTTAGGTGCTGTGTGTTGTAATTTGTTTAAATCTTGTGGACCACCATCTTGCTAGTGAAAGGTATTCTATGGATTATTAAAGGAAAAACTTACATTTTAAATGGATTTTTAAATTCATAGAGATTCTGCAGCTGAGGAAAGAGTTATCAGTACATTTGGTGAGGCACAGTACCAAATGAGGAGTTAAATTCAGCTAATTAATTACAGGGTAGTGCCAAAGCATCCGAAGCCAGAGCTACAGGATACCTTTTATAGCACCAATAGTTTAATCAGTAGCTTAAGACAGTTAATAAGTAAATCAAAACAAAGCATTATAAATGGAATTATAGGATGTGTCAATCAAGAGAGATTTTATAACTGTAGATTTAAATGTACCCACAGTATATTTTTCTGAACTTTCCTAACTGACGTCGAGCCGAAGAATGCTCTTTGATGCAGCAGAAGTGATACAGTTGGGATTCTGATGGCTGGCTGAGCAGTGCAGGGTGTTCAGAGCTGTGCCTGTGATTGCTGCTGCCCTTACTTAATACCACATCCAATGACACTGCCCAGCCCACTCACAGCACTCTGCAGGGGGAGGACATAGTAATAAAGTTGCCTGTTTTCATCACACAAAGATTAAGTTTCTGATATGTTGCAGAAAGTCCATTACCTGAAGAAGCATGGGCTGTAATAGCCTTGTGCAAGCAGAAGAAAATGTGATGTGCTCTCCCTTAACACAATTATAAACTGTCACGATGTTCAAACGGAATGGCTTCACACACCTCTAATCTATCTCTGTGTGTATAAATCAAGGGGAGTCCTTGCACAGTGCCAGTTCAGCACGGCTTTCCTGGGTCCCAGCTGCTTCTCCAGATCCCCAATGCTAGGGGCTCTGTGGCTTTTGATGGGTGAGCTCTGCCTTTCTGGGTGAGCAGAGGGCTACTCAGCTCTGTTCTGCCAATAACAGAGACTGGAGATGTTTTCAGTCAAAGCTATTTAACAGGTAAGCATTTTATATGGCCTCATTTTTTCTAATAATATCTAAATGTTGTCTTGCAGCAAAAGTCCACTTCCAGCATTCAGCAGAACTAATTAAGCATCTAATAAAAGCTGGAGTTAATTACACTATGCAGGTATGTACGTCTGTGGCACCTCTTGTAAACACAACTCAACATTTAACTTCAGCTTGCTTTTGCTACAAAGAAAAACACTCCCAACCTCAGAACCAGTACTGTGCACCAGTATTGCAACTGTTGGCAGCTAGATCATTGTTTCATCCCAGTTTCTTACTACTGTTATGGACATCAAAAACTTATTTTGTTCCTCTCAGCTCTTTTTCCATTTTCTTCGTTTTTTTCCATTTGCTCACGCCATAGTGCTGTACTAAGTGCACTAAGTGTCCAGGCACACTTTTCATAATATGCAAAATCTTGTTCAGAGAATGTCATTTGAGATAAAACTTTCCATACCTGCCTACGAGAGGAAAATGATGGGCTTTAGATGAGATGGGAATACAATTAAAAACATGAATAAGATTTTTCATTGAACACCTAGAATATTGAGTACTAGAAAAAAAAATTCTCAGAAAGATTGGTGATGGCATTGGAGCAGGCTGCACAAGGGGGTCATAGAGTCATCATCCATGGAGGTGTTCAACCACTGTGGTTATGTGAGACTGAGGGGCATGGTTAAGAGAGTGTTGGTAGAGTTGTGCTGGGGTTGGACTGGAGGATCTTAGTGGTCTTTTCCAACGTTAATAATGATATGAATCAAGGATATTAAGAAGGCTCTAAAAATATGAGATAATTAGTCCTTGTTGCTGATGATGAGATCTGAGTGCCTAGAGACCACTGAAAATGCCAGCAAAATGTACTGGTGTAAGCACAGGGAGTGTGGATGTAAATTTATTCACTTCTGCACAACACACTGCAGTTGTTTTCTCTTTATTTCCAAATTCCAAGAGAATGGATTTTGCTTTGAGTTTTATTAGCTTTACTTGATACTATAAGACTAATGTTATCATCCTGTTGTCACCTAAAACATTTTGAAGATCGGAGAAAGGAAATTAGAGCCCTAAATATTTGAAAGGTCTTTGAGAAAGTATTTACTCTTTTCCTTTTTCCTCTGCTAGATCTACCCGGATGAAGGTCATAATGTTGTTTCTGAGAAAAGCAAATATCACCTTTACAGCACAATCCTTGGGTTTTTTAGTGCTTGTTTAAAGGAGGAGACACCGATTTTACCACAGGAACCTGAAGAGGATGAATAAGGAAGCCTATTTGTGTAGTACTGAAGGGGACTTACTTTGCGGCTCAATAAAACCTTAAATAAAAGTGACTGTGAGATTGCAGATTCTGCAGAAGCTCAAGGGCAGCTAAAGGATATCACAGTGGAACAGCACATTTACAGACAATGAGCTAATAAACTGGAATTCGACTACAAAGTCCAGACACATTACCAAGGGACAAAACCTTTATCTTTGTAGAAGGTCAACAGTTGGTTACAGTTTCCTGGAAGAACTTAGTTTTGCATAAATGTAGGGTTAGTGCATGTTTGTTATGTTACGCCTCACTGTTGGTTCTGTAAGTGGTTGCTCGTTTTTAATTTAAATGCACATCTTTATTCATCCTTGCATAATGCACAACGTATCGTAAGTATTATGGCCACTAATATTTTAAAAGGTGACCTGCAATCTAACACTTCACTGCAATGTTACAATAAGTGCAATTCTTCTGCTGTCTATTACACATAAGAAACCACAGAGATAATAAAGGGCACGGTATTTTTCTCTAGTTTCTGCTCCAAGGGGATATATTGCCTATTGCATCATGTAACACTGATATTCAAAATGTTTGGGATTTTTTTTTTCAATTTCAGCATCTACTATTATTACTGTACCCACTGGTAACCACTAAGGGATCTTTTGGTAGTGTATTCTTGGTCCTTATGTATATACACAAGACTCCCTAAGCAGAAAATTGTTCCAAGCTTGAAGAGTTTTTTTTAGACACAGTTAACAGCTGAATTTAAAACATCTGCAGTTGAAATCTTTCCCCTGTCCAAAATGTCTCCATTATTTCCTTAAAATATATTTGAGTTGTGTTTTGGTACTGTTTATAGTAATTAATAGTTTGCTGGTTACAGTCTAATTTTAGAATATGCTACTTTGTCACATGTAAATTAGATTCATAAATATTAAATTATAGTTTCAGATAAAGGAAAAGTTATTAACAGTATAATGCCACTGAGTAATAATTTACTCTTCACATGAAAAACTGTTTTGTATAGTGAATGTTCCTTTCTTCCATCTGATCTCAGATTTAGATCTGAAGTTCGTCGAGGTGGCCATGTAGCTGGAATAGTCCATACATTTTTATTTCAGGGCTGCTCATTATGTCTCTTGCAACTGGATTTAGATTCTACAACATCTCAAAGAAATGAAATGTTTTTCATTCAAGGCAAGGGAAGATCCTGACAAGTGAAATTGTCTTATTTGTTCTGAGGATGAGCTCCCTCGTACATCCATTTATTTGCCAAGGTGAGTTCCAGCAGTAGAAATTAGATTTATGAAGGAAGCAAGGCAGCCAGTTTGGGTTTGCAGAATATTAATTCCAATCACTGAAATAATTTGATGTCTCTTTGTGAAGGTTTGTGAAAACTCCTGACAGATGCTGTGCAGCGTGCATGAGAGTAGCTACAATTTCTTTTCTTTATGGATATGCTCCAGATACTTTTCTACCCAATTAAAAAGCAAGTAAGCTCTGGAAGGTAACTTAAAAATATTTTTTTTTAAATGAAGTTTTGGAAGTCTTGTTTTGTTTTTTTACTAGGGGAACAATTTTTTAACATCTTTTATTGACTGAGACTTCCAGATTGTGATTTTCTGAACTGCACACTATACTTAATAATACCTGATAATACCAGTGATTTTGGTAACCAGGCACTGTAGAGGAGGCTCTAATCCAGTGGAACACCATGAGATGTGGTTTTTTGCCAAATTTCAGCTAGAAGTACACAAAAGAGGACAGTTTGTGTGCACGAGTTGAGTGTACTCAGGCCCCATGAGAAGGTTTAGTCTTCCCAGCACGCACTGGTTGCTTCCCTGAGAGATACCCAGCGTGCGTTCAGATTTACTACATTTCATGCCTGTCACCTTTAGTTGTCTGCAAATGCAAACAAAACAAGGCTTGTATCTGAGCAATAGGTCTATGTATGTGCACAGGAAGCATTTTACCTTGGATCTGTGCCTTTGGCAGTATGTCCCTTATCTTTGAGCCCACATTCGATCTCCATTTTTTACCCCCCTGCACCTCTCTATTTCAGGTCACCATTCCCTACTCTTTCTATACCAACATCTCATCTCCCATTTTAATCAATTTACTTTAATATCAAGGTGGTGTGAGGACTTTGACTTCTATAGGAATGCTTTTGCCAGGATTACTGGAATGCTTAAACTGTGTGTGGTATCTGAAATGTGGGTTATTTGTATGGAAGTGTAGTCTGCTTTTTAACTTGTCCTGCAAATACATATATTTTTATATAAATATATATATATATACAAAGGCAAGCATCAAACTATATTGTTTTTTGTGAGATTTTTAAGTATGAGTTTAAATTTGGATATTGCAAAAAGATTTTCAGATGCATACTCTGATTCAAGCTATAGGATTTGGTGAAAGTGAAGGTCCAGAGCTATCACTACTCTTGCTAACTAGTGCAGATATTTAATTCACTTCCAGCACAACTAAATATGGTTCTCTGGCAGAGAATAGCCATACATAGCAAGTTGCAGTCACTCATTAATTAGAATGTTATCGAAAGTATTGATCAGGATGCATAGCACAGAAATACGATGTAAAGCATACATTTTTCTGTAGCTTTACCCATTGTTAAGCACCGTGATACTGTTTTAGGACTGCAGAGGCACTCTTTGATTCAGCTGTCCTTACAATATGACATTCACTGGACTAGACCTAGTAATTTATGGAAACCTAGAGAATCAGCATATCTCTTTACTGCTTGCTAGAGCTTATCTGACATTCTTGATTTTTGTGTTCTTTTTCTGCTGTTAGAACTTGCAAAATCTATGAAAACTGTAGGCCATACTGAAGCTTCAGTTACATTGCAAAATCAGTTGTACCTGTACATCAGTTGGAACATATTTTCCAGATAGTTGAGTAAAAAAACAAACAAAAAAAAAGGCTGGTTACTTTTAGATTCAGTATTTTAATCTTTTAGTCTTCTAGCAAAAACATTTCTGAATTAGTTTGAATGTTTATGGCAGTTCCCTGTAACCAGCTGCTTGTTATTCCTGTGTTTCTGGCACGTGTAGATCCACCCATGTCTGAAAATGAAGGTGATAACCTCAGTTCTCTCAGTTCTGGCAATTATTTCAACTGTGGAGTCAGATTTATTTGGGTGAGAAATTGTGCTTTTTAAGAGAGAAGAGCTTGTATTTGATCTGAAGCAAAAGATTCTCCATGGAAGGTTTGGAGTGTCAGCTCCGGTAATAAAATGCAGAGGATGCAAGGTGTGACCTAGTATTCCTCCTTACAGTTCTATTAGATGTTACTGAAGAAACTGGAGCAAAGAGAAGAGTGGCCCAGAGAGACTGAACACAAGTTTCTTTCAAACAGCCTAAAAACATGTAGGTAAGGTGCAGTGTTCTGAGCATTTTGTGTTTACCTCAGGTAAGTTCTGTTGCCTCTGGGGAAGGAAGAACCTCGCCAGTATTGATTACTGGTGCATCTACTCCAAAGCATCCTTCAGCACTATTAAGATCACTCCTCTTTTCCCTTTGAATAATTTCAAGAGTGCTTCTGACAACTGGGAGCTCATGGGATGTGGCAACTTCCAAGGTATCTGGATCTGTGAAAAGAGGTAGAAAGGAGGAGGTAGTTGGACTGCAGATGGTGGTGATTCACTCACCAGGGTGCAACACAAAT
Source organism: Callipepla californica brunnescens (assembly GCA_023055505.1). Classification (NCBI taxonomy): domain Eukaryota; kingdom Metazoa; phylum Chordata; class Aves; order Galliformes; family Odontophoridae; genus Callipepla; species Callipepla californica. The sequence goes on along the minus strand of JALIRH010000115.1, from coordinate 729,861 downwards.
TCTTCCTACAAACCTGCTTGCAGAATTCTGCAGTGGTAAGTAAAATAAATGTCTGTTTTCTAAAAGGAAATAGGCACCAGAAAATTACGGTGCTGTTAGATTGAGTTGCTTTGGGTAGAATTAAGGAAACTTAAACCACATGAGTGATGGAGTCCAAATTTTCATTAAAGCTGTACCTAGACTTCTTGCCTGTGTAATTAGTTTAGAAATCCAATATCCTACCTTTTCATAAATGTAACTCAACTACAGCAAAATTGATTTTGTAATGACTGTATGCCATGAGGACGTGAGTGATACATACATACAATCCTTCTTAATTAAAATATCCCACAAAGTGCTAACTGCCCAATTTTAGATTTCGTGAACACAGAAAACCGAAAAATTGAAAGAAAAAAAATAAAGTTTCTGGTGAGTAAAACCTGCAAAGGGATTGTGATGGTCAGGAAAACACTCAGGAAATAATTCCCTGAGGAAAATGATTTCCAAAATGCTTTTGATATAATGTAGTTTGCATCTTAAGTTCCAGGTCCAGCCATCACGTTAGATGCTGACCTCTGGGCTGTTGTCCAGAGGGCCTACACCCAGTGTAGAGCCTTTCTGTAAAGGCCCTATCACTCTTTTCCTGGCACATACAAAGAAAGAAATATTATATGGTTTCTCATGGACTTTTGGTCTTGCATTTAATTTTCATTTGCATCCTACATTTCTGATAGTCATAGAATAGAAATTGTTCAGTGTAATTCCACACTTGAAAGAGGCAGTTGCTGTGAAATATTTTCTTCTGAAAGATATTGCAGATCATTACATTTAGAGCTATTTACTTTTCCAAGCTAACTGTTCTTCATTTTTAGTTACACTAAGCACTGCATTTTTAGTTACACTAAGCACTGCATTTTTTAGGCTAACGGATTGATACTTTTTTGTATTGGAATGGAAATTGTACAGAGGAGATTATCTTCTTCTGTAACAGTTGCATGTAAAAGTGCAATGAGAATGAATGCTGGCAGTATATTTGAAGGGGTTTTGTAGAGCGTTATATGAGAAATCCACATTAGCCCATGTGTGCTGAGAACCACGAGACTGAAGCAACAAGATCATCTGACGGTGTAATCAAAGTAAAGCAAGACCAAAGAAAAAGCAGTGTGGAAAATGGATTTAAGCAGAACTTCCAGGCTTAAAAGGAGTATGTGACAGAGTATATCAAATGTTGTCGCTTGATTTTTATCCTTCAGTTTTGAGTTCGTTAACTTCTGAGCTGGAAGCAAGGCAGAGGTCAGGTGCTTTGTCCAGCAAGGATCGCTGTTCAGAAAGCCTGTGTGACAATTACTGTGTTTTCTTGACCAAAAGAAAAACACTGAAGTCCAAAGCATAAACTAAGAGCTCAGCAATCACAAAGTGGTAGAGCGTGAGATTTGGCTAATTAGAATGAGTGGCACATTGGTTCACGGAGACCTTGTCACAGTAGGAAAACAGAGCAGGATGCAATTTACCTTAAGAGAAAGAAGTCAACTGTGGCTCACAAGCAGCCTTAGGAAGAGACTTTTGCCTGACTTAATATCGTGTAATGAAAATAGCATGGAAGTGTTTAATTCCTTTGATACGTCACTGAGTATTCGTTAATTATAGCAGAAAATACAATTGTGGGGCTGAGAAATGTGTCTGGTGTTGTGCAGCTGCACAAACAGCATCTGATAAGAAGACAGTCTTCTGTGAATGGCCAGTTTCCTTTTGCATAGCATAGAACAGGGAGAGGCAAAGAGCACCCAGCTTGGGGAGCAGCACCCCAGAGACCTCTTTGGGAAAGTAAGGAGAGAAAAGGAGCTGCATGTTTGAAGGAGAGCCTGTCTCTGCTTCTCCCCTGTATGTTTGTGCAAAGGGTGGCAAATACTCCTGTGCTTATTCCCATATTCCATGACTCATACTGATTTTTAGTGCCTTCAGGGAGTGCAGATTGTGAACTTACTTTGGAAGGATTGTGGAATTGCTCATGAGAGAGGCAATTATTCTGCAGATGGGTTGTGTATGACTTGCTTGAGGTCCTCCTCACTGCAGTGGTACAGAGTCCTTGGATCCTATTGGCAGGAACTTGACTTTGTCAACTGCTTGATACTGGAAATGCTGAACCTTCCTGGGGTCATGAAACAACAGATTCAGAGTATCTGCCATACCTACCTCCAATTCCCTTGAAGGATGGGGAGTAAAAGCAAACTCAGCCACTTCTGGTAACTCAATTTAGTATTACAATTTTGATGAATAAGTAATAGAGTCAGCTTGAGGACATAAAAATAAATTGAGTGATAAGTATCCACTTTTTTGGCCTTTTTTTTTTTTTTTTTTTTTTTATATCCAGCTGCAGAGCTAACTTTGACTGTCAGTTGGCATGTTTCAGCATATGCCAGTCTGTTTTTCTGTAACAGCTGTGGTGTGAGTATAGCACTCAGGATAAGAGAGCTCATCTCAGAAATACTGTAACAGAAAAAGCATGTTACAAAATATGGTTTGTGAGCCATATTTTGACAAACAGATTTAAGAGTTATTTTCTAGAGTTCTGGCTGAAGCCTTTCATTTCTGTAGATATAGATGTTATCATAGAAGCCCTCTGTTCTTTATAAATTTCTATTAGGGGGGTTGTCTTTTGCCAGATTTTGGGGTGGTATGAGGAAATGCATGAATTTAGTTAATTCAAAACCAAGGAATACGCTTAACAAAGTTTCACACAGTGGGAGTGATTTCTGTGTTAACTGTCACATATCAGTTCCAGATTCCATTAGTTGAAGTTTTGCCTGAACCAAACTCTTGAAGCCTAGCTACACCATTAACTTACATTTCATTTAACTGTGATTGGAGTCTGGAACTACAAACATTTGTAGAGGAAGGAAGAACAACTTGGCGCCTGCTGATCTATCTTATTCTATATATTTATATTGATCTAAATATATAAAAACATGTTAGTACTAATTCAAGATTTCTGCTTATTCTGAATGTTAGTTTGAGAGATCTCTGGAAAGAGTGGAAATGGGTTTTCAGTTATATTTCCGTCTCTGTAGCTCTGCCGCAGCTGCTGATTATGGATGCTGCACTGCATTTGCGTTTTGTCCCAATTAACCTGCCACCTCCTCTAAATGAAGCTTGTACAAATGTTTCCATGCATGACTACCAAATGTCACTGCAGCTCAGTGCACTCAACAGAGGGTTGGCTGTTTTATGTCTTCTTTATCAAAGCATTAAATTGATTATTTATACATTATAAGAACAAATTCATCAATTTAATGCTATAATAAAATGGGGACTGAATGTAGTTTAAGATGTGCTAAGTGAAAAAATGTATATAGTTGGACAGTTTAGAATTGTAGGAGTATGAACCAGGCAGAGAGTGAAAATGAGAAGCTGCTCGCAGCATTTGATGGCCATGTTAACATCCCTGATAGTAAATGACAAGGTAATTTAGGGGAAAAAAATATGCCAACAAAAGTGGTTTAAGCAATTATAATAATGTCATGAAAGTGAAAAAACGCATCCAAATGGAGGACAGGTACATCTCAGACTATCCAAGTAAACTGGTTATTGAGATTATCAATGTCTCTTTAAGTATCTCAAACTAGATAGTGTAATGTAGGAATTGGCACATATAACTGTTCAAAGTGATGCAGAGAATTATAAACCCCACTGGGTAATGACGGAATGTATCTACAGGTGTTGCAGGCACCATGGCTACAGAATGCATTAACATGGTTGAGAAAATAACAGGGAATTAGTTGTTTGTTTTTTTTTTCCCACAGTTGCTGCTCTATAACAAATCCGTGCCGTCTGTTTACTGGGGAATCTAAGTGGTTTATCTATGGAGTGGAAGGTTGCCTTAATAGTGCATTTGTAAGAACTAGCAATAGAATTGGTTGGATGATCACATAGTGAGGTTGATCAGTAAGGAGACGGATTGCTGGTGGTCTAGTTCTGCAGCCACGGTACACGCTGGTGGTTCAGTAAACATGAGTCTTACTGCACAGTGCTATGGAAAGTCTTGTAGCAGCTCCAGGGCTAAAAGGGCCCTACTCAGTCAGTGAGTATCTTTTCTTTGCCTTCAGTGTGTTTAGATCAGGCTTGTCTTGTTCTAAAAAAAACCCCACCAACCTGATGTGTGTGTTTTCCTGAAGTCTGAATGTGCTAGATGTGACAGAGGTTTGGGATTTTAGTGTGCTGCACTCGAGTGGAGCCTGTACAAACTCTGATGGGGATTTTGAACATCGATGGATGTTATATTGTTCTCTCTCACTTCAAATGCTTGATGTGAGACCATAATTTCTCCTGTGTCTCATTCTCACTTTGGAATGGAAGAGACCTCTTTTGCTGTGTGCTATGCATGCTCTTTCTGCCAGAACAAAAATATAGAGCAGGAGTACAAGTCTCATTTACCTAATTGTAAATAGCTTCTCTGTGGTTGAATGGTAGTGGTTCAAGACATTTGAAACAGGCTGCCCAGGAAGGTGGTGCAGTCACCATCCCTGGAGGTGTTCAAGAACCGTGGAGTTATGGCACTGAGGGACATGGTTAGTGGGCATGGGTGGGAGTGGGCTGGGGTTAGGGTTACACTTGCGGACCTTCAGTGGTTTTCCAACCTTAATAATTCTGTGATTCTATGACAAAGGTAATGTATCCAGTGAATTGGCAAACTGAGCTCAATTTTGAAGGCAAAGAGCTCACAGTGCGTACTTGTGAATGTGTCGCATTTATTTTTGACATTTTACATCACAACACACTGAGAACCTGGCCACTGGGACTTCTCTTTGTCCAAATACAAAACAAAGCATAGACAGTGCTATTAAAAAGCTCACAAAAATAAATAAATAAGAGTAATTTATTTACCTTAAGTACTAAGGGGTATGTAAATTCACCAGAGCTACTTAAGCTGTACTGACAGAGTTTTTGCTGGGACAAGGGCAAAGGGATCAAGCAAACTGTTGGTACTATATGTGTGGTTAAATAATTATTTGTATTGATTCTTAGAGCATTTATTTTCAGCAGAAGTGTGGTGTATTACTACTGCTGGCTGTGCTCTGTTTTATGAGGGAATAAGAAACAGGCAAAGTTGCCTTGGTGTTCCCAGCTGAATACCTCCTCCTGCATGGCTGGTGAAACTGGGATATGGGGCAGACATGAAACTCACTGGGGTTTTCTCCTGTCTGATGGCCATCTTCACTGAATGCTCTGTGGAATGGCAGGAGATGAGAAGGAGGAATAAACAGATATCATGGAAAGAAAGTAGCTCAGAAAAATATGGTTTCCAGGCAAAATATTCTTTACCTTCAGTGTCTGCAGCATTTCAGCCGGTATTGTTCATGACTGCTCTTTGTTTTAATGCCGTGTTTTGAAAATATACCATACAGTCATTGGGGACAGAAAAGTAGCTGCCTAAATTCTTCTCTTCCTACTGTTGCCCCCCTCCCTGGTTCACTAGTGAAAAGTACATTCCTTTATGTTTTGCTTTACCATCCTGATGGGTCACGGAGGTTGTGGCTAACTTCATCTAAAAGGTTTGATTTTCCATCTCTATCCCCTAAACCCAACTCTCATGGGTGGGACGTGACCAGGAAGAACAGTCAGGACTATGAATGCCTCAATGCTGCAAAAAAAAGGGCCTATTCTCCTATTAACCACAGGAGAAGGGACTTGATATCTCCAATGCTGCACTCTTCCAAAAGTCTCACAGGCTGTTGAAATGAATTCGTTACAACTACACTGCAGTGTAAATGGAGATTTTTGGCTCTGTCGTATCTAATCAGTAACTGTTTTTAAACAGATCTGCTGGAGACAGAATATCCCTCTCTTTTGCAGAGATAGTGTTGCTGGCACCTACTTGGAGGTAAGACTTCATTGAAGGGGATATCTCCTGTCTGTGGTCTACTGGACATGTGGCTGCTGTTGTGCTTCAAACCTCCGACTGTAAAAGTAAGCATTGAATTCTGGTGGGTTTTTTTGTTTGCTTGTTTGTTTTTGAGGAAAGGTGTAGCTCTAGAAAGAAGAAGATTGTTCCTGATCTGGCAGAGAAATTAGCAGAGAGTAATCTGCAGGGTCTTCTTACATGAAAGTAACATGAAGTACCTGTCCTGTTGTGTACATGAGGAGGATTTACTGTTATTTCCAAGGTTATTTTAGAATGAGAAGGTGGAAGTTCTCTGGATTTATTGGGATAAAAAAGTGTTTTGTCTTAAGAGATCAAGAAACCCCCTTATTATTTATATGTAAAGTTCTGCCAGTGTAGGAGATGCTGCTTCTTCAAGAGATTGAAGCCCTCTGCCGTAGGTAATCAGAAGTATGAAAAATGAAGTAAGATTTTTCCTCAGTGACATCTCTGCAGTCTCTTTAGGAAGCATCTCTCGATGAACATGTTCTCTTTTTTTTTTTTTTCCTGCTGTTGATAGCTCTGTTCTCTGCCAAAAAATTATTTTCAGGAAATATTCTTGTATAATATTTTGAGATCTTTATCTTGATGAAAACTAATGAGATACAGTAAAGCTCTCTAGTTTGCATTTGATGGGCGTTTGAAACTTGTAGCCTCCTGCTGTATTCATGTACAGTTCCCCTCAGCAATCAGAACTGTAAGCCAAATTCCCTGGGAATTATGACCATTCTGTACGGTGCTGTTGCAATAATCTTGTCCTAAACAAGATTTACTTTCATGGACTGTCTGCATGGATTTGCCAGAGCCACAGGGGCTCAGGCTAAGTCACTACTCTTCTTATGACACTAGGGCATCCAAGGAAAGCAAAGTAGCAGGAATAACAGTGAGGCTGCACTCGTATCCAGCTGCACTGGCAACCCCTATGGGGCTCTGCATCCTGCACTGGTGGGGAGGTACTCACATAGGGGAGGAGAACAGGGAGGAGCAGAAAGAGGATTTCATCTGCCGATAATGACCTCTGTAGAGATCTTTGAGGGCCCTCTAGCTGTTATGTTCATCTTGAACTGGCCTGCCATTTTTATGGCTTTTGCTTGTATGCACAGAAGCACGGGCAACTGTGTGTGCAAGATCTTTTCAACACAGATGCCTAAGTAGTGCTTGGTAAAATGTGTAGTAAAAAGCTTATGTAATTGTGAGTGAATATTTGTTTTAATAACAACGACAAGGTGCTTGGGGTGAGTCCATTTACTTATTCAAGCTGAAGAAGAGAAGGCTCAGGGCACACCTTACAGTTCCCTGAAAGGAGGTGGTGGTGAGATGGAGTGATACTGTGCTACATTTCCCAGGAATCTAAATTAGACTTCAAGGTGTTCCTACTAAGCAGATGTCCATCCAATGCTATATGGTACTTACTGTGTTACTGTGGGTTAATGAATTCAGGTTACTACATACTAATTCTGTTGCTAATTTACCTAGTGTATTTTTTGCATTTAGTTCCTGCTACCTAATTGCAGATGTCAATCCCCATTTGGGAAAGCAGTGGAAAAAATGGAAAGAGCTCATTCTGAATGAACACAGCTCTGGATTATATATATTACAGAACAATAGTTCTTTGCAGATGAAGTGCTGGATTTCTTGAATTCATATTAGGCAAGATGGAGCTACATTTAATTCCAGTGTTCAGAAGCATCAGAGTTGATTGGACCCTAAGGCTCTGCTTTGCTATATAAGCCTTCAGGAGCACAGCAGCATGTTTAACATTGCATGTTCAGCATGCAGTGTAGATTCTCAGAATTTAATGTAGGAGGAACCATTAATCTGACCTTTCTGTACCCAGTCCTTTTCTTTCACCCACTTGCCCAATGACTTGCAGTTGTTAAAAAGGTAAGATTGCCTAGAGAAACATTCTCCTTAAAGGAAGGCAGACTGTATTTCCAAATATCAGGAGATACTTTCTGTTCCAGTTTCTTTGTGTAAAAACTATGCACACCATATTGGATTTAGTGAAGAGTTGACATTTTTAGAGATGCTAACGCTTCTTTCTTAGTTCAGGGAAGCTGAAGAAGGAAAAGCAGCTAATGATATAATTGTGATTATCTCGTTGAACTTTATGTGTGATTTAATGGCAGAAGAGCCCATCTGTATCAGGGAACATGCTATTTTTCTGTTCAACGTTATGCTAAGAGATGAAAGTCACACACTGAAAACCCATTATAGTAACTTTTACCTTAGGTAGAGAGAAAATAAAAAGAAAGCTAATCAAAGGAACAGCTTGCAGGGGCATGGTGTTTAGAAGTCTGTTTAGAAGGACAGAAAAAAAGACATCTGGGTAGAAGCATTGTAGAAGCTATAACGAAACATTTTAAAATATGAATTAAATGTCTGAAGGGGGAAAAAAAGCCATTTAAATAAGTATGAAAACATAGGGAAAAGCAGAAGTAATCATTTTTTAAAATATAGGAAAAAATGCATGATATTGTGGAGTTGTCATGAATTTGGAAGAAATCCTTGTTGTGTTGAGAGTCAGCATGCCATTGTGGTAATACCACGTTCTTGGATTTTGGAAATGTTTTTAGCAAGATCCTTTGCTAAATTTTCTTACTGACCTGAAGTTTTATGTTGTAGAAGAGTAAAAAAACTGGCTACAGGTGGAATCAAATGTACAAAAATTAACAGATTTTAATTATACCATCAAAAACTGTTGGGTTCTTTGCTACTCGAGTTATTCATAAATGATCAGAAGAAGACAAAAGAAAAAAAAAAAAAAAGACAAGAAAGCATCTAGGCTGATGGTACGAAATTACTTTGTATGAATGAAATTCAGTGGCAGTAATGCTGGCTCTGACAGCACTATTACTATGCAAGGGAGAGATCTCAAAGCCATTCTGGATTGTTGGCTGAACTCAGGAAATGTCAAAGCACTGCCATCCAAGGATGTTCTGAGTGCTTTATGTTCTCCTGCAATTTCCAGAACTTCTAGCACTGTACTGTGCAGAATGCTTACTTATAACAAAATAAAACAGAAGTAGAAAATAAGCAGCCGCATAGTTGTTTTGTTCTGTAGTGGCAAATAAGCTCACTGAAATTAATTTAATTTTTAACCTAATGTAATGTAAAACTATAAGGTCTAGGTCATGAAGCATTGTTTAATACCACGATCTATTTTATTGTAGTTTATTGATTAGCTTGGTATGATTTATAAGGACTCAGTGTGGAATCACACAGTGCATCACAGCTAGATGAAATGAACTGGAAGTTAATACATTATTAAAGAACTGGGGATGTTTTCTTTTCTATAAAAAATAGAATGGGGAAAACCAAAAGCGTGTTCTAGAATGCTACTTTCATCATGCTGTATTAATACATAGTTAGTAAAGTGGTGATTTTTTCAAGTGCTTTACTGAGTAGCACCTATTTCTTAAGGAGAAATAACTGGATTGAGGGAAACATGCTATAGAAGCACAGACTTTAAAAGTGGAGAGTCATTTTATAGTGCAGGTAGAAGTAACATAAACTTGGTCTGTGGCATTTGGACAAAATGTGTTCCTTTAGAAATGTGAAGTGTCATTAATTTGCTAGGACTATTAAACTGAAGCCCTTGTCACAAAAGTAAGAAAGAAGTGCTATTCAGCATCCTCGAGTGGGACTGGGCTGCTCAAACTGCTGCTGGAAATCTCAGCTCAGACAGCTTCACGTCTGGATGGCTCAGGTACAGCACCTAAAACCAGATTAGCTCAGTGTCTCACCAGATCACCGTTACAAAATATTTCCAGTTTATGGTTTAGGATCAGAGTATCTTAAATATATATAAGGAACTTATTTACCTCTTTAAGCAATGAGATACCTGGTGTTTTCCAGACACCCTAGATATACCATAGCATCGAAGAATGGTTTGGGTTGGAAGGGATCTTTGTGATCATCTAGTTCCAACCCCCTGCTATAGGCAGGGACTCCTCCCTCTAGAACACATTGCTCAAAGCCCCATCCAGCCTGGCACTGATTGCTTCCAGGGAGGCAGCATTCACAGCCTCACTGGCCAACCTGTTCCAGTGTCTCACCACCCTCACAGTAAATAATTTCTTCCTAATATCTAGTCTAAATCTGCCCTCTTCCAGCTTAAAAGCATTTCTCCTCATCCCCATTTCCATCATTCCAATTCAGTGGAGGATGGTTGGGCTAGATGATCTTGTAGGTCCTTTCCAACCTTATGAATCTATGAATCTATGAATTGCTGCTCATCTATTATGCAGGAATTTGATGGTATGTTTTTCTAGCAGTGCCTCTCTTAGACATGACTTGGTGGATGTTATATCAATACCAGAGAGGCAGTCTTGGCTTGGAAGTGCCACATGTATGGAGGATTCAGTTTCCCATTACCAAAGCAGTTTCTTAAGTGACTGGATATCTCTGTCCAGCTGAAAATTTATATAATTTTAAATATAATTTCAAGGTTTAAAAGCATTTTATGAGGCAGTTTATTTTTAATGCTCCCAAAAGCAGGGAGAGGTGCCTAGTTTAGCTTTGAAAACAATCCTAAGAAATATCGGAAGAAATAAGAAAGACAGAAAGCTTTAATATCCAATTGTCTTAAAATCGGCCAGCTACTAAATGTTTTTGCTCTTACAAACAGATTTATATATATATATATATATATATATATATATATATACACTTTTGGACCCTGCATTTCTTAAAGGATAAAGAGCAAAAGTATTATTTTTGTTTGGATCATTTCTAGAAGAATACAGATATCAGGAATAAGTTGTTTAAAAGCCCTTTTAAAAGCAGACAACTTTGGCCCTGTGAAAGGCAACGCTACCAAAGAAATGTTCCTCTAAATTGCTCTCACTGAAATAATGAGGAAAAGAAAGGTGCTCAGGAATATGTAGCATTATTTACAGGTGCTTTAAACTCAAGCAAAACTGTGGGTGCTGCACAGCAGAAATGTTGGTGACAGCAGAGATGATGGAGCTGATTCTGATCCTGGCAAAACGTAATACTTAAGTACACAGCCTTCTCTGGGAGCACTTTGACAGGTAGTCTTAAAGGTCCCATGGTAAGACAAATACATATACGATGGTCTCTGAAGCAACAGCAGCCCTAAACTGGCATGCCTCAGCTGTCATATTGGTTCTTCAGGGCTCTCTGTAATTAAGGACACAGCAAATGGGCTCACAGTTAAAGTATGCATAGCCTGTTGTCCTTATCCAGAGCTTCACAAGAAAGAACCAACCTCTTTTTAAGAGAAAAGTAAATAAATAAATAACCTCAACAATAAAGCACGCAGTTGCCAAATTAAAGAAGATAACAAGCTAAAACCTTAGAGAAAACACATCTGCAATATGCGTGCTCCTAATTAGTGCTCAAGGATGAAGTGGGATTGAAGCTTGCCATAGAGTGTAGGAATAATCCTTTTGATGAGTGGGTTATGTACATTGCCTACACAAAAGTGAAAAGATGTTGTGAAATTAACTGCCTTTAGATGCATATTTATACACATCAGGAGAGAGAAATGAATTTCATGAGATGTACCTCAAGGAAATGGAGTTTTGTGTTTTGTAGCCTGTAAGACAGAAACATGCCAGTTAATGTTACTGCTCTTAGACAGATGATAATAAATCTAGGTTTTTCATTAATGGATTAAAGTGAAAAATACAACTGGGAGTAAGACAGTAAAAAAATCATTAACAAATCTTATGAATTTTTCATCCATGGGAGAGCGATTTTAGTTTCTTTATGTCTGCGCCTTGAGGAAATTCTCCAGCAGAAATTCAAGGCATGATTATAAAACGCATTACTTATGCCCTCTTCTCAGCTTTAAGAGAAAGATCTGGATGTAGAAGTAGTGAAAATCTCTACATTTTGTTTTTGGTTTCCTAACTCGTGACAGTTCGTGGCTGAGATTAATCTGTCTGAAAATTAATAGCTCAAGATCTGTACAAATGATTGAAAATCTGTTGTTGCTTGATTGGTTTCATAGAATCTGTAGAATCATAGACTTGAGTTGAAAGGGGCCTTTAAAGGTCACATAATCCAACTCTCTTGCCATGAACAGGGACTTGCTCAGTACTAGAAAGTAATCGTGGCTTTCAGTGTGCAGTAGAAGTTGTCTTAGGTTATTTTAATTTTCAGGAGGATTCTTACATTGGAGAGTTGCAATCTGCTGTGAAATGCTTGGGCTTTAAAATCTTTCCCCCATCCTTGAATGGCAGCTAAGGGTGCCTCTTGAGCCAGCTTGCTCACTGCTGAATTTAGGAACTTTTATCTGTATTAAACATCAATTCCTGTAAGTGATGAATCTGATGAATCAATTCCTGTAAGCAGGTGATGAATCTGAAAATGCCCAACAAAACAGGAAAGTGAGAGCACTAGAGTCAGTCAAGCCTCAAGCAGACGATGTGGATGCAGTAAAATGTTCAATCTCCTGGTTTCCTCAGTAGAGTCACTGTCAGAGGTCTGCATCTCAGACTGTATCCAATGCAATGAGCATTATACAGCCATAAGTAAATAAGGTGTTTTTAAAGAAGGTTTTAGATAACATTTGGAACCTTGGTAAGAATATAAGTTTTTCCGTGTGGAGAAAATCAGATTCTACCCTCAACAGTGCATCTCTGGTCCCCCTTACATCCAGATTTTGCTCATTTCTTCATATGTACCCTTGGGGAGATTTGTGAAATACAATTATTTTCTCACTCTCCTGCTCATTTGAAATATTCTCTCAAGCAGTTAATAATGTGTATGTGTTTTTGCTTTGACAATTACAGTTTATAACATTTGAATACTTTAGAGGATGGGTAAAGCTTTTTCCTCAGCACAGTGAATAATGGAAACATAATAGCATAAGTTAAATGAGATGTGGAAAGTTTGTCTTGTCTTTTGTTTTGTGAAACTTCATTTGCAATGGCTGACTTACTTCATTCTGATAGTTGATAGAATGTCTTATTCAATCTCTGAAACAAAGTACAGTACTTTTTTCCATCTATCAGTAGTGTTTGTTGCAATACACAGTTTCAGCGGAAGATACTGTTGTCAAAGGGAAAGACTCAGGGTAAGTTTCTGGTTTGACTTCAGTTTGGATTCCATGTGGGAACAGTTTGAGGAATTACTCTGGATTTCCACTGTAACTCATAAAGCAAACCTGCAGTGAATGTACTTGCAGATGTCATATGATCTTGTGAGTACATTACCTTGCTGGAATGATTGCTATATATGTAATTACTGCAGGTCACCATCTCACCCATCAAGTCTGACTCTTTCCTTTTGTGTAAGATTGAATTTTACAGTTTTATTTCTATCCGGCATCCTTTACTGAAATTTTTCTTCCCATTTCCTTTAAGTTTGAAGTGAAAGGACTTCAATTAAAAAGTATATATAATATATATATAAAAGCTAGGATGACCACAAAAAGGTAGAATACACATCTCCTAGTTATTTGACTTAATTGGCATTGTCGTCTGTCTTTTGTGTGCACAGCTGTACTTGAGCATGTAGCAAAGAAAGCATTTTATAATTTTCCCAGTGTCTTTTTTTTAATTTGCTTGTTTTATTTGACCTTTGAAGCTGGTAACTGTCATCTGTTCCAACTTGTTGACAACCTACCCCAAGGACAGGACAAGAACAGGAGGAGGATTGAGTGTTGTGGATGGCTCTGTGTAGGGCATCTAATTATAATTTTTCAGCTGAGATATCTAAATCAACAGCTCATTATATAAAGAAAGCAGCAAGTGAAATGAGAACAAAGCCTCTAATTCTGGTGTTTCTGAAAGAACTCTGGTCATTGGGCTGTACAACCTCTTGGTTGTCTTTCATCCCTCTTTTCTACTGACTCTTGAATTAATTTCTGTGTGTTGCTCTAACGTTAACAGCATTATCTGGAATTCATTTATGTGTATGATTCCCCTGGTTGCCTTTGTAGGGCACAGGGAGGTCTCATGCTGGGAGGAGTAACACAGAGAATCATTTCTGGCTTCGTGGCTTCCCAGAGGACTTCCAAATAGGCTGGTTCAGCCCACATGCTGAGACCAAGACCTGTTAGGTTTTACTATATAGTTTTCCTTCGACTTCTCGTAGATCCAGTAGTCCTGAAAAGTAACTTTTATCAGTATTCAGCTGAAATCACTGATCTAGCTGCTGCACCGAAGCATGCCTAAGCACACATTTCAGGAACTGACACATTTTAATTCGTCTGGCAGATGTGCAAATTTATCAATACAATTTGAATGTGGAATAGCTAGCTTGCGCATAAACACCAACGCGTGCTTTTTTTGTCCTTTCTTTTGTTTTTGACATGTGCACAGATACCTGCAAACTTCCTCTTTCACTCATCCTTATAGACCTCACAGAGTAAGGATGTTTAAACTCCTATGTACAGTGGGCTATTTATTTTTGAAATATCCCTGTTACATTATGTCCCAGTGGAGAAAAAGAATGAGATTTTCACTCGAGAAAGTAAAAATTTATAAAATCTCTCCTTCCCAGTGCTTGCTGTAAATTTTAAAGTTATGCATATTTTGTCACATCCTCTCTAATTTAGCAGTTGGTGGCTGCCAGCTGTTGGGGACTGAGTGAATAACACATAGAAATAAGTGATCCAGAGGAATATAAATGTCCTGTTTCCTAGGAAGATCCAAGCATAGATCACAGTCTTTTAACTCACAGTCAATATTTTTCACTGATTTTCTTTTCTCTTCCTGGGTGGTTAATGGAAAAAAAAGAAAATCAAAGTATAGTGCTCAGCTGTGAGCCCTGAAATAAGTTTTTGACCACTCACCAAAGGTAAGTGCAAATCTGCCAGCTGAAGGAACCTGGCCCTAAGAGGTTGGGATACATAGACGTAATAATGAGAATTGTGCAGACCATGTATGTGAAATGCACACAGTTGTAATTGAAACTTGCTCACTCAGCTGCTTCTGGTAAATGAACACCAATACGTTGTCCAGAATTGATCTGTATATTTCAAGATCAGATCCATGAATGGTGTTTTACATTTTCCTCACCTTTAGGGCTGACAGAACTATCCCTTAGGAGGCTGAGACAGAGATGCAGAATGAAGCGTATTTAGAGCGTGCAGCATCGTGTGCTTCAGGATTCATCTGCAAGGCCCAGGAGACCACCACAGCTCTGTTTTGGGCACTGGTGTCAGGTAAAGTGTTGGCATACAGAGCTGCAGGTGTTTCAGAAGCATGGGCTGTTTCCATCAAGATAAATCTCCTCCTGTGAGGTGAAGTGACCGTACCATGCATCAACTCAAGGAGAATAAGGCAGAGGATCTGCTGTAGCACTCTGAAAGCAAACCACTGATACGTGCTGGCTGGTTTAGAATGCAGTGTGTGATGTCACGTGCATGACACAGGTGAGCTGTGGCCTTTCTAATTCGAATATGTGAGGAAATGAGGAGGTGTTTGAGATGCCATTCACCCATCTGTGGCTGCAGTCCTACTTCCAGCTCTGTGCTACTTGTGCTTTGTGTGGTGCGTTAAGTCCTGCAGTATTGCCTTCCTGAGATGGGTGGGATCCTAAAGGGAATCATTAATGGTGCTGGTACAGAACGTTGGGTTCTTGCCTGAAAAACAAATAGAGTGCATGTGCATATATTACAGAAATGAATTTGCTGGCTAGACTTGATTGAAATTCATTTATACTAAAGATGTGGGCTCATCAGTTGCCTGGACATGATTCAAATCTCTAGAAGAGACCTGTTGAAGAGGAATAAAAATACTAGTTCAGCAAAAGGCACCCAACAAAACCAGATTGGAATGAAAAGTGTGGAGGCAGGGGAATCAGGAATCAGAGTTCTCCTGCCAGAGTTCTCCTGTCAGTAAAGTGCCAATGGCTTTGTGGTGGTCTTCTGTTGTGCAGTGCATTGTCTTTGTCTCTGCGTATTTTCCTCGCAGTGAGCTGTTGTCTATTTGATGCCTTTATCTCAGGATAAATGAGGGTGGGATCTGTTCTGTCAGTTTGCACTGCCTGCCTCACATGTACACTTGTGAACGAGGAGCAAGTTAAGGGAACAGCTTAGAAATGAAGTGGAATAAGCTTAATAGCGAAGAAAAGAAAGAAGTTCCTTTTTAGAGAGTTGTTGTCTTATATTTCTCCTTGCCTCTTAACATAACATACAGTAGCCACAATAAAATAGCTTTCAGTAAATGACAATGACAGAAATAAGTGCCCTGACCTGAATCAAACACTTCTGTAGTAAGATCCCACTATCTTCCCTGGAGATCTAGTATAATAGTCTCGCTGTGGCAAAGGCCACTTCTATTTCTCTTTCTGACATGTCCCTCAACACTCTGTTTGTTTGAATGCAGCCAGCTGTCCTGTGTCTGCACAGCTCATTTACTCCTGTTACAATAGCAGTGCTTGGCCATGGAGCCACAGCACACTGTTAGCTTCTTTCCTTGGGATAATGATAAGCCCTGCTCATTTATGAGTAAGGTTTAACCACATCACACAAAGAAGCAGAAAGCATGAAAAATGCTTGTCTCAAGTGTTTTCCATCTCTGTCACATTTCCTCACCTGGTGTACCCCTCCATCCTCGTCTGTGAGGAAAATGATCACTTGAAAAGTAGTTGTGTGACAGTGCCGGTCACACTGTAGAAAAATAGGAGAAGCTGAGGCTTAGAACTCGAAGAGACATTTCACACCACTTCTTCAGGCTGCACAATAGATGTGCTAGGAAAGGCTGGACAGATGCAGCCTTTCTCCTAAGACAGCACAAAGTCACCACTGAATGTGGGGACTGAACAGAGAATTCAAAGCACTGTCCATTGTGAGAGGAAGGTCAGAGGGGTGCATTCTGAGCTGAGTGCTCTGGGTGGCAGCTGACAATAGGCCAAGCGTTCTGTGATGCGAGGTGGACTTACAGGAATTCGGACTTTATAGTCATACGGCTAATCCCCAGTGTGTTTTTAATCCCACCTATGCTTTCACTGTTCAGACTAAAATTCTCTTTTTCTCTCAATAACAAGGTCATTGTTATTTCCACCCCTCCAAAGGCAAGTAATGTATGCAGTGGTGAAAATATGTCGAACTTAACAAGCTGACTTTGCTCCCGCTGTCTCTGTCTGCATCACATTGTGCTGCACAGTAGTGCCCTGTGCATGCTACTGCTGCTCAGTTCACTGTGAGCCATCCTCAAATTGAAAGTCATGTCGAGAGCTGAACTCGACAGCTTTTTCAGCTTCTTATTTTTTGCTGGTTCAAAATGAATAACCTTCTGCCCCTGTGTGGCATCTATGACCGCGACACAGCATCCCAAAAAATCCCTTGTTGATAAAACTGAACCAAGAAATTTAGTAGAATAAGGGAGACAGTATTAGTTCTAAATTATGTGCGTTACCTTATCTTGTCAAGTTACATTACGTTGTTACCTTAGCTGGTAATCATCATGTGGCTACGAGCAGTAGAAGGGAACAGAGGCCTCCTGTGAGAATGAGAACTTGGGCATGCGTTTGTTGATAATTTTAATTAGCTGGGCAAAATAGTATGGATCAGTTAATTGCATGGGAAGTTTTAAGCATTGTCATTTCTGTGAGTGCTCAGTGAGTCTGGATTATGCCTGCAGCAATAGCTACAATGTCTGCCCATGTGCCAAAGTTCAGGTAAAGGGTGCCTATCTGGTGGTTAGTTGAGAGTAGTCATTCCTTGACAGGGGTCACACGTGTGATGGCCAAGCTCAGAAATGTCAGGATGTGGTCCTTTCTACAGGGTTTAATTCCTCCTACAGACTGTGCAGTGAAACACATGTTGAGTTGCAAGCTCACTGATGCATAGAGGTGTGCCAGGGTCTTGTAGGCGGGAGCCAGCAGCTAAAGTGGGTAGCTCTTAAATAGAGCTATATTGGATCGAGACCCACATGCAAAGGTAAGGCTTTAGTTCACTGGGAGAGTCCACTTTGCATTCAGAAGGTACAGGTTAGTGTCCTGTTAGTCACAGCACCCTGCAGAACCCAGGAGTTTAGCACCTACTGAAGGCATTGAAGGCCTCCACTTATAACTGCTCTATCCTAAGTTTCTAGATTGTGGTGAGGATTATGGGGGAGAGAGGCAGTGAAGAGATGAGAAAGGTGCTGATACTTGAGTATTTACTGGTAGAGCACAGCTTCTTGTGGTTGGAAGAGTTGAGAGCAAGTGTCACGGACTGATACAGGACACAGCATTAAAAGAACAGGCTGAATTGTGATGCATGGTGAAGACTGTGGCTGCTGGGTTCATTAGTCGTTTGGTAAGCTCTTGGATGCTGAGCCTGAATGTACTGCATAAATGTTGTCAACTCCAAATGTATCTCAGAGAAGCAGACAGATGATGAATCGTACAGTTGGAGAGGTCCTAGGCTGACATTTATCTTTATTTACCTACGTTTTCTTCTAGACATTTGGTGCTTTCACCTCTGCAGAGAAAACTTTATTATGTGTGATTCATCTTTTTTTTTCTTCCTTTTTAGTATGTTAACAGAAAGAGACCTTGTAGAGATCAAAAAGGGCATAGCAGTCAACAGGCAATTGATGCCTCCAAGAGGGAACTTCTCTTCTACAACCATAGTAATAGAGAAATGCCCACAAAAAAAAGAGAGAAAATGTATCCAAGCTATAAAATTAAGTAAGTAATGAGACAATATTCATTTAATATCCATCTTATTTGGGTTATTTCTTTGTTTTTGGAGAATAACTTAATTTTGTGACTGTATTTATCCATATTTATAGCAGCATTGCCTGAAGAGTTTGGTACAGGCAGTGGGAAATACTCCTGTGTAACATAGGATGTGGTAAGGTACTTGGTGGCGTGGAGTACCAAAATAAGGCAGGGAAAGAAATTTTGTCCATTAAAAATAACAATAAAAAAACACCACAGGTGGATTGCCAAATAATCTCCATGGGATTAATGAATGGCAACAGAAGTTACTAGGTGTTCAGTGAGAGGAAGTTACTTTGGCTCATCCTGTAAATCAGGGAGCCCTGTGGTCCCTAGGGCACTGCTTGCACCCCACTGTCAGGAAGGGCACAAGCCAAAATTATAACTTCAGCTTTTCTCTGAGTATTCCTAAATTTAAACAGATAATTCCTCCAGATGATTAAAAACAAAAAAGTCTGCTGTGTGTCTGAGAACAAAATATTGTCAAAACCAGAACCATGGAATCTGTTGCTCCTTATGGCACTTCTGGAATTGGAATATTTCACGTACAGCTTGGTAGTGTATGGCCTTTCAATTCTTATGCTGTAAATGGGGAACAGTGCTTTACAAATCCATTCAGAGAACAGAATGTATCCCTTAGGAAGAATTCTAATAGAACTGAAATAATTATTTTTTTTTTCCTCTTTAGCTGATAACACTTCATTCCCCTAAGGTACAACTCAAGTTGAGAAAGCCTCTTGTTGCTAGCCCTCACACTCCAGAACATTATCATTAAAATGCAGCACATCATCATCTAAATCTGTAATTGAAAGAACTTTTGATGCACGAAAAATGAAGCTCAGGTAGACAACAAAATCTGAAGGGAAGTGGTGAAATATGAAGGGGAAAATATAAAAGGTTGATCTGTTTTCTGCATAATGGTTAAGCCGAGAACAAAGTGCACTAACAATGACTAATTTAGACTGGGTCCCGTGCTGTGTAAGGGGCTGTCTGTTCACAGGTAGTGACAAGTCAAACAGCTTTGGGCAAAGGTGTTCCTGATGAAATCAAGTTTGAGACAACTTGCATCCCTTTTGGAGTCAAATTTTTAACGACAGAGTTAAGATCTGCATTCAGGGTGATGTACAGGCTCATCTCTATTCTTTAATATGTGTTTTGATGTATTGAATGAAAACAAGTGCTTGACAGACTGTGTCAGTGACAGTGCTAAGCTTGGAAATAGTCTAGGAGAGAGCCTGTAGTTGTCCTCTCAGATTTCATTTCAGAGGAGGATGTTCTTTCTGCTGCTCTTTTCCAATTTGTTGAGCCGGTCAATATTTAATGATTAAGGTAATTGATTTTATATATATTATATATATATATATATGTGTGTGTGTGTGTTATAGTATATAATAATGTTTATATATATATATAAACAAACAATTATAGATATTTATTAACATATTGGGATTTAAACTTTACTTTCCACCTTTGCTGAATGAGAAATGACTTTCTAACCTCAAATATAGGACTATGTTCCCAGCAGATACTTGCTGATGTTGTAACTATTGCAATATCTGGTTTGTAGTTCTCGCTCTGACTTGAGCATAGAAAAAAGTTTCAAGTAGCTGTGCACTCTCAGTAGTGCATTAGAGGAACTAAACTCTTCAGCATGGGGTCCAGAACCAAACAGGTGAACTAGCCTTGATGTAGCATGGAAGAGAAGACCTTTCGCTTTCTCCCAGCCTTGTCTTATTTATCCATGACAGGGGGTTGAAAGTCAGTTTCCTGTATCCTGGGAGAGTGGATTTCAGGTTTTGCATCTTGATTTCCAGAACCGTAAAGAGATCTAATTAAGCCCTGCTTGGGTCAGTACAATGCCAGCCCATAAATTCAAGTGTCAAGGTTATCTCCATGTTGCCCTGCTGGCTTTAAAGGGAGGAAGACCATTTTGTGTCTCTGAAGAGAATAAATAAATCACCAGAATAAAAAGAAAGGTTTTCCTGATTTCTAGTGAAGATATTTGAATAATTACTCAGTGAGGCTTCAGTGAAGTTGTTTGGTGGAACTTCAAGAAATCCTTTTCTGAAATGAAACATTGAATAAAAGTACTTAAGGAGTCCTTAACATGCATATTTAGAGCATATTGTGGAAGTTACCATGGAGAAAAATAGTCGCAAACCATTCTGTTTGACGAGCAAAGTCTGCAAGAAATCTAAATTCTGTCAGTACTTTTGTAGTGTTATTGTGAGCTAATTACTGAAATGTTACTTTCAGATTAACTTCCAGTTTCTTCTGTTATTCCATCACGTGCCTCTTGGTACTTTTTGTCCTTGTATGCAGGGTTTATTTACATGAAAATATGATTGGAATGTGCATCTGGATATGCAAAGGAAACTAAAACTCACTGAGGAGGGTTATTAGTGTGTTTATAGCCAGCAAGAGTGACATCTTATCCTAAGCAATTATTGAAATCTACTGAAATCCTGCCATGTTTACAGTTTATGTTTGGGGGCCAGGCACGTCAATAGCTTTGGCTAATAACACCAGAGCCATTCATCAGTGTACAAGCAGTCATCTTCAGCTCCTCAAAGGAAGAGATTTTGCTCCATATTCACAAGCTAAGTGAAAAGAAAATCATTATGGCTTCCTATTATCAGACAGATGCAGATAGCCATCGCCAGACAGCAACAATACTGTTTAGGAGCAGGCTGTCCATCACTTCTTCATGGCATTTATTAAGCGTTCTGTCAGACTGCATTGTGCTGTGGCCACGTAAGTCTGATCCATTCTCAATTTCCAACTGCATGTCACAAATGTAATAAATAAAGGAAAATGTTCTGCAGCAAAGTACCTATAGGCCCTAATGAAATGTGGCACATTAATTTCTGAGCTGTGAAATAGTATAATTCCAGTGAATTTACATTTCTAATTCAAGGATCCTGAGGAAGAAAAGAGAGAGCTGCTTCTCAGAAATGTCTCTTCACTTTTTATATCGCTTCTGACTATGGATTTTTTCCATCTTCTTCTTGCCTGTGGAAGCAAGCTCATTCTTTAGAAATGAGCACTTGTGAATTAGTTCATGCGTTTTTACAAGAAATGTGCTAGAAATATTTTATGTACCAGGCAAAGGAACCAACAGATATAGATAAGTAGATATGTTCTATCTGACAAAAAGCCCTGGAGAAAAAATGTAATTTGTGGCCTTTTTTTGTTCTTAAACTGAGATGGGTAATGGTAAGAAATAAGTTTAATTTCCTTTTCCTGAGAAACTCAAGCACCTTAGATTAAAAATCCATTTTAAACAGGATGTGTCTGAAGCCTTATTTGCAATACTGCCATTGAGCTCTCAGCTGCCTCATTAGACACAAGGTTTATTCCAAAGTATATGATGCACAGTCAAGAGGAAAGAGGTGTTTACTTCACATGTCAGAGTGTGTGGATTGTGAAAATGAAGGATATTACTGTGAATAAACTTTTCCCATCTCTGTCCCAAATACTTACAACATTGCCAGGACTGTGCAGTATTATGCTGGGCAGGGTCTGCTTTCCACACTATGTAGATCAAAGCAGGGATGTACCAGAAAGAGCACACTGCTTCTTTACAGTTTGAGCTGTGCAATTGTCCCAGGCTGTTTTACATCCAGTCTATACAATTTCTTCTGACACAAAGCCAAACCAAATTGAGAAAAAAATCTCCATCTTGTTTAAAACACAACAACAACAAATAACAAGGAAACAGAATTATCTATTTTTTCCCCTTGATTTCCCCTTTACTGATCTGGTTATCACTGCACTGCATGGCAGGTTTTCCTCAGACAATATAATTTCTTTACTTCCTTCTGAAGCTTGCCAGTTATTATTGGTTTACAGTGGATTATTACAATAAAAATGCAAGTATTCAACAGAAGTGGCAACTTCATCCACAACATATAGTTAAGTAATGTTTCTCACTGACAAATCAGATTATTCAGATTATATATTTATAATCATTTTGACTTAATGCTTTTCCAGAACCAGTGTGAATCAAGATGTAATTACATACAAGCTTCTGGGCAGCTATAACTATATTCAGTTGCTAAGTGTAAACTGATAAAAGAAAAAAAATACAGTCCCTGCAGTTTGAGTTGATTACAAGACCACAAACATATTCTGAAAGCTTCTCAGAATGCTTCTTGTTTTCCTAGGTATTGAAAATATTCTATTTTGCATGGCAATGAAAGCAGTAATTTTGTTAGCGTACCAAAGTTCATGTAGGAAAAGAAAGCACAGGAGAAAGATATGCCCTGAAGAAAGAGATACAAAATTCCCACTCAGAATGCCAAAGAAAAAAGATTATTAAAGTAGCAGTTTACATTACTTAACACATTGGTGTTAAGCGGTACTGAATTTATTCTTCTTTCTCCACAGAAACGTGAAGTTTCTAACACTCAGTTAAGATATTCAGATGCTTTGTGAAAGTTAATTGGTTTGTCCACATTTTTCCCCTATTTAAATTCAATTTTTTTACATCTTTTGACTTAAATTAGAAGAAAATGGAGATTTTTCAAAAAAACAATTCGTTAATATGCATCTGTTTTAAGCAGAGCAATGGCAAGTGGCATTCTTTCTATTCTTGCTATAATACTTTTCAAGTAGTATTGACAGTTTTTCAGTATAGAGGACAACTTCAGAAGTTATAGAATCTAACAAGTGGCTCTCAGAAATGAGGAAAGTTGGAAAGAGAATCACACAGAGGAATAAGTAATAAATACTAGATCACATACATCCAGAAATGTGTCAGGTTTCTACTTTCACTTTTGCCAAGGCTTGATTTATAATATAAGGTCTGCCACTCAATCATATGATAAAGGTAAATGCACCTCTGTATAATAATACATACCTATATCTATCGATCAGTCTATCAATGGATATGAGATCATAGCCTGCTTCATGGCTGTTATCAAAAGAAATCCAGCTGAAGTTGGACCAAAGTACATCAATCATTCATGCTCAGGTGCAGATCAATATGTTTTGAAACACTTTCATCTTCTCCTTAGAAATAAGGTTCAGCTATCTCTCAGCCTGCCTGATGTCTGCAGATACTAGTAAAAATTAGTTATGGTCCATTTTGATTTCAGTGCGTGATGTACAATATAAAACATTATCCATTGGCAACACTATATGAAGTGTTTGGTTATTAATTATGTATGGAAACACAACAGCTGTGAAAGCAGCAATAAAGCTCCAGCACCCCAAAACTGACCTGCAGGAGCACATGGTGCTCCCAAGGATGCAGCCTGTGTCTTGATTATTGTGTTTGTAACTCAGATGTGGAAACTGGAATTTCTAATATCATTAATAAATGCGGGGTGAAGCTTGAAATTGTAAAAATCAAGTTACCTTCTTTTTCCCCACAGATACTGATCAAAGAAAAAACAAACAAACAAAAAAAAAACCCAACAGCACTTAAAGAGCTTCATCCGTAACAGTTTACTGGTGCTGGTAATGCCATGTGTAAGCAAAGCTATTTGACATACCTGAAAATCAAATCCACATTGTACTGAATATACTTCATAATCTTTAGCAGACCCTCACGCTCACAGCCTCTTCACATAAATAAGCATTGTTTTTTTTTGCCATTTAACAGGTGTGAGAGTTGAAGAAACAGCAGACAGGAAACAACAAAATACAACTGAAATGCAGCAAGTTTCTCATGTTAAAAAAATAAATAAATTTTATGAAAAGTTATGCCATATTGTATGGGAACTGCTGAGTCATGCCCTGAACTACTGAATGAGCACTTGAAGGAAAGACAAGGTCAGCCCTGGGAGCACAGGTGAAAGTGATTCACCTGTATGACCTGAGCCTGACTCCACCCCTCTTAGATCTCATTTAAGGGCTGACTGCCAATGAGGAAGGATCTCTTGTTAGAGATCTCTTCTTTTTGGAGTTTCTTTCCTATGAGCCTAGACCTTCGGAGATGGGTGAGCATTCATTTTCCTTATTTTGTAATACTCCTTTGTTTGTGATGGTCTCTTTGCCTTTACACATGTATTTTCCCACACTCAAGGCATTATATCAGATCAGAATGAGAGAGTGAGCCCACTTCTATTTTGCTGTTCTCCTGGATGGATGGTTTCCCTACCTTGTCAGTTCTGGTGTGCTATCTCTCTCTAGGTACGACCCTAACAGCACCCCATACCCATTATTTCAGATATAAGCTTCATTTCCAAGGACTTCTGTTTTCACTTTCTACCTACCTTGGGAAGGATGATTTCCTCAGCATTGCCTTGCAATGAGAAGATTGTTCAATTGCCATGGAGCATCTTCTTGAAATCTCCAGCATCACAGCTCAGCCCAGCAGGAGCAAACATCTGTCAGGTTCCTCTTTGAAGTTCACTGCTGAGAAGCCAGAGAAAAAGTCTTTGAGCTGCTTGGGTAGGATAAGTGGCAAATCTGATCAATAGTAGAGCTTTTCCTTTGTTTACACTGTCACATTTTAATCTGCTCTGTGCAGTACCATGCAGCCCTTGGCCCTGGCAGTACCAAAGGACTCCAAATAATCCAGTAATACGAATACCAAGAATACACATAATAAATTTAGTCCAGCCAAAAATTAGTGCATAGAAGTGGGCAGTGGAAGGAAGGGAAGAGCTCATGAGATTTTCACATCATCTCTTCAAGTCATTCCAAAATGTCTTGCTTTAATGATTTGCTCCGCATTATATACTATGCATTAGTGTAACAACTAATTCAGTATGGATTAATTTCATGACAAATTCATATTGAATTATTAAATATTTTTCTATTTAAAAATTATTACTGTGAATACCTCATAGTGGGCAAACTCTTTGACTTCTTAATCTTGTTACAAGTGCGCTCTTAGAAAATTCTTCTCTTTGGTAAAACATATTGATTTCAAATCTCCATTTGCAAGAAGATGGATCCAAAATGTGCCATATTTTCTAGAGATAATGAAGAATGTTCTTTGACTAAAATTTGTTTTTTTGACGCTCTTCATTACTCCCTTTTACATGTGCCCTACAGCACCTATTGTCAAACTAATATGGCCATTCACTGTTTCCTTGCTTAATTGTAAATTTGTAAATGAGACTATTACTGATCAATCAAGGAGAATTTATAGTCCCTCACAATCCCTAAACACACCCTCAAAGGTAAAATAACTTGGAGCATAAAAATTGAATTAAATCAATATGTTTTTATTTTGATCCAGCTCGTTTTTTCGCTGTTCTGCAGTTAAAATTATGTAATATTGAAGAAATAAGTCTTAGTGTTTAATCAGACTAGATTCAAATAAATAATGAAGAAAACATTGAAGCAACTTCCAATTAATGCATAAAGGAAGCGGTGAATCTTCAGATGAATGGATGGTTCTGTAATGTTTTTCTTATTTTAATGTCTCAAAATTATGGTGAATTTTCCTTCACATTAGCCAGGTCTGTAATGAAGCATGCAAAGTAGTGTACTCAGTAGACCTTAAACACAGTCAGTTGTGCATGTGGTTAAATTCCTTCTCGAGCTAGTCCACAGAACTCACAGTCTGCACCACTTACTATTTTCTGCATTGCTAGTATGACTGTCAATCATGTATTCACACAATGCAGCACAAAAGCACACCTCTAAGATCTAATGTAAGCATAGTTTATAGCTGTTGGAGATCTGGCTTTGAACACAACTTTTCCAGTTTCACTACATGGGTCCAGGCTGTTTACTGTCTCCATAGGCTGCACAGGGAAGCTGAAGACCAGGAGGGAAAAGAAATATTTGAGCTTGGGGCATTCATTGTGCTCTCAGGAGTGCTTGTGAGACACATTCAGGGCCCAGAGAGAGAGATATTGATAGCAGTAACACAGAATTATAACTTATGGGTTCTTTAGGCTCCTTTCCAGATGAGCACTTAAGCCTCCTTAACCTATATACACCTGAGTCACACGACTGAGCCCATTGGATTCTCCTTTGGGTTTGTAGTGGAATCCTTTCTACATGGAAACATTAATCATTTGTGATTGCAAAGCAGATACACAGTAAAAATGAAAAGAGGAGCCTGGAACAGGGAGACATCTGCAAACTCATTATAACGTTCCTATTTCTGTCCTTTAGCAGGATTGGAAGATCGAGTGGACAGTGGGTCTGCTATTGTGCTTCTGTAATAGAAGTACTACATTGACCACTTAGATCTAGTCCAGTTGTCAACCTGTAACCACTGTACCACTAAATCATGTTGCTTAGTGCAACATCTACACTTTTCTTGAACACCTGTAGTTGTGGTGGCTCCGTCACCTCCCTGTGCAGCCTATGCCAGTGCTTCACCATCCTTTTCTGAGAAGAAATGTTTCCAGTATTCAACCTGAACCTCCTCTGGATCAGCTTAAAGCCATTACTTCTTAATTCTGTCTCTAGTTACCTGGGAGAAGAGGCCAATTTCCACAGTTGTGTTTGTCCTTGGTCTCTTAGTCTGTCTTTGATCCATGAGTCTGAAAGTTTAATTAAAAACACGAAGGTAAGTGGCAAATAGAAGAAAGGGCAAAAGGATTGGATGGAAAGAGATACAGTCAAATGAATTTAAATCTGTTTTCAATTATGTTCATTGAAAGAAATGCAGTAGCTCACCCGCATCTGAACTTCATGGAGCACTTGATGTGAACCTACATGATGGCTTAAAAAAATTGCTGGAGACTATGGGAATTATCTAAAAAAAGTAAAAGGAATATAAAGAATAGCAAAAGATGAGGCATCAAAGGGAAAGAATCAGATAAGAGGAATGATTGAAACTGAGCTCACTAAGAACTGTTTTCATGAAGACCTAGTTATAATATGCCTTCTATTAATCTGTATTTACTCCATTGGCACAAAATACAAGTATGTCTGAAATTGGCTGATGACACAAAGGTGGAGGAACTGTCAATACTGATAACAATCACTGTGCTAAACTGAATGTATTAATTACACAGCCTTGAGGAATGAGATCATAGATTTGGGGAGTAAAGTAAAAATTCAAGCAGATGGTGGCCAACGGTACACACTTCTGCTGCAAAATTAGACTGATAGTTGGAAATGACAAAGTGATAAAGATCTATGAGCACTAGCTCGAGGAAGGTCTGCTGTATTAGCGGATTAGAGGATGACACTGAACGTCAACATCGTCAGCCATGAAAATGTCACCTTTTAGGAGATAAAGTGACAGAGAATGTGGGTGATATGTCCTGTCATCTGCCACACAGACAGTGTAAAGGTGAGTTTACAAGGAAAATTGGATGGAATAGAGATGTTAGAATGATATGTGGAATGAACAACTCACCTGAAAATGGAAGACAGAAGGCCCCCCCCTCCAATCCTCCACAGGTTTAGCTTAGGAAAGCAGGAAGGTATCAAAGAAGACATGATTGTTGCCTGTAGAAATAGATGACATAAGCATTAGAAAAAAACAAAACAGTAGTTAACCTGAAAAAATATATATATCCTGGTAAATTAATAATATTGTTATAGTATTATTTTTCTTACTGTGTTTAATCTGGAAATTAGTAAAAATAAAAACACCTAACTATCAAAGCAGAAAGACTCAAGCAGAAAGACTCCTTCCCAGGCTTACTACTAGAAGAAAAATAAAAAAGCACCTGTATAAAGTAGAAAAGAGACTGTTAGGGTTGTTTATAAAAAGGATTATATCTCATGGTTGTCTGGAGTTAGGGATTTAAGAAGCTTGTGTTAGCCCTGAGCATCTCAAGAAAGTGCTGTAAAACGGACATGCTACAATCCACCTGCTGATCAGATCACTGAGTTTGTACCAATATTGAAAAACTGTGTTTTTTTTGTTTTTTTTTTTTTTTTAAGGATCTCACCATGTGTGGAACATCCCAGGAAAGCACAAAGAAGATTGCTGTCTGGAGAATGCTGAGAATTATTTGTTTACTTATTAACGAGTGAATGAAGCAGTGAAATAAATTTTGGCTACAAACTACAAAATACTGATTTATTTTTTAGGATAAACAGTGGTTTTGTTTAGAAAAATTGTTTCTTTCTTATTGCAACAAAAGGAAAACACAGAGGATAGCGTTTCAATTATTTTAGGAGTTTGAGTGCTTGTTTATGGCTAGGTTTAGAAGGCAATGGCTGTTCAAACAATTGATATATCTCCAATGAAATACTTCAAGAATAAGCTAAAACTTTGACCTCAGTAATTGAATATAATTGTGACTTACATTACACAGTTTGAAATTATTGGCATAAATATTAATTAAAGATCCATGTAAGCATAAATACATACTTCACACTGCACAGAGGCAGGCACAGTAAACAGCTGGGATGCTTTGTTTTAATGCTTTTCTTTAAGGTCATACACTTGATCTCTGCATTGCTATTTCTACTGTTGCAGATTAACTTGATTTATAGGAATTTTGATTATACACGCAGTATAATATTGCCCAACAATTTACAGCTGAGAGATGGCTGTATGTGCCATGATTAAAAGGGTAGTACTGTAGAAATGTCTTGACTGTATCTCCATGGGCTTCACTCAAATAAGCTGAATGAATAATTCTTACCAATAAAAAATTTTAACAACCGTGAATAAAAGAGACTTTACAAAACGTAGAAAAATGCCAGCTAAGGAACAATTAATTCATTCTTAGGGTTGATTCAAGGATACCGTGGCCAAGCATTGGTGCCTAATGCAACTAAACAGGGAACTTTATTCTAGTCCAGGTGATTACCTTCCATTATTAGGTGATAAAAAGTGGAACTGCTCTCATTTCTTTCCTGTTGGTTTACCGTGAATTCAAAGAAATTACTTCACCTTTTCATTATTTTTCTTCTTTCTGTATGAAAGGAAAATAAGGTATAATTTACTATTGTCTAGCTGAGCTAATGAAAAGTAGTGAAGTCACCTGTGTAATTACTTTCAACAGAGCTATGTCAGACTTTATTTATTTATTTTTCTAAGCATCACAAAATCTCCTTTTCTGACAGAGTTGCTTTTTAATCAGAATTATAACGATTATGTTGCCTGTGGAATGGAGCAACAGAGATCTAAAATCTTTTTTTTTTTTTCCCCAGTCACGCAACTCATCTTCACATCATTAAAATCTGACATTGTGAAATAGACTGTCTAGAATTTTCTGGGTTGAAATGAATCTTCCCAGAATGAAACACTTTCATATTGCAAGTTATTCTGTTAAAAATTCTGTTGTTAAAAATAGTAAGAAAACAAAACCAAACCGTTTAGAATCATAGAATCATTAGTCGGAAGGGACCTCTGAGGGCCATCTACTCCAACTGTACTGCAAATGAATGGGGAAACCACAGCTAGATCAGATTAACTAGGGCCTTATCCAGCCTTGCCTTGAAAGACTCCAGGAATGGGGCATCAATTAAAAAAAAAAAAAAAAAAAGATCAAGCACATCCTTCCCACTTACCTTGCCTGTAGAAAATATATAAATAAACAAATTCTAAACTAAAAGTTTTATAGCAATTTTGAACAGTTCTAAAGAGTCAACACAGGTACTGTTTAAGAATAAACAGAACAGCAGCTTCACAGCAATAATGTTATTGCAGATAATCACAAAACAAGGAGTTCAGATGAACTCTGAAGTCTGTCAGCTGTAATAGTGCACTCAACATATTTTTCCCCTGTAAATGTAGTAGTAGGATATATTATATTACTTACTAAAGTTTATAGAAACAGGCAGAATGAAAAAGAAAGAGAATTTATCGTGAAATCGTATATAGCAGGTCTTAAAGAATTCATGATTTCACTGTTTAATTACTGTTTCGATGAAAGTATCTCAAACCTCTGGGAAATATAAAAAACACATACTTCTGTGGGTCTCGTAATGCCTTCTGACATTTAGATTGATTAGTGTGTAAGCTAACAGTTTAAAAGAAGATAATCAGCTGCTGACTTCAAATAAGACACCAAGTGCAAGCTTGCTTTTATGTACAGCTTTTGTGTCATGTAGAAGCAGTACTCCCATGAACAAGCAGTTCTTGTATATTCAGCCTTAATCTCACTTGCTTCTCGTTGCTCAATGCTACTCTTTCCATCCTCCATTATGTGCTGATATTCAGCACCTCCTTTGACAAATTCAGAAAGCAAAATGACCAGGAAAATCGAATGAAAGAAAAAGATAAGTCCAAAAAAGGTCAACTATTCCATTTGTGAAGGACTGCCATAAATGGTAAATGGCAAGAACTTTTGTTTACAAGCACATCTTATTGTTTTACATTAAAATGAACTGCAATTGCATATAGTTGCCCCCCTGCTCACCACACAATTGCCAGCCTGGCAATTCCAAATCTTTAATGCTTCACTGTTCTTCATTTTCTCTGTTTTAACAGGTGACAGTTATTTCAAATCAGTAACTTAGTGAAGGTCACAGAGCAGATTGGTATGCCCTCCCTTGTACTTGCTTCCCTTGTTGTGAACAAGCACAGACTACACGTAATGAAAAGTGTTCTGTATTAACAAATAAAAAAGAAAACAAAACAAAAGAAGAGTTCAGATAAAAATGCGGTTTTGAACCCTTCATTTAGTAATGGAAGTAAAAATCTGAAAGGCAGAAGTTGGAGTTGAACACCCACTGATCTGTTGATATCTGGCTACCTGTCTGCCTTCAAACCTTAGAAATTAGCAAAGTATTTTTTTAATGCTTACCTTTAGAAAACTGGGACATTAAAAGACTTAATCAGCTGCAATTCCTAATTCCACACATTTCCCAGCTGGAAATTTTATGAAGGTTACAGCCAAAATAACCCTCTTTCTTAAAGTATACTAAATAGCATCTGACAAAAATAGAAGCTGAATGATTGATGTAATGGGCACACTAATGAAGGATCACTAATTGCTCTCATTCCATATTAATTACTTTAAGATATATAGTCAAATGACCTCTGAATACTAAAACATTGTGAAGGAAAATCAAAACTTAATAAATCTCTCTCCTCTTTCCTATTGAATTAATATATTTCTGAATCCAACCAACAGCTTTTACAATGATCATTTCAGGAAAATCCATTCAGTTTGGCTAAGAACTGACTTTCCTAAAGACACACTTTCTTCTACTTTCTTCTTTTTCTTTTTTTCAACTCTTCATAAAAAGTTGATTTTGTTTCTATGCTTTATCTCATTATACAAACATGAAGATGAGAATCTTTTAAAAAGGTTATAACTAATTTTGTTTTTGTTTTATTCTGTTTTGTTTTTAACTTTATTGTAGTGTAACTCATTAGTTCTTAATACTTCAGTCTTATTTTTCATTCTCCTTCCAGTTTCTGGAAATACTCTTCATCTATCAGAGCTGCCTTGACAACTGTGAATATAGGCTTTCCTTCAAATTTTGCCTCTTTTTGAATCAGATCTTGTAATAGTTGTTGATTTTTTTTCCCATTGTTTCCAGCTAGAAAGTGTTACAGAACAACACAGTTACTAATTTAGTACAAATCTGAAAATGATTTAGTAACTGTTGCTTTTCAGTGGTATAGAGCCTGTTGTTTTTAGTGGTCTCATTAAGCCTTAAATCTTTTTGCTTCGCGTCTCCTTTTCACTTCTCTGCCTTGGCCAGCTATTCAGATCCATTAGCCCCAAATTCATCTTTGCCTTCACTGTTCTGTGTGAAAAATCTCTGTGGCTCACAGAGACATCTATCACATTTGAATCATTTCATATCTTAGTCACTCTTGTAATACCTGATGGCAAGGAGTTCGGTACCACTAAATACAGGAAGAAAAATTCAATTCCATGCCTCTTAATGGAAGTGGTCTTAAATCACACCTGGTGCCATGGTTTTGCAAAGCCTTGCAAGGCAGACGCTCTCAGTGCAGGAGCAGTAATAGGCTTTCAGTGATGCAATCTTTCACGCACACCAGTTGTGGGAGAGCAGAATGCATCCTGTGGTTGCTGGGGTGACTTCTAATTTTATTGTCACCATAATTGATGTTCTTGATGTGACAGCTGGTATCTAAACCTTCATTAAAAATTTCAGTCTGCATTTTTTTTTTTTTTACATATACTTACATAGCAATAAAGGAAAATTATATTGCTGCAATATATAGAAATGTAACATTTGATACATGTAGTGGACTAAAAAATAGTACAAATAACAGCTACAACAACAAACTTGTAACCTCTCTCCACAAATGTAGAATACATCAGATTTTTGAAAGGGAAGTGATTAAAAAACTTCCCTCATATCCAGCTGGGATCTTTAATCAGTTGTTTAGCATGCATTTTACTGATGTAGTAAAGTAAAAGGTAACTTACTCTTCCAGCAGAAATTAAATTTAACAGTTGCTCTTTTATTGCTCTAGGTGGAGAATGTCTCTCCAGAAAGTTTTAAGACTTTCAACAAATAGTCCCAATATGCAGCTCAAATAAACAAAGCATACTATTTCCTGAAAGGAACAGCAAGAGCACCCATCACTTCTGTTGGCATTCTATTCCAGCCCAAGGTTATTGCCAAACATGTTATGGAGCAAGCACAAAAAGAAGTCAGAAGAGAGGGATTATAGTTCTATTGGAAGCAAATAGCATTTCCTGGTACCATTAAAAATAATTTATCTATCATTTTTTGTTCTCAGCAATTGCCAGATGAGATGAGCATCTCATCTTTATGAGGAGCTTGCTAGGAGTACTGCCTTACAGTCATGCCCAAGGCTGTTTCAATACCACATAAAGAGCAATGTAATACAAGGCATTCAACACAGAATTGCAGGTAATGAGTACTTAACAAATCCACTTCTTTTTATAGTGAAAAGGTTTAATGAAAGAAACTAAGTTTCCTAAAAACAGACAATGGGCCAGCAGTTTGGCTGAGCAGGACAAATGATGGTAAAACACCATTTTAGTACTCTAATAGAAGGTCAGTCCTGGAGGCTGCTGTAAAATAAAACTCCTGAGATGCCCAGGAACTGGTTCAGTGTCTCTGCTGTTAGGCCTATGAGGCATCTCAGTGGACATGAGGGAAATAGTACCAAAGAGCCTTTCAAAATTCAAGATTCAGGCCTCTAAAATTGTTTTGTATATAATGATAAATCCAGACACTTTTTTATTATCTCAATGATTACGAGCTTCGCTGGAGCAGCCAGATTTAATCTATTCACTCATGCATACATGACATTTAGGTTAAATTATCTGAAATTATTCAGTTTATCAATCAAAAATTTTGACAGAAATAAATGAAATCAAAACCCCAGAGGGTAAAAACATGGCAAGAGCACTGGGAAAGCTATTTGGTAATTTAAGCTGCAGAAGTAAATTTACATGTTCTTTGTTTTGACAGTTCCGTAGACGATAAAATCTGATTGCTAAAAATTCTTGCAGAGCAGACTAAGTGGAATGAAAAGGGAGATTTCTGACTGATTTACTAATTGCTTAAAAGAGAAGGAAGTGCTGAGTGCAATGACAAGACTTAGCTCTGCTGACTATTTTTGTACAGCTCTCCCAAATGGCAGTAAACATATCATAGTTCAATAGCTGGAAAAGGTACATGGTAACTATCAGGTAATATTTTTCTAAAACAGATTTTTAGAGATTTAACTATCATTATAAAAAGCTGTTTCTGATGATTCTTAACTATGATTTCCAAATTAAGCATTTCATCAAAACTACAAAATTTGTTCTAACTTACCCAGATCAGTTCAAGTCAAGTCCTATCCTCCATCTTCTGCATTCATTACTTCCACACCTCACTGACTTATTCCCAGAAAAATCTTGTGAGAAATATGTCGACAGGAAGAGGAGATGGAAAATCTCTGCAAGAGCCAAGGATCATGCCAGTGATCTGTTGAATTTACTGTTCGTTTTAAATCTTACTTCATCACTCATACTAATATACCTGAGAACTCTTTCAAGGCTTGATCTTGGTAAGGCCTCATCAAAAATAAGTGTGCTTCCTAGGATACCACAGTGTTTTCTGATGTTAGCAGTTAGAGCTGAAGAACCACCCTCCCTTTTATCACCAGGATTTTCACAGAGGACTTGCAAGGAAAAGATGACTATTTGTAAAATTTTGCTCTTAAAGTTGAAAGTGTAGGGAAAATTCACATACCTTCTGAGCACAGACATTCAAACAGTTTCTCTACAATACGGGAATGATAATGGGACATTACAAATGCCATATTCAGAAAATTAGACAATAAAATAGCTAATTCATAACAAAATACAGTAGTAAGATTGATACTAGTTTCTGTTTACCCCCAGAGCCAGAGGCAATTTCTGCAAGTTCCTCCAAATGACCATAACTTAAAGGATCTTTAGTGCTTTTTTTTAAAGCTGTATCAGTTCTGAGATGGGTTTTGGGTGTATTTCTTAACAAGCAAAAATGCATCTTTGATCTTACAGATGTGCACATCTTAAGTGGTGCTCAGACAGCATCTGAGAACAGGGCTGGCCTCTTCAATATGCCGCTGCTGCTTCAGCCCATTAGAAATGCCAACACAAACTCAGTTTAAGTGAGTTTTTTGTTAGTATACATCAAAAAAGACATTCACAGAGACAGCCATGCAATAACTCTGTCACTGTTGTTAATGCAGTTCCCGTCCAGTTCGCAGTGTTTTTACAATCGTATTCTGCTCAGGGAATGAAAAAAAGTGGGTCCATAAAAGAGTCAAAGCCAGGTCAGAAAGGCTGAACAAAACAGTAAAGAAAGTAAAGATCTGTCAGGAACAAGCCCCTTCAACAAACTTCACCAGTGCAATATGATGCCTTCACCATATACAGTATATGTACACCAAATATACAACATATACTGAATATACACCGTATTCAGTATACTCATATCAAAATTCCTTGCTTTGACCTTGATGCTCTCTACAATTAACTTGGCTAAGCTCTACAGTGAGCTCAGTGAAGTTTTATTCTTGGCCTCAGTGAGGAAGGAGTTGGTTATTTCTCTGGGTTGATAACACCAGCCAAGAGAGGTGACTCACCATATCTAACGTTGATGCAATCTCCTCATCTTTGATACTGGATCTAGTTTTGGGATCCACAACATAAGGAGGCTGAGAATATGCCTGAAAGCATCCAGAGGAGGGCAACAAAGCTAGCAGAAAGGCTTCTTCCCATTGAATAAAATTTGATTAGGAAAGAAAAAAAAAAAAAAAAAAAAAAAAGGATTTGGAAGCTTTTAAGCAAATTTTATATTTTCATGTTACATTCTCTTATTCTATACATGATTTTTGTTGTTGCTATTGTAGTTATTTTTCATAAAGCAATGCTTTTTATCTCCACATGTGTCTGCATAGTAGAAATGTATTATTTAGAATTATAGGTCTTTGCTTTACTGTTTTTTTATGTTATGTTACACAGTATCCGCTTCAGAGAAATGGTAACTAGATGATAAGATATTGCACATCTTTACAACATCCTCTGATCATTACAACAGCCATGTTATGAATTAAAAGCAAAGAATCCAGTCAGATAAGTCTATAGATTCATTTCAGGAATTTACAGTGAACTTTAGGACAAAATGATATTTTGTAAGTATCAAATGTTAAAAACATTTCCATGAAACAAGAAAAATATTACTTGTTTTTATATAATTTATGAAGAAAATAAGCGAAAGACAAATGAATTCTCTTATCTCACTTTGCTTTGGCAGTGTGGCAGTGACATTATGGGAGGAAAGCACAGCTGCCATTTATGAAAAACGCAGCCTCCGATAGCACATTTTATGGCTTTTGATTTTAGACTCTTGTCCATGAGCGTGCATAATGTTTTAAGGTATCATTGTTTTTACATCAATAAAAAACCTGATATAAGATTTTATGCATGTCGTTTTGTCACATGGATGGTGCAATAAGATCAGTTGAAGCATTTACCACATACTTTATTGTCTGCTTTGAAATGGATATCTGGATAATTGGGAAAGCAAAAATCTTTGGTATAAGGATTTACGAATTGAATAAAATTATCTTCTGCAACATGGATTTCTATGAGATGAGACTTTTCTGCAAAAAAGCATCAAGAGTTATGAAGTGTATCCATACATATTTCTTCCAAGAATTATTCCTTCTTTTTTGCATTTCATACAGAAAATTTCTCTTGCCATCCAGACTTAGTAGATCAGCAGATTACTTTTCCTAAGTCCTTATGGTCTTCACTGCCATCACTAACATCATTGGATGAGTGTGGAATTCATAGAACCACAGCATGACTGGGATGGTAGGGACCTTAAAATCCACCCAGTTCCACTCCCCTGCTGTAAACTGGTTGCCACCCACCAGCTCAAGTTGCCCAGGGCCCCCATCCAAATTGACCTTGTCCACCTCCAGGGATGGGGTACCCACAGTTTCTCTGGGCAGCCTATGTCAGTGCTTCACCATCCTCTGAATAACAAAACTCATTCATGTTTGCAGCTTCTACGCATTTCACTAAAAAAAAAAAATCTGGCTTTATTTCTTGCACTGGTTAGAACAGAAAAAATTAAAAATAAATAAATAAGTGAAAGGGTTCTATTGACATATCTACTGAAATAAAATAACATCACTATTATGAATTACTGAATGTTCAACCATAAAGCTCTTTTGTTACTAGTCTCACATTTCTATTGTTTGCTCATTTAAATGACAGCAAAGGTCTTTTTGTCAGGTTGTTTGGTGCTTGTAAAATATGATAAGGTGGATACAAGTTATATATTTATATGCCAAATCACTGTGAAAACAAAATATGAAATAAATTGGGAGCATAGTATTAGTCCTTTCTCAGTGGGAAAAGGTGTGAAGAATGCAAAACCAGCTGGAACTAACCAGCACACATACGTGCTCATGGAGGAATAGGCAGGACTGCACTCTCGGTGATAGAGAGCAGCAGACATGCAGACCTGCAAGGAGCACAGAAAGCCTGGCAAAACTCTAGGGAACCAAAAGTATTTTTCTCAGAATATCACCAGGGCTAGTCACATGGTTGCATTTTTTGATTGCCTTTACACAGATATTCTTGTTTCATACCATGGCACAAGCAGGATCTCCTTCAGAATAATATAATTTGAATTTAGATACAAGACACAATAGGAATACTGTGGAAATAGAGGATTTATAACGAGAGTGGAAAGGGTGCTATTTACTCCTTGGAAGATCTTCCTAATAAAATACATAGAAACACAGTGATTAATTAAGATTTTGAACAAGGTACCGGTCTTCTTGATACTAAGTCCCTAAACTGCAGCCTTTATTCCTCTGTTCCATAATTTCAAAGGAGATGAGGTAAGTGAGCTATAGTCTAGAAAATATATTTTACTGTATACATTATGCAGAAAGCCTTGCAGCTATAATTAAAATAGTACCTATATTGGAACAGTTAGTAATGAGAAGTCTGATGAAAGTTTTCCTGTTGTTAAAAGACCTTGCTGTGCTAATGTTATGAGCAGAGGTCATCCTTAAGTCTGGTACATAAGAGAGAACCTGGCAGTTCACTTCATTCAAATAGATGCCTGACAAAGTTCAGCATCGTTTAGAAAGGCAGAGTGGTAAATGTCACACCACAGTTACTGCACTTTTCATTATGGACAAATCTGCTTAAGGGCATTTGCTCACCCCATTGTAAAACACCTCCAGGATTGTTTTAAGCAGGTGGAAGAACTTCCTCATTAGAATGACAGTAACAGGTTTTGCAGGACTCTACTCATCTGTAGTACAAACTTTTTGGACTGAGGAATATTTTCAGTGTATTTTTATAATACCTATGCCTCTGTGTCTTTCTGTGCAATAAAACAGGTACACCTGAGCAAACAGTCAATCTCTCTACAACCCAGGGTGTGAGAGTTAATGAAATTTGACAACTGACTGATGTCAGATGCAGGTTTGAATTTGGAAACCCAATTTCCTCTTTCTGTCTCAAAGCAGAGGTCATTCCAGTCAACACAACTGTTCTGCCATACTTCCTGATTCAATCCGAGAGGTTACAAGAGATTCTGGCTTTCAGAAAAGCCAGTGTCAGTCTCAGTTCCTAGCAAGTTTCAGTGAACACTGAGCAAAAGACATATATCAACGAATGACTAATCACACGAGCCAGGCAGAAATATGAATGCAGTGCCAGTCCACACAGACAAAGGACATTTCTATCAGTAAGCCATAGTTAAGGATACAACTGAAATGCTGTATTGCTTTGTCTCAGTTTCTTAATTCTACGTAGGTATCACAGTGGTCTTTTTTTTTTTTTTCTTTTGCCCGTCTGTTGTTAGTAGAGATTTACTGCAGTAATATCTGTCCTTTCTCCATTCCTTAACATCTCTGAGTAGTATAAGCATAATAGTCACGTGGGATGCATACCTACTTGGCATCTGCCCTGAAACTGTTTTTTAGTAACTGAGAATTGATTAAAGAAGCTGTAATACTAACATTGACAGAAGAGATTTTGTTGGAAAAGGCAGGATAGTTCCCAAACCCCCCTAGGACAAACAGTAAGAGGGAAGATATCAACAAGGCCGATAACAGATAAGGACCACGCCCACTGTAATTGCCATCCTGGGTTTTATCCAGGATGCGTGGCATAGTAAATCAAAGCACTGATCTGTGAAAAGGGAGCTGGATTTTTATTGTAAGCACTTCGATGTTCTTTCTGGGTGGAAGAAATGAGTATTGCATGTTAGTGGCCCAAGTGTCAGGCCTGATTCGCCTCACTCCCCCATGAGTATAAATCAGAATCACTCTGTGGAAGGATTTATATTGCAATTTTGTTCTTGTAGCAAAAACTGCATCAATGGTAATAAGGATGCAATTTTTTTTTTTTAAGAGATCTTCCTATCTCAGTTTTATTTCAGTTTTTGTGAGGTAGAAACCTCATCAGATCTGAAAGAAGTGAGGCTCCTTGTAAAAGATCATTGCATGTGGAACTTCTCACCAGGTGGCCAAGAAGGCCAATGGCATCCTGCCTTGTATCAGAAATAGTTGCCATCAGGAGTAGGGAAGTGATTATTTCTTTGTACTCAGCCCTAATGAGGCCACACCTTGAGTGTTGTGTTCAGTTTTGAGCCCTTCATCTTGAGAAAGATGTTGAGGCCTTGGAGTGCATCCAGAGAAGGACAACAAAGCAGATGAGGGTTCTGGACCACAAGGTTTACAAGGAACGGCTGAGGGAGCTGAGATTGTTCAGTCTGGAGGAGAGGAGGCTCAGGGGTGACCTTATCACTTTCTACAGATACATGAAGGGACATTGTGGTGAGGTGAGATCAGCCTCTTTTTTCATGTTCCAAGAGATAGGACTAGAAGGAATGGCCTAAAGTCACGTCAGGGGGGGGTTCAGGTTGGATATTAGGAAAAATTTCTTCTCTGAGAGAGTGGCCAGACACTGGCACATGCTGCCCACGGAGCTGGTAGAATCACCATCCCTGGAAGCGTTCAAGAAATGTTTAGATACTGTACTGAGGGACATGGTTTTGAGGGAAATTTTGGTGACAGGTGGACAGTTGGACTAGATAATGTCCTAGGTAGAATCACCTTGGTGATTCTACGATTCTTTGGTCACATATATAAAGCTACTAAAAAGCACTTGTTAACCTACTCCCATGCTTTCAGGGCTGTTTTCAAGATTCCTCTTTGAGGGCATTTACCTTCTTTGTCCTCATCATTAATCTTCATATATCAAGAATTACTAATCATTGAATCATAGAATCATTTGAATTGGAGAAGACCTTTAAAGGTCATCTGGTCCAATTCCCCTGCAGTGAGCAGGGACACACACAGCTCAGTCAGCCCTGTACAGCCTGACCTTGAGTATCTCCAGGGACAGGACATCCACAACCTCCCTGGGCAACCAGTTCCCGTGCCTCACCATCCTTATTGTAAAAAACTTCCTCCTTATATTCAATCTAAGTAGTTCTGTAAACATGACCCTCGTCTTGCTCATGCTGAGTGTTCTGCTCTGTGCAGCACAGCCTTGCAGAAGCATCACACTGTTGGCTACAGATGAATAGTGAAATGAAAAGCATGATTCAGCACACAGAAAAACTTAAAATTTAAGGAGTTGTTAAGGTTTTGATGCAGTATTCATTTGCACATCTGCTACTGGCTGTAGTGAAATGAAAGACATGGAACATGAAAGATGCCAAATATGCATATATATTATATTATATATATATATATATATTACTTTTCAGCAATTTTTAAGAATACAACACATCAACTGTGCTGAAAGGGGTGCAAATGGGCAGTGGTGGCTTCCAGAGAACTGCCTTCCCTAGTTTTGCTTTTCAGTTGCTTATGTAAGAGAGACAATGTACAGTGTGCATCCTCTTTAGATCTTACATTTCTATCATTAAATATTAAGCAAGAAAAATAACCTGGAAGAAAGCAGTGTAACCCTATTATCTCCTAATTTGTTAATGTTGTTAAATCCTTATCAAAGGGTATCTACCTGCTCTTTGACAAGTGTGTACTGTAGCTAATTAACTCAGGTAAAACAAAGAGAATCCCACAGGCACTTGGCCTTCAGCCTCCTGTCTGATGCAATAATCCTTTTCCTCATTTAAACAAAAATAAATAAATAAATGTCTTAAGGTTCAGCTTATCTGTGTGGATTCAAAAGAAGGCTGAGTCTGAAGAAGTGCTGAGATGTCTCCGTGAACCATTTCAAGTCATATTATTCAATAAAATGGCATTTTAGCAGTTTGCTGTCATCCTTTACACTGGTAATAAAGCTTTAGGATTACCGAAGTCTGTCCTTTTACAAAAACTTTAAAAGGGAACCACTGATGTCCTTCTAGCTTCATGGCAAGGTTTTTCAGGGCAAGACATAATTTTAAGAACTGAGAATTTTCTTTTGAAAGGACTTTTAAATTTCACCCTATTCCAAAATGTCACTTACTCATTTAAATCAGTACCTTGGGTGTTTACAGATATAAATTCATTCAGTTTTAAGCAGAATGTAGAAATTTAGTATACTGCTTCACACTGAAATATTAAAAGGCTTAACAAGATAGCATAATCTACCCTTCTATATGCAAAAATCATTTTGAGCAGAATCACATTACTCCCAAGCATCCTTTGTGCTCTACACATGATACTGATGTAATTTTCTGCCAGAGATATTAATCATCTTGAGAAATTTCTCTTGGAAAACACCAGTTACAGGACACCAAGTTGCATTTTCCAAGAATAAATGAAGGAGTAACTTTTTTCCCTGTTTGTGCTGCATAATTTGTGTATCAATTGAGATTAGCCTCATGATTTCGAAGTTACTGAATCCATATCAAGAAAAATAGTTTGCCGCTTCATACGTACTTAGCTGATATCAAAGATTTACTTTTTTTCATCATGCAGCATTTGATGTGAGATGGTAAACACTGGCTTTGAAAGCCCATTCTATGTAACTCTGACAA
Organism: Callipepla californica brunnescens; assembly: GCA_023055505.1. Taxonomy (NCBI): domain Eukaryota; kingdom Metazoa; phylum Chordata; class Aves; order Galliformes; family Odontophoridae; genus Callipepla; species Callipepla californica. Next base: position 688,046 of record JALIRH010000115.1, on the reverse strand, counting down.
GTTTTCTGGTCACTTGTTTAGCATTGTTTGGTCTTAAAAATACTAGTCTTTCACAGGATAAAACTGATAACAAGTAAACATTCCTAGAAATAATTCTCTGTAATGTTGCAGAAGTTATTTTATTGCAAGCTGGGGCCATGCTGTATAGATCAGTATGCGTTAACCTCCTTCATTTCCACCAGTGAAGGATGCATTACCCTACAAAGGTGCATGTCTCTGAAAATTGTCTTTTTTTTTTTTTTTTTTTTTTTTTTTTGGCTTTGTTAAGTTTTCTCTACTAATAAAAAAAAAGTTTTAGTTAGGATAAAGAAAACCTCTTTCAGGGTTTCACGAAGGAAAAAAATGCAGATGTGCTGGTATGGACTGATCAATATGGACATGAAAGGGGAAAAAGATGAAAACATAACTCGAGGAGAAAAAAAAATGGAAATTATCTTTTAGAAGATGACAGAGTATTGGGGAGCATTGCTAAAATCTTGCAATAAATGGGCAAGATGACATCGCTATAGGAAACATAGATCAGGATGTACTGGAATTTCTCTGGGCTCTGCTACTTGGAAACCCAATTCCCCAGTGGGAAAAGTCCAACTAGCGGCAGGGCACAAGGAATGGAAGGTTCTCAGGCTCATTTGAGCACAAAGAAATGTCATTTGATCTGAAAGGAGCAGGATATTATTCATCACTTTGGTAGCTTACCTGGAACATCCATTGAGATGACACTGGGGCTCTCATGCTTCCTCAGTGGTTTCCCACTGGCTCACATGGGACTGGAGGAAAAGCTTGTTACCCTTCATGTAGGCAATTAAGCATGCTCTGCTGGCATCCTGGTTTCCCATGTTTTGATTCCTCCTGCTTTTGATCTCACAAAAGACAAAAAAAGCATAAAAATATATGAGAAGATTATTCCTCAGATCTTCCTCAAATAATTTCCTGTAATGTAATCTATACTACTTCAAAAAATCATGTCTCATATCACTCAAGTAATATAATTATACCCATTTCCTTATGAACATACCACTAACAACATTATTTTGGTATCTTTGTAGCTGAGGCTTTTTCAGGATCAAAGAAAATTTAAGTGCAGTTAGGTTCACTGACACCAAGGCACCAAAATACAGCACAGCAAAAAAGCAAACAAACGTAGGGTAAGTGATGCTATGGGCCAGGTTTACACGTGCTTATCTGTACTGAATCCGAAATTTGTACACCAAGAGTCTGTTCCACAGCACATGAAACTCTTTTAGGCCTTAGAGTAGACTTGTACAGCCTAATTCAGGTGTGATATTATGGTTTATTTTTATTTTTATTTTTTCTAGCCTGATTCAATTCAGAATTTTAAAAACTAGCCAGCCATGTTCCAACTTTAATTACAACAGCTTGTCATTTTTCTTTTTCTCCCCAGATTTTGATAGTGTGACAGCAATATGGAAACCCATCACTATCAGCCTTTGAGCGTTCCTGTGTCTTTATAATGGTCTAGATGAATATGCTGGTACACTACAGCCCCTGGGAGATTCTAGACAATCATAAATAGCGCATTTATAGGGAAGGTGTTTAAAATTCTGATTATAAATAAATACATAAAAGCCTACTTTAAGTCTCTATTACTTCCTGTTATACATATAGCATAATCCCATAGTTACAGTCTTCTAATATACCACAAGATACTTTTGAAATCATTTGGTGTTCTGAGTCTATTTCATAAAGAATTTGCATATCTTTTAAGTATCTGAGTTTTCTTCTGGCCTGAACACAAAACAAGTCTCTAGAGGCACAAATCTCAGAAAGTGTGTAATGAATAAATGGAAGGTGCTTTGCATATTAATATAACTGTATTCTTACATATCGTCTAATGAAAAGGCAACTTTTTATTTCTCCCAGTTTTGGCATGAATTTGTGACTACAGCAAACAGATGTGTTATCAGAGCTGCACAAAAGAAAGTTTATTAAGTGCTGCTTTCTTCAGAACTACTTACATAATGGAAAACCTGAAAAGCTTTCAGACAATTGTCAAAGAACCACAATATACCTAAGAAGAAATTATTTCTTTTTTTCTGTGCTTCTTCTGTTCTATAGCACATTCTTAACACTGTAATATCCATTTAAGAGAAGAGAAGCAATAGGACAATCTATTACTGTGAAAAGTACTGCCGGGGGAATATGAGCAATAAGCAACCTGGAAAGCGATGCTGTGAACAAACAGATACCTTTTTTATCAATGATACATTAAGTATTTTGGTCACTGCCAAGCGTGAAGCTTTTGGTATCAGCAGGAAGATCCTGAGTGAATACAATGTAAACTAAATTAATTGCAAAATCTCATTGTATCTTTTGGATTTGGCTAAGGTAAAGTGACCAAAAGATGAGCTGAAATCTCAAAACAACCTCAAAAATTCCATATAAATAAAACCAAATCATACACCTTGCAATCATAAATCTGTTGCTAGTCACAAAGAGATATAAATTTGCAGAAATGTCTTAATAAAGTAACAGCATAATGAACCTTTCTAAAGCATCTTTTAAAAAACAGCTGTAAAAACCTATGAATGGTAGTGACAATTCAAAATAAAAATACAAAATAACTGGGCATGGGATGAAAAGAATTTCTGGAGGTGTAGGGTGCCATCTCTTAAGGAAGACTGCACCATACCTAAACTACTAAGAATGAATGTTGGTTTAACCTCTGGGTGTCACTGGAGATAGAGAGTCAGGAGGATTTTTCACTGTTTAACTATCCTCAGCTTTTTCTAAAGCCTATCCTAATTCTGACTTGCTGAAAATTAATCTCATTATTTTGTACACTATTCTAAGTGGACATAGAATAATTTATTACTGTCTTTGCAATAACTCTCAAATGGCTCTAATTATACTACATATGCTTTTGGATAGTTATAATTTTAACTAAATCAGGTAATTGGAAGATTAACTACTAACTGAAAATTATTGCAGCTTGAATAAAATATAGCTGAGTCCCACTCCTAAATATTATATTTTTAAAATATGAACCCAGGCTAGAAAATTCTTTAGATTAATCCATTATCCGGAGAAGTAACCACAGTGAATTTACTTTACAATTGTGGTACTATTCTCAAGTATTTACTTCTGGGTAATGCAGATGTGGTGGGATATAAGGCAGTAGCTGATTCAAAATAAGTACAGTTGTGAATAAAAGCTGTAATAGTTCATCTTATTTTCTTTGATATGAAAATAGATTGATTTTAGCAGTCCAAGATAATAAGCATTACAGGATTTTAATCAACAACTTTTAGATGGGACAACTATAGTTGGAGAAATGGCAAACTGACACATATCCCTAAACTGCAAGAGAAAAAAAAGTTAGGCAAACAAAATACCTGGCATCATTCTATGCCCTTAAGAACTAAAGCCCACCACTGATTTGCCGCACAGGCTGCATTCCTGTTTGGCCTGTTGGCCTATCTTCTGTGCTTCCCTTATGCAAAACATCAATGCTTAGCTTAAGGGTCAAATCAAATACTTAATAAAGGCTGGCAGATTCTAATGTATGAAGTACTTCCTACAGAAATAACAGATGACAGATTTGATTTTCTCTCTTACGTATAAGTGAAATATTTATTCTGCTTGAGGCTTGTGCAAACTCTTTGATACCAACTTCATCTGGTGCTACAGGAGAGAATTTGACCTTACTGGAAGAGCAAATTATCACCCAGTCCCAGTACACTACAGGAATATTTCTTTTAACTTTCCTGGACATAGATCATGCCCAGAGGTTTATTTCTTGCAGTACAATAAAAGGTGACTCTCTCTAGGTTTTCTCTGTAATCAAGATTTCATGTTATTGGATTGACTGACAGCAGCTTTTCCACATTTAGTGTAGCAATAGAGCTATATTGAGAGGAAAAAAATTACTGATTGCCTCCATGGACAAAGCCAAAATCTTGAATCCTATAGACAGCTATGGAGAGTAGATACATCTTGAACATCCAAACAGTGGGAGGAAAATGAGTGTGGAAGCTGAAAATTTCAGCATTTCCTTCCCCATGTCTCACTGCTCACTTTAGACCTGACTATAATACTGCCTGAGTTGCAGCAGGAACCTATTTGCCATTTGTTAGGGGCAGAGCTTTTCACAGATAAATAGATAGAACTTGTATACTTATAAATGCATACTTGTAAAGATCTGCACCACCTGAGGTGCCCTACTGTTTCACAGCAGCTATGACAGTGTCACTGCTAGAAAAATGTTGTTCATGCAATCTATATCTTGCTGGTCCACCAAATTCAGACTATGAGGTTGTTGTGGTAGGACAGTCCAGCCAAGAGTGGCAGCGTGCTCCTCAGTCTTCAAACTGGCACCAGGCCCTACATTACTGTTGTAGTAGATTGTCTTCTCTGGCCTGATTCTAAAAATTTGAGACTTCAACTTATTCAACATCACAATATAGTAATCACAGTTAATTGTCCAGGTTCCAGGAAATCCAGACAGATCAACCTTCTCCTATCCCAAAACAAAGTGCACATCACTTCCCCTCTTGAACATTTTCCTTGATGAGGAATTCACATGTTGCTACCCACCTGGAGCAAACTGAGATATTCCAACATTCCCATCATCATTTCCAACACAGTGAAGCTGATGCTCAGTTCCATACACAGTTCTCTGGTGGATACTCTTCCTTCTTGGTGTGACAGCTGTTCATGCCTCTCCAGAACGTGGCTTAGCTTTCAAGTTTCCACTGCTGAAATGCCACCTAGTGCCACACTTATGCTCATATCACTGTTTGATCTCCATAAATGTTCAGTAAGTGTCAATGAATGTCAATGTGTGCCATTTTTTTCCACATGGAGGAGTTCAAAGACACATCCTTGCTTCATTTGCACTTCCATGTCAGGCACCATTCTGTCAGAGTTCCCCGTGCTGCCATCTGTCATATGTTAACAAAATATAACAGCATACTGGTGGGAAGGTACAACCTCTATTGGCATACCACCAACTCTGAGGCTGTGGGCCAACATCATGAAATAAGAGGAATTACTTTTGGAGCAGCCCTTCTACAAGTAAGATTATTAAGTAATTAATAAGTAAATTTGGTGAGAAAGTCCTGTAGTTATCAGGGCCCATACACTGAAAGGATATTAAAACACTTCTTTTCCTCAATAAAAAGTTAAAGTTATCTCTTCTCAATGCCCTCCTCTGCTCAGCACACATCCCCACTCCCTGACCATCTCCCATCAATACCACAGGTCTGAATGCTTGCAAGGTATACTTACTTCATGTCAGAGTCTTCTCTGAGCAGCAAGGCTATGTACATCATTCATTATATCTTTTTATGACAAACATGGAGCTTCAGGAGAGCTTCAGAAGATTTAATAATGTTTTCAATATACTTCAGACTCTCTAGATCAGAAGAAAAGTGCACATTTTTAATAGTTCCCTTTAGTACAATCCAACCCTTTGAAAATTCATCTGGGAAGGTCTCCATCTGGCAATAACCCACTAATGAAACACTTACAGGTAATGCCCACTTTATTTAGAATCAGAAATGTATCTTTTCCTGTAATTCAGGCAGCTATATTGCTATCTGGGCAGCCTATCATATGAAAATAACTTTTCCTATAAAAATGTCTTTTTTCTTCTTTCCTTGTATTAGTACTCTGTTGATTCAGTTCAAAATCTGATAAATACAATTAATTAATCCTTACCCCACATCTCCAATGCATTTCCTTTTGTCATACAGGCAGAGAGAGATATCCTTTACAGTTAGTGTCCTCTCTACTTTCTCAGCCATACTTTGCTGCTGCCTTTCTATTAGTACATGACTTTCGTACATGGGAAGACAAAAGTTTTCCTTTTCTATCTATGTATGATTAGTTTCACTCTGCCCTCCCAAAAAAAAACCAAGTAAGAATTGAGCCCAGACTCCTAGGACCCTCGTATCTGCTGCCATGGGATGCAGAGGGCGTTTGTGCCTTCTTTCTTATTTTCCCTCTCTTTTCTCTGAAGCACTTCTTCCTTTTTGAAGAAGCTATTTTTATTTGACATGCCCTTTATAAGTATTCCCTGAGGACCCTCAACAAAAATTGTCTGGTAGTACAGACAGCTTTTTCCTTTTGTGATATTTAAGCCTAACTTGGTGGCAAAGCTGTTATTTTCAGCTCATCAGAAAAGCTTTTTTTTTTATTTTATTTTGTCAACTCTAGAGACATGCTGCAGCCTTTGTAATTTATTATCAGCATAAATCCTTTCCAGTTCAGCCAAATTCCATTATAAACTTCATATTTAGCTCTTAATAACTTTGTTTACAAAAATTGTTCTGCCTTGAAAATTTCCCAGGTGAATTTTCTAAAACAAAGGACATTTTAAAGAGCTTTCTGAGGAACACGTTGATGTGGTTGTCCATTGTAAAGAAGCATCTGAATTTAAATTATGCAACTGCAGTTCTACAGTTTTAAAAAGGTTGCCATTTTGCACATAAAATGAATAATGAAATCTATTATGAGGAATTATTTTGGAATAAAACTAGGCATTTTCTATGAAATGAAGGACATAAGATATTACTTAAAAGTACCCACTTTGCACTGCTAACCAACTATATTTGTTCTTCCTTTTCCAGTCTCCCAAAGACTTCACACCTGTGATTTACTAGACTATCGCCTATAAGCTTTTTGATTTATGGTGGACTGGACTTGCTGCTCTGGAATTTGTTATGTGCAAAGTCAGGATGGAAGAAAATTCTTTTAGGAAAAAATATATATATATATATTTTAATCCAGAATAAGCTTGGGACCATCCCTGAATTGGTATTTATAGAACCAATGTTTGATCCAAATAGAACACGCTAAAGCAAATATGACTCATTTTTCAGACCACAGAACATGTAAGTAGTGCTAAAGATGCTGAGTGGACATTATTTTCTTCTAGAAGAGTGATTACAATGCTTTATCTGTGTTTGTGTGTTCAGTACTTTGATGATCTGTAAGAAGCTTGAGAAAGAAATTTAAAAAATAAGTCATTTTAGAAATAAAAAGTAACAACCAGAAAATAATCCATGGTATACTTACTCTTAGCTTTGGTGCTTTACAGTGGAGGTTTCAAGGTCGTCTTTTAAAGTAGCATCAGCTCTTGTACCAGAATTACCCACTTCCTCCAAACATGTCCCTTCCCATTAAGTGGAACACTTGCTGAAGAGTAGACAAGTTATGACAAACACAGAGATGGTTCTTATAAAACCAAAGTTAAAACAAAACAAAACAAACAAATGAAAAAAACAACCCGAAACCCATACTTCTGTGATGATGCCAGGAAGTTTTAAAAATAAATATCACAACTATGAAAAACATATTTCACTGTCTTCTATTTCTTGAGATAATTAAATGCAATAGCTGGAGAATTGCAAATTTCATTTGGATACATGCTTTCTTAAAAACATGCCCAATCACCTAAGTAGCAATATTTGCATTAAATGATGCATACTAAACACTGATGTTTAACAGAATATCTTGAGATGTTGTGCCAGAAGGAAAAACATGGAGAAATAGTATTGGCACTTCTAACAAATCAATTTAAAACAGAATTTCTAGAAGCATGAAACAGACAGTATTATTTTTTAAAGTATATACATATATATGACACATAGCAATATAATTTTTGGGGGGAAAAATATCCCAATAGTTAAAATAAAATGTTTCTGCTTTCATTATTACTAGTCCAACAGTCAGTCGTCGCTATCTGACATTGGAGATGGATGGCTAGAAGAACTGGGTTGGATTTCAAATTAAAGAAAATAGAATATATGTGCTTATAGATAAAAAAAACAAGCAGCACAACATGGAAAAAAGGAACTTGTCCTTTATGAATCTGTTATTTATTTTAAGGCCTGGCTCACAGGAACAGGTGGCATAAGCTATTTAGGCGAGGATGCGAGTTTTTAAGAATACTGAATATCTTTAACTTTCACCAGTTTTCTGGCTGTACTGAGAACTTTTCTTTAAGCATGGCAAAGGCAATGTCATTTCTCCTTGACTGAGAATCACCGATATATTATAACAGTGGAATTTGCTATTCACTGCATTACAGTGACCGGCTTTCTGTAATTTGCCATTAATATGCTTCTACCTGAACAGTGCAAATTATGAATTAAATTGCCACAGGGAAAAATGATGAACCTATTCCATCTAAAAGCAGACAGTTGTATTCTCATTGCTCATAATAATTTCCATTCCTCTCTTTCCAGTAATTTCACTTGTCTTTCTTTTTAACTCATGAAAAGGCAACATGTACTGCAACCTTCATTACTTCCCTTTTATAAACAAGTTTGCTCCCCTCCCTGTCCCTGAAATGAAATGGTTAAAACTACATTAGAAATTGGACTTAATGAAGCTCAATAAACAAACAAACAAACAAATCTGTACCTCTGCAGATTTCAGTACTTCCAAGATTACACATATTTTAACAATCAGGTCATCTGCATTTGTGTCTTGGTGTAGTATGCACATACCTCTCCAAGAGATGCTCCACTTGTTGAAGGGAAGGTCTCCACCCAATCCCTACTGGCCTAATATCAACTTCAACAAGATCTTTGTTGTTGCTTGACAAAGCACTGACAAACGGTTGCTTTTCGTAACTGGTCTTTTCTCTTCTAAAAAACAATTGCTGAAGGCATTCAAATGGGAAAACATACTTGCATCTGCAGCTCCACCAGCTGTCTGCCTCTTCTCCGAAGCTAAGAAAAGAGCATATTTCATGTAAATTGTAAGATGCAAATGTTCATAATGCATAAATGTGTTCTTTGAATAATGCTAGCTATATTTATGATATTTTATGCATAATGCTTGTTCCTCTCTCTCAAACTGTTATTTGTCAGACATTTGTACAAATCTGAGGCATTAGACTCTTTTTAATGTGATATTTTTATGTGCATTCCTAAGTGGACTGGCTGGAAAACAAGATTATGTGATGTGTATTACATTTTTGGTACCATTTTGCATATCATTTGTCATCACTGTTTGACATTTTCCTAGATCTGTTTTCAGGTGTGTGAGCACCTTGGAAAGCTCCTAGAGTCAAAATGTGGCAGTGATCCATCTGAATGGAGTAGATCAGGAGCTTACTCTGGGTATATGTGTTTTTCCCATTACAGGTGGTGGGTTGCTGAAAGTAGTGGTGAAGTTGCCAACGGCCAGGATGATCAACTGCCCTAGTGCTAATAAGGTTGCTTAATTTATCAGTGGTTATAGCTAGCCCTAAGCGTGTATATTTAATTTAAAGAAGAGCTTGGAGACACCTCCACCATGTCTTTAATAGTGTTGATTTTGAAGTGATATATGGGAATGCTGAAAAGTCCTAATAAAGGACTGTTCCTGCTGAAAACACATGGCAGATTGCATTACATGTACGTCCCAATTCTTTCTGTTTTTCTCATGATCCTCATGGTCATTAGCACTATGTCTATAAATCCACAAATCATTTCTTCTTTCTGCTCCAAATTATACTTAGCAGGGCATAAAGCATTTACATCCATTTATTTCAGTTTTCTGTCTTGCAATGAGGGAAATATTTTTCCTGGGATGGATAACATCACATTTGAATAAACCACCTATATCTTTGTATTATTTCTAGCTTTTTATCTGCTCCTTTTAGAAGACATTTCAGAGTGGGCACAGTAAATAAGTCTCTTTTATTGGGGAACATTCTCCCATATTAAATTTAACATTCATTCTGGAACCTACAGGCAGCTTAAAATATGCCTTGTGTCAGTGCCATCACAGCCTGGTGTCACATTCTAAGCTGGGAATAGGATGACTTTCTGATAGTTATCTGCCTGTGATAATAGTATAGAAGGAATGTCAGTCATACTCCACACATCTGTTTCAGCTACGAAGAAATACAACCTAATCATTTTTATGATTAACATGAGTATATTGGGCAGAACTCCAGCTGATAAGAAAATGTAATATTTCTCCCATTTTTCCAATAAAAATTTGTAATATATTATTTTAAATAGCTAAAGCCATTGCAGCATATACAGGTGTTCTTCAACTTTTTCTCCTGAAGTATCCTGAAATATTTTGGGATCTCATATAAGTGCTGGGAATTTATTCTCTTTAAGTCACTTCTGGTTTTTCCTTCATCCCATCTAGTATTAACAGTCTGTAGTTTCACTGCTCTTCCAGTTTTAAAGAGAGCCTTTGAAATTCAGCAGTGGAAAACACATCAAAAGAGTATTTTGCCTCTCCTCTTGATTTTAATTCAGACAGACATGGAGAGGTCTTACTTTTCATTTCAGCTGAAACAAACCACAACTCTCTGTATTCCATCTCCTGTCCTGTTTATATTTTGGCATATATTGTTTTCTAGAACTAGATGTCTTTCAAAACATATCTCCCTTGTGTGCCATTCTGCCTGGACTAGAGTGCTAATAGTCATTTTAAAAAAGACAGGAGAGAAAGGGAACAGGCTGCTCAGTTTTTGCTTTTTATATTGTATACCATACTATTCACATTTCATTTACCTGTGGTTCTTAGTATCACAGCAAAGTCTGACCATGTAATTTCATTCTCCAGAGCTCACTGGAAGTCACCTTCCCCCCCACAGAGTACACAGCTGCACCAACTATGGTCATGTGTTAAATCATTTTTAACCATCCTACTGCAGCAGATTGCATAAACTAAGCAATTATTCTTCCCTGAGTCTACAAAACCAAGAAGAAGAAAAAATGTGCTTCCAAAGCCTCAGCCACAGTAAATAAGAGTTTCATCGACTTAAGTCAAGGCTGGTTAATCTGGTGGTGGCAGTCCATCACAAAGAAGCTTAGTAGTTACATTATGCTGGAATTTTTCAACTTGATTTTCACTGTTAATGACATGTGGCAAGCTTTTACTTCTAAGAAGTCCTCACATGAATCTGGATTCTAAAAGTATTTCTCTGGCATTCAGTTTTCATATTTATTAGAAATCTGATATGTTCCTAAAAATTTTCTTCATGAGTCAGTAGACAATTAAGGTTGTGTGAGGCTGATAAAGGTCACAGATAATTAGCACATACAGAGAGAGAACATTTTTTAATTTCCTCATCTGTTTGGGACAATTTATTTTGGTTAAAGAATTATCCTTGTTTGGAACTTTCATCAAAAGAAAGCTTCACTATTTTTCTATCAAAATAATTAAATAAATATGGTTAGGTAACTAGAAACTAAGGTTGTTCAGAAAATATTCTATGATAGTGAACTTAGAACAATAAGTAACTACAACAGGCTTTCCTTTGCAATGAAAGGGTAAAAAATGCATGATTACATTTTTAAAGGTTTGAATGTGAAGAAACATAAATTGAATACTAATTTGTTTTGGAATGCCTTGAGGAACTATAGACTTCGTGTAAAAATTCTGGTTTTAAATTAGCAAGTTGTTTCATCTGCCAGATGAGCACAATTGAAGAAAAAGTTTTGCAGAGAAACTAGAAGCAACCCCTTTTATCCTTTTCTGATTCCATAGTTGTGGTGCCATACCATCATTCAGCACAAGCAGCCGCCACTGGAATCTGATGAGGTCAGTGTTTGTGAGGAGCCATCTAAACTAGCAAAAGAGAGAAGAAATAAAAGCGGAGTTGAAGCACTCACAATACAAATAACAGGTGTCATACTTTTAATTTACACCTTTGTCTTAAATGAGTATACGGGATATTTAATGATCTGTTACATTCTGCAGGTTTTTTTTTTTATAATGTGAATACAGTGCCACTAAACTGGCTGAGTAGAGGTGAATGAGAAATACATCTAAAATATTAGAAGCATTCATATTATTCTTTTTAAAAAATATATGGTAAAAAAGTAGACTTCTAAATTAGCTTATTTAAATTAATTATCTCAAAGGTATTTTCTTTTTATGAGTAGTTTATGAAATGATGTTTCTACTTTAAAAGTAGTGAATAAGCCAGTTGAGATTTTTTGCAGCAAACATCAATGAATCTACACAGGTTTATCTGAGATCTTGCTTCCTACCTTGGAAAAGGGCAGTATTGTAACCTCTGTTGTACATAAAATAGCATTTCTACAGCCACTGGATGAAATGCCTTTAATTAAAATACATCAAACAGGTGCTAGATAAAACAAGAAAAGATCTTTTTTAATATAAATGCTTTCACATTAAACATACTTTTAATTTTTCCTAATAACTTGTGTCTACAGTATACAATATACTTTGGCTCAACTAGATATTTAAAAGATATTAAAATGATTCTACTTATTGATTTCCTTTCACACACACCTTATAAATCAGTAGGATGTGAAGATGAAGATCCATTAAAATGATTTCTGGTGACATCACTTTTGCCTGAAAGTTTCCATGATGATGACCCTGGAGTTTCTCTGTGAGAGGCCATTCAAACTAAAGAATACGGTAAAACTATATTTCTTCTGTGGTTTTAAGCTATAATTTCTCCTTTGTAGGAGAGTTCTATGTCTTAATTAATATTTCTGCTACAATTTAGGCACAAATTGCTCAGATAAAAGAAGAAAGCATAAGAAAAAAAGCAGGTATATTATTTCATTGTTCATTTTAAATAACTTCAGTTGACTCTCAAACAAATGAAAGCTACAGTCTAATATAAGAAAGCTCACATATTCAGTGTTTCAGAAAAGCTGTATACAAAGTGGTATACAGATGCTAAAGGTGTCCCACCCTTTGTACAACTGTTGTGCAAGCTATAGTGATTACTGTAGACACAATAAAACAGCTCTTTAAAGTTTTCTAGTAAATATTCTTGCTCAGAAAGATTCCTGAAAAGGATTTGGTCAACCAGATCACCATTGTAAGTAGCTCCTCCAAGATGACAATCCCTTACTTGAAGACACTGTAGGAAAAGCAAAGGGAGAGTCCAGATAGAAACCTTAGAACCAACCCCCCCCCCCCCGCCCCCCAAAAAAAAAAAAATAAAATAAAATAAAATAAAATAAACCACTATCACGGCTTAAGGACTGCTGATATTATATTATAAGCATCATATTCAAAGGAAGTTTCAAGAGTGACCTGAAAGGGTTATAGCGTGATATGGCCTTGGATTGCTCACTTTGACCTGCTTCTTCTTAGCACGACAGGCAGCATGAAATAAATATGAAGTATCTTATTTTGAAAATGTCATAAGTGAATTCCCAAGTGCAGCATCAGAATGTCTGGTTGTTCAGAATGACTTGAAAAAGCACAGACAACTTCTGAAAACGAATGAAGCTAGAGAGAAGTTATGAGACAGTCTCTTCACTCTCTCCATCCTCTTCACATGCATTAGAAGTGAGCTGGGAAATTCATCTAATGAATAGCTGAAACAGGAACAATGGGTAAGATGGGCAAGTGAAAAAACATTTTATTTTATCCTGAAATGCAAGATGAAGAAACCTACATGAGATTTTTAATATTTTGAAATAGGAAAAGCAAATTTCAGAGCTGTTATGCAGACCACAAATCATGAAGATAGGTTGTGAATATCAGAGTTAAAGTCAGGCATATGCTAGCAAGGTACACTGATATTTTTCACTGATGACTGAGAAAGTCAATAGTGAGAGAGCTTTCAGAGGCATGGATTGAAGACTTGTGCTTAATCAATTTTAGGTTGACATCAAGTGGCTGTCTACCCTTAAGCAGTCAAAAAGACTAGTAGAAATGTTATGTTTTATCCAAACAGAGACAGATATCATTGAGATGTAGATCAGGTAACCATATTTGTAGATTTAAATGAGAATTCTATGGAGAAAGACTGAATAAATAAATAGTTTGAAGGAGAACTGGGAGAAAACTGAATTATTGAGGATGAGCAATATTTCAAGAATAAGAGAATGGTAGCAGTATTGAAGGCAGCTGTCAGGTCATAGAGATGAAGACAGAGTACAGGTTCTGTAACTTGGCTAAGAATAGGCTATTAAAAATTTTGGCATTAGTGTTTTGAATTGATTGAGTGCAAATGATGCAATGTAGAGCTAACAGGTCTGAGCATGGAACTGAGGGAATTGAAAACAGCACAGTAGAAAATATAAAGATAAATAATAACACAAATGGAAAAATATTCCCCACAGAAGTAAACTGGCTGAAGTGTGGGACTGTTAGTTTTTAATGGAAAATACTACGTAAGAATTGTATGATGAAGAGGAAAATGAAAACTGCAGTATATTAGGAAATTAGGATAAAAGCTATATGCGAATGAACGAAAGAGTGATCAGCAGATGTGATGGTATGCAAAAAAGGTGCAGAGGTTGGAAGATGCTTTTAAATCAATATCAAGAGAGAAGGAGAAAGGAGAAATGAAGTATTAGCAAGAGAGAGAAGAATAAGGTCATAGAATTGTAACATAACTTAGGTTGGATCGGACCTTAAAGATCACCTAGTTCCCATGTGCTGGTTTCCACCAATTAGATCAGGGTGCCCAGAGCCACATCCAACCTGACCTCGAGTAATTCCAGGAATGGGGCATCCACAACTGCTCTGGGCAGACTGTGTCAGTGCCTCACTTCCCTCTGAATAAAGAATTCCTGTTTAACATCTAACCTAAATCCCTCCTCTTTTAGTTAAAAGCCTTATCACTTTCAGACTGTATTAAAAAAATCAGTCTTCCTCCTGTTTATAAGCTCCCCTAAACTACTGGGAAGGCCACAATGAGGTATCCCTGGAGCCTCCTTTACTCCAAGCCAAGCATCTCCCTCAGCATTCCAGCCCTCTGAGAATTTTTGTGGCCCTCCTCTGGACACGCTTTATATCTCAGATTGCCCCAGCCCAAGTGCAGTGCCTTGCACTTGGCTTTGTTGAACCTCATTTGGCTCTTATGGGCCCACTTTTCAAGCCTGTCCAGGTTCCTCTTAATGGCAACCCTTTCTTTTATTGTATCAGCTGTACCACTCAGCTTGGTGTCACCAGCAAACTTGCTGAGGGTATGATCAATCCCACTGGTCATGTTAAATGCTTGATATTTTTCTCTTCAAATAAGCTATTTATAAACTGTGGAGAGACAGGAGAAAAGATGCAGAAGAATGTCTGAATCTTTTGAGGTAACTATGACAAAAAGCAGCTGTGAAAGAGGTGAGCAATCAGGAATTCACTGATGTTGTTAAACTAGAAATAAGTAAGAGCACAAGTGACAGGATCTGAAGGACTTTAGAAAGAGAACAGGGACGGCAGAGGGGAAATATGGAACTCAAATGCTCTGGGGGAGTTAGACAGCACAGAAATCAATTGATCAAATTCTCTCCTGTAGAACAGAAAAATGCCATGAAAATTCAGTGATAGAAACCATCCACTGGAAGGATTGGGGCAAATTGCATTCCCTTGCCTGCAAGATTGCTATGACAACAGTCATTTCCTCAGTGCCCATATAAATCAGAGGGATCCTGGAGCTTCAGGCTTTGGCAAGCTCAGAGAACTAAGTAGATCCTTAGTGATCATCTTCAGATGTCTCAGTGCCTTTTTGTGTTAGTCATCTCCCCAGATGTGAATTTTACTTAGAAACAATGCAACTACTCTAACTCCTCTGATCTTTTTTCCTGCTTGTTAATGGAAGAAATTGTTATCTGACATTTCTTAAGCACTGAGACACCGAGAGACAAATGTAAACAGTCTCAAAGAATCTGGGTCATCTTATGGCTAGAACTTTGTTAGAAGGCATAAATGTACAACTTCTGTCAGATATTTTATCATCAGTTTTAAATGGCAACTTGATCTATTTTTAAACAAATGTAAACCTTATTAAGTATTCCCTAAAGAAAGTTATAATTACAATTGTCATTAAATCCACCCTGCTTGTGGATTTGTGATAAAGAAAACAGAGACTGTAGGGTATCTGCTTTTGGTTTTTTTTTTTGTGCTATGTATCTTACAGAGAAACACTGAAGAGGCAGCTTCATGTGAAACCCTCATCCCAAGAAACTAAGACCAACTCCTACAGGGAGAAAACTATTACAAAACCAATCAGTGGAAGTCTCTAATGTAACAGCCTAGATAGTTCTCTTTGGATGAAGGGCAATATTGCTTTGAATTATAGGGATTACCATAAATTTGATGTGCTGCCAGTGCCCTCCTATGGTTGACTACTATTTTCAGATTATAGTAATGCAAAACTGCAAAATTTCCTGTACAGGATGATCTGGCAAGCTGGCAGCAGCAATTCCTGTGTTGCAGAAAATGCTCAACATCATGGCGTATAGTGTGGAACTTCTGGAAACACTGCTCTATCAACAGTTTAGAAGGTCAGATCCGCATGTTAATAAAGTCAAGTTTTGTGAAGTAATTATCTTTTCTTGTAGAGATCTTTCTACAAGGTAGCACAGTAAGATTAACTGGATTAATTAGTTATGCTTTCTATGCTACAATAAAGGAGTTAAATATTTGCGGCCTTTGAGTAGGCTATGTAATGACATTTTGAGACATGAAGCAAATGTTCATTATTTGTTAGAAAAAATATTAGAGAAAGGGGAAAAGGGGAAAAAAAAAAGGAAGAAGGAATGGCTAATCTGCTTCAGAAGGTAGGTTGTACAGGGTGAACAGTAGCTTTGAGATATCTGAGAAAACCACGTAGAACGTGGCAAGCAGAATATAAGACACACACAGTAAGACTAACCAAAATTGGCCTGTGACTGGAAAATATTTACTAGTAGATTTTTATACTTTAATTACCTCTTTTCTCAAACATATCAGGAGAAAAAGACCTTCCAAGATGTCTTCATAGTCAATAGAAAATTGAGGCATAAATTCAGAGGAAAAGGGGCTGAACAGAAAACTGAAATGAATGTCCACCCTTGTGTTCAATGTGGATGAGTTTACGTAGGTTCCCACACTGGAATCCTTCAGTGCTGAAGAGTCACTGAAGACATGAATCAAATTGAGGTGTCAATAAATGTTATGGGGAAAAGAATAAAATTGAACAGGATCAACTTAGATCAGTCAGCATTTACCTAAGAATCCAAAAGGAGTTCAAGGACCAGAAAGTCAAACATCTGTCAGTTGTATATAAAGTCTCAATTAAAAGTGCTGAGAACAAGAAAAATAGCAAACATGGTAAAGATTTTTCATTTTAAATGTATACATGTATATATTATATGATGGATCCAAGGAACTACTTAAAGAATATTAAAATAGCAAATCAGGAAAATCAGGAGAAGAATGGATTTAGGTAAATAACAGTAAGTGAGGAGTCAATTTTCTTTTTGAAAAGAATGTCCTTGGCGTACATGAACAATTTGGCTTAAAATACAATTATAAGGTTATTAGAACAGAAGATTGTGGTTGTAAAGGACAACAGAAGGGTACTACAAAACTGATTCTAGGCAATGAACTGGACAAATACCATTCAATCTAGATAAACATTGCACAATGTCAGAAAAAAGGTTATTTTACATGTAAAATATAAGGGCATCTGTAGTGAACATTATAGCTGAGGAGAGAGATCTTGGGGTTATGTTGTGTAGTGCAGCTACTTTCTGTAGCTCAGAGAGTGAAAAAAGAAAATAGCAGGCTAGAAGTCATTAGAGAAGGAACAGAGAACAAACAGAAAACATTTGTAAATCTATACTCTTCAGATTTCATGTTCTCTGCATAGAGGTTCAAAGGAAGGCAACAAAGGTGGAATATTGAATACTTTTCTTACCTTGACTACGTAGACAAGGACTTACCCTACTGGAAGATAGACAAGTGAAGGAGAATTTGTTAGAACTCCATAAAATCACGTCCGCAAAAAGATTGATCACCTTGCATATCCTCTAGTACAAAAATTAGGAGGTATCAAATGCAATTAGCTGTGAGCAGATTAAAAAAAACGGTAATAATAACAAAACAGAAGAGAAGCTTCCCTTGTATTTCATGTGGTTGAGCTGTGGATGCCCACGCACAGCACACTGCAGACATTAAAAGTTATAGGAAATAAATTAAAGAAAGAAATGCATCAAGTTGCTGGTGTTAAAAAATGCTATCACCTCTATCTCAAGAGGTATCTGAAGCATAGATTTTTGGAGGCTACCCTGGGAAATAAATACACTCTAAAGAAAACCTTTCCTAAGCTGTTGAGTTTACCATACTACAAAAAAAAAAAATTAAAAAAATAAATTACAAAAGGTGCTGTTGGATAGATCTTTTTTCTGACCTAATATCACTTTTCTATTTAACTCACACATTTCATTCTCTCTTTCAAATCCTGGAAGTAATAATGAATCAATATTTCTTTCAAAGGCTAGCTAATGACAGTTTTAACTGCACACTTCACAAGGAATGTGGTTCAGATATGCTTAATTTTAAAGGTGCAGAAGTGAGAAAAGAGTGTATTGTAAATATAAAGGGAACTAAGAAAATGTATTATTTAAAATTCACAAAGAGAGAAAGTCTAATAATGGAGTTTGACTTGATTTCAGTACCTTATGAGTAACTTAAGCATCTATCATGCCATGAAGAAAAATGAAAATAAAAATATTTCTAAGACACATAGAAACAGGTTTATTTTCTGCAAATATTTTGCTGGTGGGCAGCCCACCACCTTGTTCCACAGCTTATTATGTCTGTATTTTTTCTTTTTGAAATGTAGCACTTGAGTTGGGTTGAATTTGAGCAAGAGCTTTCAGCTCTTGCTTTCCCATGGGTATTAAGCTTGTTCTGCAAAAGTGACTGTCAGCTCTCTGTTTGATATTTTGACTAACCAGATGCAAAATACTGTGCTGATTTCATCAGACCTGTATTTTCTTGCTTTGCTAATAAGACAGAGCAGTACTAAAATGCTTTCATGAATCACTGTATGTGTGCACTATATTTGCTTTCTACTTACTATCCAGTAAGTGAGTCAGATTGTCAACGAAAAAATTAGCTTGCTCTGACATAATCAATTATGACAAATGCAATTTTATCAACTTTATTACCTTTTTCCCTTTGCTCACAAATTGATTTTTTTATAATTTTTCAAATTATGTTGGAATGTTCCAGAGTTTACTGTATTTCTTTCACAGTGGCCAAGTAAATAAAGACATCCTCTATTATCAGATTCTGTCCTTTGAATGACTCATGTGAGGACTAAAAAGCTTTCATCAAACCACTTGCTATGCACTGCAAGATATTTCCTTTCATTGACATCATTCACAGGAAAGCATGACTATTCCTAGATAATATAGGAACACTACCCAGGCAAGAAACCAGTTATTTTGTGGGAGTTATGGTATGTTTCATTCCCAATTTACCGTGAGCAGTGACAACCTTAAAGCCAGAACTGTCAGTTTCTATATAGCAAGACCTACAAAGCTACAGTACAAAACACGTATGGTGTACAATACAAAGAGTAAAAGCCCTTCTGTTTTAATTAAGCAGTCTAAACAGTTGAGAGTCCAAAGGCACCAATGTGCTGCTAGGCTCTGGAACAACAACAATAGTGTACTACTTAAGTAAATTATTTAATGGATTCCTTTGCTATAAAGAAAGCATAATTGTAGCTCTGCTGGGTTACACATTGAACAGACATGATCAAAAGCCTTCTATCTGCTTTGTCTACTGTACCATCTGCTTGTTCCTTACAGAACTTCAGTCTGGCAAGTGACCCACTTGTTGCAATGCAGTTTGGCAGACGAGTGTCATTACAGAATACTTTGTCTATCGGTGTTTCTGCATGTTCAAATTTATAAATATTCATAATATTATCTTTTTAGTGGCATGAAGTAAACAATAACACAGCCGTTATCTGCTTTCTATTTCTGTAGTGAAACAGATTTCTTTCATTGATTGGTAGGATAAACCAGTCCTTTTGGATTGGATAAATGAAATGTTCTTAACTTGGAGTTACAGATCAGATCTTGGTAGCTCTTTTCTGAGACCAGAGCTATTGCCCGGGAAATTTTGGGTTTTAGTGCACCATGTATACTAAAAGACAATGTTTCAGAAAAATTACCAGTGAGGGAGCAATGTATGCTAATAAATTCTAAAATAAACAACTTGTAAGGTAGAGATAAACATATAATTTCTACAATCTTAGAGATAAGCAGTCCTGCTAGTCTAGAATGATCCATTAGGGGCATTGCATTAAGGTGAAATGTTGCTGGTTGGGATTAGGTCACTCAAGGAATGCTTATCAGTTACTAGTCACCCATTCCCAGATTCTCAGATTTATCCTCTGCCATAGGCCGAGTGATGTGGAAGACACATTGTCCATTCATGAAGGAAATATATTTTTATGGTTACTTATTCCCAATTCATTTTGCCTGTAATGTTTTAATTGCAACTTTGGGGACTCTGTTGAGATTTGCGATATTGCAAAATCATCAGGAAATTAAACGATAAGCAAGGAAGGGAAAGTAAGTAAACTTTATAAAGATATCTTGGCACCCAGCTACCTGATAATACTAATGCTATATTTGTGATGTTTCTATTTTAGAATTGAGAGTGCCATAAAAACTTTAGCAACTTTCTCAGGCCCTTCTGTACAGGACTGATTCTGGTGGTGCAACAGACATACATAGCTTAGGAAATGTGTTCCATTTCAGAGATGAAGTCATGTACGCTTGTTGACAAATCACAGAACCATTTCCTTCTTTTGCTGACATATTATGCTATTATAACTGATTAAAACTAGCCTGACAATTCTCCAAAAGAACTGAATCAAGGGGAGAAATTAAATTAAAAAAAAAAACAA
Source organism: Callipepla californica brunnescens (assembly GCA_023055505.1). NCBI lineage: Eukaryota > Metazoa > Chordata > Aves > Galliformes > Odontophoridae > Callipepla > Callipepla californica. The sequence goes on along the minus strand of JALIRH010000115.1, from coordinate 667,441 downwards.
ACACATTCTAACTGAAATAGTCGTTCTAAAGCCTGTTCCCACTCAGACTATTTATAACACAAAGGTATGATTCTTTATTTTAATGGCCTACTTGCTAAATAAGCTTCAAGTTTTTATCTTCTTTTCTGAAGAACAGATAATAAGGTTCATATTAATTAGTTCTACTACAAAGAAAATTGTATTGCCAATCACTGTTACTGACTAATGAGTAATGACATGAAGTTACAGTGAGATAAATGATTATTCTCCTTAACTGCAAATATTTTGTTTTGCAACACATAGTTTTCCAAAATAGACAAATGCAAATATAAAAACAGCTAAAGCTACATCACTGAAGAATTTCATTTCACAAGTTGCCAAGAAAGATGATGAGAAATAATGAAAGAATAATTGGAGATACTGTTTGAAGAACACAGGGTTGCTGTGTCTTGATGTTTCTGGGTTTTATTCAATTTAGCATCCTTTTCTTATGGAAGAACAAAGATGTGGAAAACACATAACTTCATGTCTGAACTGGAGGTTAAGCAGTTCTGTGAAACACAGAAGGATAGGAAAGTCATTCAGACATAGGCCTCAGATGCTTATCCAAAAAGCAATAGGGAAGGGAAGAGAGGCAGAAAAACCACCATCAGCTTGAACAGTACAATAAAAAAAAACTTTAAAACATCATCCCTAAGTATTGTGGTTGAATATCTTATGTAATAAGAATTTGAAAAATGCTAAGCTCAGTATCAGCCTGGTATTCAGACTGCCTGGATAAAAAAGAAACCCACTGACAAATCTTGTGTTGAGTCCTTCTCTGTGGTAAGGCTGAGCACGTCCTATTGGTGAACAAGGTGAGATTTACAGGCTGGATCTTTGGAAGTGAAACGTGGCACAGTGTAGGGCCAGCAAGGGAAGAATCTGCAAAGCCATGCTCCCTGCAGCCCTGTCATGGCTATGCGATGAAGAAGACGGCTAAGATGCAGAAACAGTCAACCTTTTAATATGTGAACACATGTCACCAGAAATATTCTCAGTGAATTTAAAGGAATTAAACATGTAATGATCATGAACCACTCAAATTCACAAATTCACAGGACTTGGTGTCTTCTCCCAGGAGACACTCAAGAAGGCTGCACAGAGCTCTGAGCACCTTGTGCAGCTGTAGGTGTCCAGTTAGGGGACACTGTAGAGGAGTTGGAGTAAATGACCTTGGAAGACCCTTTGAACTCAAAAGATTCTATGATTCACAGCATTTGAAGACCAGTTTAGAAGAGACCACATACCAGAGTCAATTTTTCTTAAAAAGGTATATATTTTGCATGGAAGAAATGCTCACAATTGAAAGCTTTGTAAGAGGAGAGAATTTCTTCTCATGCTAATAGGTATGTCGTTACATAAAAAGCTTATAGGAAGCAGTTTATAAAACAGCTATCAGGATTAAATATTTCGAACCAGTGAATACATACTTTATCTGAAATGAGCTTGTATCTGTCAAGCAAAGCCGCTCACATTTTGAAGAAAAGAAAGTGGGAAAGCCCTGAAAGTATGTGTGGTTTTTTTTGTCAGATGGAAGAATCAGCCATGGTGAAATATGCTGCTTCTATGTTCTGCTCCCCACCCATCTTCCCAAGTGGCAACATAATCTGGAAAGCCTAGTATTGTCTGTCCCCATTGGGCACTTCATTGTTTCCCAGCACGGTGTCCTCCAAGGAGGCAGGGTTTTAAAAGCTGGCTGCAAATGAATAAATACGCACTTAACTCACACAGCAATTTATAAGAAATTTTGGTCCCAGGACTATCGGTCACGCACAGTCAATAGGAGATTTCCTTCAGGGAAAGGAGAAAATAGAGCCTAAATCTACAGCTGTCCTTAGAGGCCTGTAAAGGCTATTTAATCTTTTATTCTAAAAGTCTTTGAAGAGTAGGGGAATTTTGCAAGCAGAGCATAATGTAAAGAATATATTAATGCCATTCTCATAGACCAGGGACTGCAATAGTGGTCTTTATGTTTCCATCCTCCTGGATGCATGCAGCAGAGACTGATCTACACACATAAGATTTTTGCCATTTTAGTACTTTAATCTTGCAGCCCTATCCAGACTTGATTTCTGTCTGGACATTCAATGGGCCATGTTCAGCCACACGTTACATTCTCCTCAACCATTTTTCTGCAGTTTTCCTTTCCTTGTTACATTTTACTTAAGCACTCACTGTTTCAAGTTTGACCACTGGTTTTGTCTGTCAGCAAAGAACAACGGGGGAAGAAAACCCTTTTCCTTAATGCCACACATCAGCAGTAGAAGAGCTGAAAGGAACATGTCACCTTTTACATAGGTAGGCTTTCTCTTTATGCAATGTATATCATCCCCTACTGAGAGTTTATTGCTGCATGAGCCCGATCATAATTATGTTCAAATTGAGCAATGATACCTACAGAATTATTTGTTCACATAAAATCTTTCTTTCTGCTGAGACTGTTTTTCTAGATATTCCCCTGCCCCTCAAAGAAAAGCAAAAAGCACAGCAAAAAATCAGTAACTGTAATGAATGAATCCCCTGTGAGGAATTGAGCCGAGTTTTGGAAATTCATCTATGAAACTCAACAGGTCCCAGGAAATAGTGATCTGTAATAGTCAGCTAAAGATTCTGTATATATAAAAGAGGACTACAAAGCCAATGTTTTTTATATAAAGGATTTAACAGCTGGAGTTTTAAATGGAGCCACTTTAATCCAACAGCCCACAGTGCTCCAGACAGGGAAGCCATTAGTGATGCACATTCCGTGCATTTTTTTTTATTTTTTATTTTTACACTTGATCCTTCCCACAATAAGCATATCTCTTTTTTTCAGCCTATTTTTAAAAGAAAATGAATAAAAACATTAATTTAAAATTGTTTTCTTTAATTTTCTCCCAACCATCCCAAGCTCACTGCATGTGAATTTCATACTGCCAGGGTACTCAAAGGCATCAGGTCTCAGAACATTAGATTTCAGTACTGGGGTTTAAAGCAACCTAAATGCTAGCACAAAAGACATGAGCATATGCACATGTGACGTGTTTTCAGTGAGCTCTACTTTCCTTCTAGTCTATTGACTGCTGACTTTATTCTTCTTTCCTTTACTTTTTATGTTCAAGTTTTAGTTAGCTTTTACAGTGTTTTTGTTTTGACAGACCTTCTAACAGAACTGAAATGACTGTAATGGATTTGATAAGCTATCTCCCTTTCTACAGTACTGAACATAAAATAGCATCTGTCTATAGATATAGACATATATATGTCTATAACACAGAATATAAGATATAACACAGAATCTAATTGTTTGCACTGGGTTTTACAATGCTGTGCTTATAACAGTGCAGATGCATCGTTATTAGCTATTATAGAACAATTACACCTCCATAAAAGCATAGTAATTCTCCTTTCTAAGAATAAACTATGGAAGATTTCACTGCATTTACAAATTCACACTGAAGGGAAGAGAAGATATGTAGCTCTATCAACGTTTAGAGCTAACGATTGGAAATTTTCAGTGAAGCCAGATTTGATGATAAACTCCCCTGCCTAGGTTTATCTCTGTAGTCCAAAGAAACTGTTTAATGTGGAAGAATACCTCAGCACTCATTTCATTTTACTTCACTGTGAGTATGGAAACCCTATACAGATGTGATAAGTTGTGCTCTAACAAGAGACAGAATTGGCCAGACAAGAAATTAATTTACACTATGAGATTCTTGATGGTAACTAGGAATTAAAGTCTCATTCAACTGAAATCAGTGGTAAAAGTATCAATAATTTCACTTGGGCTGGGATTTCATCTGGTTTCTCCTGTCACACCTTGCATGGCTCAGAACCAAGAAGTTATTCTCCAACTTTGGTATCACTGATGAAACACAAATGCTTACCTTTGACTTATTCTACATACTAAATGATGCTACTTCTTCCCCACTTAGAATTGCAATGATTCAGAATTTTAAGGACTGTCACCATCCCATTTTGTTTATTGGTTGCCTTCTTCATTTGAGTGACTTTATTGCCTCAGTTGAAATATGCATTCCTGCCTCTGTTTATGTCCACTTTCACTCCCTTCACACCTTTCTATAAATTCCTATGATGTCAGCATCCCCAGACTAGACTATGATAAATAAACTGCTAAATATGATAAATAACATTCTGCTAGGGACTGAAGCACATTCCAGCCTCTTTCTGACAGGTTTCTGAACACAGCATAAAATTGTTTGCTTTGGATTCCTTTCAGGGCAATATTCATTCTTGTCTAAATTGGCCACGTTAAATGTTACTGTTTACTGCCATTACCACAGTTTTGAATTTTGTTATTCTAGCACATGATGCAGTCAAGCTTAAGAAGAGGAATTTATATTCCCATTGAAATCCATTACTGCCAACGTATGTTCAAGTCCCATGGTGGAGAATATCTAGCAATCTTATCTCCAATAGATAATGTCTTATCAAAGATGTCCTCCTGCCACCTCTCACCCAATCTCCTGTTGCAGAATCACTTTTTTTTTTTTTTTTTTTTTTTTTACTTTTCTGACTGCACAGAGGTACCCAGCCTGGGCATTCTTTGCAGGTTTTTAAATCCGCAAAGAAGCTGACCCTGTGCTTACACTAAACCCATGCTACACACCAGTCAACTCTGCTCTATAGTGCCAATACAACTGAGACAAGGCTTTCCAGTAATTCTTCTTCTGGCACCGGAGTTGCAGTGATGCCAACTCAAGCTTGAATATTCTAGGAAGGCAGATTCCATCTCACACATGGGGCAGGAGAGTCCCCAGAGAGTCTTGAGGTTATAACCTCAAACTCTGTCATGCTTTGAGAAGCTGTCTGAGATTCCTGCTCATCTGGAAGTAAGACTCTACCAGCTGAGGGACAGCAGGGGATTGAATTGCTCCTGATGTTTTCTGATTGTACCCAACTTAGAGTAAATTTCATCCTCACCTGAATCACATTTACCATACTGAGATACAGTTATTTAGACTTGGAAAGAGAGCAGTGCATATTTTTCCCATTTTCTTTGCTGAAATTCTTGGTAAAAAATTGCCTTTAATACGAACCCTGCCATAGAATGAGATTATATCCATGTATGCTCCTGCAATTTGAAAACCAGCCATAAAGGAACTACTGTCTCTCCTATCTGCTTCCTTTCCATATTGCCTGGTGCTGGTTTCTGATAAGAATATGCTGTAAGCTCAGGGATTCATTTATTTCATTCCTTTCCATTACTACTTTCATGGAGATGTTATGTTTGCAGTTACAATCTGATAGATTTTAAATTAACAGTAGTAGAAAGAATATTAATTTGCTGGTGGACTAAATGTTACTAGGAATGACGATATAATCTGATGTTCTTTCTTAATGTTCAGTTTTATGAACTAAGTATGAAAATATTTAAATAATGTATGTAATTGCTTATTAAAATCATTATCATGCATAAATATTTATATTCCCAATCAGTGTTTCCTCGGAGGTACTGCACTAGTGGCAATGAAAACAACATGTGTATTGTACATGCTAAAACATGTTTCTAGTTCTTCTGTTAGCACGCATCAACACTGTATAATTGCTCTACATCATTCTGCACGAGCTCAGGATCTGATCTTTTTCAGTTTGCACTGGTGATTTCAGTGTCTTACCTTTCAGTACAGTGCTGGACATTAGACACCAGTGATTCTGGGCAGCAGGACTCAGCATTTTCAGGCAGTAAAGCACATCTGTGGGTGGCACTCTGGACTCTTGCAAGTCAATTCAATTTTCTCTCTTACTTCAGGTCTGGGTTCTCCATGAAGACAGTACTCAATAAGTGCAGTTATTTTCAAAAGGGTAACCAACCATACATTATTACTTCTTTGACTTTGTAGCGTGACCACTTTGGAGAAATGCAAAAAAACAATGGAGAAAAATGTTAGATGCCTGATTCCATAAACAAGCAACGAAGTTTACAAACAAAGCTCTAAAGGAATATCTTCTGTATCTATCAACCCCTCGAAACCCTGCCTGATTTCACATTTTTATTAAAAAAAAAAAAAAAATGACATTGGGAAAAAGGAAAATTAAGTTTAAAATTAAATGCAGCACATTTCAGTTGGAAAATCAATGAGATGGCATCTAATTGCTTTTCATCTCCAAAATGCTGAAAACCACTGTATTAATTCATTTCCATACACTGTATTACGATATGTAAATAATTACATTAACCCCTATGCTCCTCCACCTTGTTGCATATCACAGGGAAGAACAGACTGACAGGGAAGTCACAGCAGGGCACAGCAGAGCGAGGTGCAGAATAGCAGTATGATTTCTAATTAAGAGTCAGTAGTCTTAGGTGTCACATTATTACTGGAGCTGAACAAGGATAAAAGATGGGCACCTAATAAAATAATGTGATAGCTAGCAATGAGGTACAATAGCAATGCCCTGCTAAGACACCCTTTCCATTCCAAGGATTTCCATTAATTTTGGCAGGTCTGGAGGACAGGGAATGTCTGTATGTGCAGATGGTTGAGCACACTTGAGTAATGACTGACACATGTATCTTATCTGCATTTGAAGAGAAATTCTGGAATTCCTCACAGCCTCCACAGACTGCTTTCTGTTTCAGGATGTTGGTTTGGTTAGGGTTCTTGTAGGCTGGTTCGTCATTTATTGCATGGGTTAACATGCATTTTGGTTTTTTTTCCTGCATGTTCCGGGGAAGTCATTCTTATTCTTTTGTAATAGAACGTGTATAAGTATGAAGAAAATACCTGTGGATATTCAGTATAAGTAAATAGGCTTCAAGGGAAAATGTCACCTATTTATCTATGTATTTTAAAGATAATTTCTGCAAATACTCAGGAAACTTTTATATTTTATCCTTTTGTCACTCCAAAGAACTACTGTTGTCTGTTTCCAACTAGAACAATGAAGAAGGCAGTTAACTGATCAATCAGCCTAAAATTAAGTATTAAAAAATGGCTGCATACATGAACTATGAAATTAATATAGACATCATATTTTATTAAATATTATAGAATAAAGGAAATGTATGTTCCAAATGTAACCTGCTGAAATAGTCATCTAATCCTATTGTGCTAATCACATCATATTCCTTATCAATTTTTCATTCTTCAGATCATTTCAAACTAAAAAAAAAATGTTATAAACATTTCAGGTCAGAATTACAGCTACTACTTCAATGGACTGGCTGCTTTACATTAAGTACTTTATATACTAAAAATAGCATGGACTTATTTCCTTATGTTGAACAAAATCTTAGTCTTATGCATCCCCTTCTGAACATCTACATTGCTAATTGGAGAGGAAGAAGAATGTTACTGTGGAGTTATTTTTACATTTGGAAACTGTATATATTTGGATCCAACTTCCGTGCCTAGTCAAGAAGGTCAAAAAAATGATCTGCCACATCTGAGTGACACAGGGCAATCTGAGTGCTCACAGTACGTCCTGATTAAAGCATGCTGGTGACCTGTGGAATTTCATCTAGTCCAGAGCTTAAACTCATTTGATAAATAAATAATAGTTTGCAGCATAATTTTTCCTAATGAACTGCATTTGGATTATTGTTGTAGCTTGTGACAAAGCCTGTGCCCTAATGCTGGAGTTAGGATTGGAAACAGAAATCTATTATTCAAAATATGTATTGGAGAAGTGAAAAGCTTGGACCTTTTCCTCAGCTACACATTTAGTTTCAGGAAAGGAAAATGCATAGATCAGAATTCCCTTATCTAGAGGAAGGAATGGAACTTGTGTTTATGACGCACTTCAGGCCACATTTAAAAGAAAAAGGTGGCTTTCCTCAAGTTATTCTTGAATCTGACTACAATGTATTAAGTACAAAAGATGCTCCAAAAGTAACGCCTCCTATATTGTTACGTTGGTGGTGTGGCAGTAGAGGCTGAACCTTCTCACTTGTATTCCATTATATTTTGTTGCCATATGACAGATGACAGCAGGAGGGGCACTCTGAAAGAATGACATCTGACAGGGGTGCGTATGAAGCAAAAGTGTGTCACTGAACTCCTCTAAGCAGAAAAAGCGGCACCCACTGACATTCACCAATGCTTGCTGAACGTTTATGGAAACTAAAGAGTGGATGTGAGCACAGTGAGATAGTGGGTGGTGCGTTTCAGCAGGGGTGACAGCAACATCAAAGCCGAGCCACATTCTGGACAGTTGTGCAGATTTTTAAGAGTGTGGCATTCAGGCTCTTGTTCAATGCTGGCTAAAACATGTAGCTAACGGTGGTGACAATGTTGAAGAATAGTATTTTGTAGCTGAGAATTTGCTCTATCAAACAGTATTATTGTGCCCTTCTTATCTGTTGTAGTTTCCATGGAAACAAATAGGAGGCATTACTTTTGGAATAACCTACGTAGTCACAGTGCAACAAAGAGTAAAATAGAGCTGAAAATTTTTATGATGAGTAACCTTTCAAAAGGCATAAAAGGAAGTGTGACCAAAAAAAACCCCAACAAAACAACCAATCAAAAAAAGCCCTGAAAAAATATTAAAAAAAAAAACCTTGAACGAAACAGCAACTCAAAGAAAAGTTCCTCCAAGTAAGTTTTGCAGAAAAGTTCAGATCTGTTCTCACAGGCAGTTTGTTTTGTAGATTACTTTTAATGCATAACTGTAAAAGTCTTTGAAGGTCAAAACAAAAAAACATAGAGATTTTTAGTGCTTTTCAGCTCTTTGAAGCTAATCTGGAAGACCGATTTAAAATGACAAAGAAAAATATAGTTCATATGAAATTCTGGATTTAACTGTTCTATTAGTAGTCTAAAAATACCTAGATTTCATATTGAAGGACAGTGTATAAAATTTATTCCATTCGAGTGAATTGTTTCAGCAATTTAAAATGTTACTAACCTGCTTTGTTTCACTTTGAAAACAATAGTAAATATTCTCACAAAACAGATTTTATGCACGTACCAATTGCTGATAGTATTGTGCCATCTAATTTGGATGTACACGTAGATCCCCAAACTCATTTTTATGTGCTGCTCATTTCTACTTGTAGTTAAAGCCATGCTTCTTAGTGAAAGGCACACTGTTATTATAACAGATGGCTTACTTCTATTCATAATGACTGTGGAAAGTAATAATGAATCATGTAAGCAAGAACAAGCACTTCACTTGCTGTACAAGTTACTCCGTGCCTGCCAATTTGAAAAACAAGGGAGAGCTCTGGCAGAAATGCAAGCATGCTCTCAAGTTGGGCTACAGTGGTATAACCACTCAAGGAACAACAAAGCTAGCAAACCACAAGGCCCTCAGAGCTTCCCATTTGGGCATGCTCCAGAGTTACCACCACCGCATCTTTCTTATGTTGTTTTAGTATTTTCTTCATTTCAGTTCTCTAATGAAGTCCGTGCTCTGAGCTAGTCTCCGAGATGCTGAGGACTTCAAAATCTGCATAGACAGAAAGTGCTCCATAAAGACTCATCTTCCTCTGTTCTTAAGTAGCACTATGCTGATTCAGAAATACTATGACATGAGAAAGCACCTGCTGACTACATAAAAATGGGCCTCTATTTATCACTTCTCAGCAATGCCTGAAATTGGCTGAATAAATGGTACAGGTTTCATCCTAGTTACACTCATTTTTATTCACTTGCTTCTTTTCCCCTGTTTTTGGCTTCTTCCTGAGGCACAAATGTTAATATTAAATGCTTACTCTTCTAATTTGTGAAACTAATTTTTGAGATGAAAATTAGTTGTACCTGCAATTATTGTTTATCAGAATCATATCTTCTCTGGAATATTTTCCCCTGATAGTAAAAAAAAAAAATCTCACCTAAATTACTTCACTAATCCAGACTGAAACCCTCTAACTGGGAGTAATTGATGGGAGCAATAAGTGTGTAAACTAACACAAGCTGTTTATTTATCAAATTTAGTTATCTATTTTGGTATAACATAGGCCAAAGGAAAACAAATCTTAAATCTGTCTCAATTCTACACTGAAATTTCTCTATTTGAACTACCAGTGTGCCCAGCCCCTGTGATCTCTTTCTAGCCACAAACAGAGGAAATCTTTTTGATACACAAAGAGCTATCCAGCCTGTGGCTAAGGTGTGAAATCGGTAATATCTGTTGGGAGTACTTCAGCCCTGGTCCTCATGTGTCCATTCCAGTTCTTCTGTATGGGCAAACACAGAAACCTGCTATGTCAGCATGATAAAGAAAGGAGGATAAAAAAAATAACTGATTTTACATTTCTGGGGAAAGGACATAGTTGCAGGACACTTAGGATTTTGGTTCTGACTTTTGAGGAGTGCTCTTTCCTCTCACACTGACTACACACAGAACCTGTTTGAACCTGTCAGTGAAGTAAAAAAAAAATGAAAATTTAAGTCACGTTCCAATCTTTTCTTCACTTTTTCTTCCCTGCAGTAGGCAAAATATGACATAGGTGAAAGACTGCTGACAGCATATAGAAAGAAATACCCATAGCTAAACTTGCAACTTGCTTGCAAATATGAGAGCTCTGTTTAATTAAAAAGAAAAAAAAAGAAAATAAATCAAACTCTAGATTTTGTGCAAAAGCCTATAAAACAGACTAAGTCGTGAATGACGTTTCCAGCAGAGTAGCAGAATAAGTGCTCACAGGGGGCTTTGATTTGAGAAGATCACTCATTTGCATGATAATAAAGAGGATGTATGTGCATTGGGACACATGGTCCTCTGGAGCTGCTCAGGTTATAAAATGTTCATGTTCTCTGTTTTATGTTCAAAGTCTAATTAAGAAATCATTGATTTACTTACTAATTCTTGAGGTACTTCTGTTATTCTTTTCTCATATTTATTTATTTATCCATTTATTCATACATGCTTCATTATGCAATGGCATTTAATACATTTTTAATGTTGATGTTAATATTCTGAATCTAGAATATGAAAAATGCCTGACAGCCTCATAACACTGCATGCATGGATCTTTGTTTTAAGAATGTCATATGCATCTTAAAATCTGTCCTCAGTACATAAATTGTAACTTGTCCTTATAAAGATTTTGCTCAGAAGTGTAGTGATGCATAAGAATGAGAAGAAAATGGTAAATCTGACAACTTTTTGCCAATATTTTTGATCTTTTATCTTGTGAAATCCTATATTCTTTATTAAACATTGAAAAACTGTTTTGACGCTACTGTGCAGGGATTTTATTCTTTTCAGTTCATGCATGTGTTTATACTTCTGTGTAGATTAGAAATCTTACATTTGTTTGTGGGGGTTTATAAGCATCCTTGGTAAGCAAAGAAAGCAAATACATCAGAAATTCACATTTATCAGCTCTGTATCTATAAGCTTAGAGAACGGTAAATGACTCCTGAAGTACAAACAACATATCACAACTGAGCAATGTGGACTGAAGTCTGAGGTATTACTCAACAAATAAGCCAGATGTTAAGGATATCAGGAAAAAATAATTCATGATGTGCTGGGAGCACACCAAAAAAAAAAAAGTAATTAAAAAAAAAATTGTGATCCCTAGCTGGCATTTTGCTCCTTGAGGTTAATTGCTTTACAGGAATAGTAATGTGAGGAGAACTACCAGCTATTCCCCTCCTGCGGAATGAAGCAGTTTACATAGCCCAGGACAAAGACTGTGGGAGTCAGAGATAAAGTAAAATCAGACAAAGGGATCTAGCAGAAGTGTGAGCTCTTCAAAGAAAAGCAGCTCATCAGAATTCCTGAACCTTTCCAGGGTACACTGCAAGATCAATAGTTTGGGTAAATCTCTGACCTACCTGGATGGAGAAGTGTAGAGGGCCTCACACAAGAATGAGGAAGGCTCCTTGATTTCAAAAAGGCTCATGTTTTAAAATTTAATAATTTATTACTATTATGTTTTATTTATACATTGTTTGGCCTACCTTAGGAAGCAGCAATAGGCTCTTGAGCAGACTAGGGGCAATTCTGTTGCATTTCCTTCTTTTTAACTGTTAGCACCACACATGAAGATCTTAATCTTTCACAATCCTGATAACTGAAATGAAAGACAATGAACAACATTTCACTACCCATATAATTAAAAACTTTGCCAAAAGATCCTAAGCAAAGTTGCTGCTTCACCAGCAGGAGTAATATGTACCCCAAAAGCATCCAGTTTACTTGCTAAACAGTGTTTTCAATTCACAAAAACCCCAATTATTACAGATAAAAATTACTCTATAGAGAAATGCTTCACAGTGCAGGGCTGTGCAGGGACAGTTAGAAAAAAAAAAAACAAGCATTCAAGGTCTTCTTTCCAACCCCCAAACACCGTTTTGCACTGAATTCCTGTCACTTGAAGGCATACTGTAACTCTTTTGCAAGGAAGATAACTTCCAGGATTCTCTCTCCTGCACCTTTATCTCCTGGATGCAGAAGTTAATTCTGCTTTCCATCTACAAAGACAAATTCAGTGAGGACATGGATGAGAGCTGGTATTGCTCCCTCAAGAGCTGCAAGAGCTGTCCTTGGCTGGCATGGAGGGCACTGCTGCAACAATCTGACTCCTGATTACTACTTCCACCTGCAGTCTATGAGATATCTACAGATATATATGTTTGTGTGTGTGTACAAATATAAACACTCTTGCCTCATTCCCTTTATTCCCAATGAAGCCATCCTTTGTGCTATAAACTGTGATATGAAGCATTGCCCTTTTGGAAAAGAAGAGTCTGTCCATGATGTCCTCAGTCTTTACTATCTGCTTTACAGGATGAAGTTTTATCGTAAACAGATTAAACAGACTTAATGTACTGGAGAAGCCACATGGGATCCCAAATCTTGTTATCAGTAGCATACAAAATAGTTACATCTAACTAGAAATTCCTTCTCAGTACCTAGTATCTGGCAAATACTATTAGACAAGGTAAGTCTGAAGGTGACAACATACTTGGTCATGTACATTTACTATTTTAAACTGTGCATTCCTGAACGAGGATTTGAAGTAATGTAGTTTTACTGCCCATACAGTTTGCTTTGATAAAATATCAGAAAAAATAAATTAATAACATGGTTTGGTTTTCAAGCTCCATCCTCAATTATTTTTGTTCACTTCTAGAAAAGGCTGCAATGACGTCTCACAGTAAAATGGTCTACGTGAGAGCAATGAATTCAATACTTAAATATTTGACTGGTGCTTGTTCTTAGTAAGCAAAATAGCTTGACAAAGGTTGTAGGCTGAATCTTAATGTTAACACATGCACTGCAACTGCAGCACATTTTCACGGCATCATTTTAATGGCAACTCTACCAGTTAAATAACACACTAGCATTTTTAGTAAGTTTTTATTTGCTTGGAAAATTAAGAAGGAATAACAATACTGGCATCTGTCATTAGCAATCACGATTGCAGATAACCTATTAATTTAGAAGGCAAAACACTGATATTCTCATTTCCTGGAAACTGATACTTACAGTTGTGTTTTTCTTAATCTACAGACGGATGATGTCACATCTTATTCATAGCTTAACACAATGAACACAAATATCTGCTTACTATGAAAAGCTGAGGTTTGAGATTAGACCTCCCAAGACTCAGAGCTTCATCAGCAGAGCATTTCATTTCTTCCCAAGCACCATCCTCAATTATGCTAATAAGCCCCAACAACTAGAAGGATTTTCTAGGATGTCTGTCACATCAGCCATCATTTTTTTCCTTTACTCCTCAAAGTACGCATTATCCACAGAATTACACAGTGATGCAATATCTGGTATCCTCTTGGCTATGCCACTGATGTAACGACAGCCTCAAATCTATATGGCAAACAACATCTTGAAAAGCATTACAAGGATCTATAAGAATCAATGCACAGTAAATTTCCTTATGCCTTTTCATGGGACAAATTCAAATATTCTATGAGTCTAAAATCCATTTCCAAATTGATAAAAAACAAAACCAAAAAACTGTCACATTCTCTAGAATTCTTCAGTTCCATTAAAAGCCAATAGAATTTATACCCTTCTAGAAAAACATTCTTCCCTAATATTTTTTTAAGCAAGCCTGAGCAATGATTCAGCCAAAAAGGTGCTCTTCTCAAAGTGTGAGTAATAAAACAAAATACTAAGTTCTTTTCATCTTTATTTTCTTAAGCCTGCAGAAAAGTACGAAACTTCCAAGTCTTTTACACTAATTTTTTTTTTTTCAGTGTAGCTAGCAAGTAAAACAGCTGTAGAACAGAAAAGGAAAGGGATAAATTATATAACAACTGTCTCCTCAACTCTTGCAGTTTTAGGAACTACTGAATGATTTTTATGTAGGGTAAATGAGTAGAAAATGCAGAGCCTATTTCTGGATTAATCTTCCACTGAGGGTAGCCCAGATTGATCTCTCATTGAAGGATTTTCCTTTCACTTTCCCCTGGGCATCCAGTAAGATTAATGTGCGACTATAACACATTAGCTTATTTAGCTGCACAGAGGTCATGCTTGGGGGCAAACTATTAATATTTATAAAGAAATAGAGGTACAGAAGGTCCTGTGCTGGTTTAGCTCTCTAGGAATGCATTTCCTATTCTGGGATAAGGGTGAAGACTTAAAACACATATTCAAATTTGGATTTTCACAATATTGTAAACCATTGAAACATCTTCACAAATTTTGATCCAGTGCACATCCATATCATTGAACAGTATCAGCTTTGGGAGCCCTTGTAAAATATATTCATATTTAGATTTTTATCATAGCAACCACTGCCACTGCAGGAATAGGGATTTCAAAGGTCACATCCTAATGAGGATTTTATATGGGGCACAATGGGGTCCCATTTCAGGCACTGCAACAGCTTGCAGGGGGCAGACTTTAACATCCTGTGCTCCCTGTACAGGAAAACAACACTCAGCTAAGGCAGCTATTTGCTGCCTGGTTTCTTAACTCATTCACATTAGGTACATTGAGTGATTTGCTGTCAGAAAGATGAAAAATGGGTCACAGCTCTAGATTTTGCTCTCCCTGGCTTCACTGAGGCTGAGATGAACTGATTCTGAAGTATTTAAGTTAACCGTTGTGGAGTAGGGAAACACGCTATGAGCATGAACTTAATTCTGCAGTCACTCAGGCTAACTAATTGCATGAAGAATCATGGACAGATTAGTTTTCCAACCTAAATTCTTTTATTGCTTGAATGCAATATATCTAAAGCAGAAACCAGCACCTATTTGCTAGATATAGATTTATTTTGTGCTTTGAGATTCTCAGGAATCTCTTCTGAAATGGTGAACTTTTCTAAATCTCAGTTAAAAGGTTCACTGATTTCTTTGCTCATTTCCTAAGATTGTGTGTGTGTGTGTGTGTGTGTTTGTGCACTCTGGGCTTGTTGCTTTAGCTAATCCTACCTAGCCACTCTGTCAGCAATTCCTTGTCTGTATATCTATCTAGTAGTGCTATCCCTTGTTCTTTCCATGCTCCTTTTCAAAGATAGATCCATAAATTCATCATAAAAAAAGCAACTAATAAATTTTGCTGTTCATTTAAAACTTGATAAAAACTTTTCATACATTTTAAAGGAAGGCTGTGTCTTTCTCTTCTGTTTATTGAATTTGGATTTAAAAATTCCTTACCTTTAATATTTCAACTTCTGTTTGCATTGCATGCTTTTATCTCTTTTAACTTGCTCTTAGTATCTCACGGTTGTCTTCAGTGTTTCTTGTTTCTGCTTTTTTTCCAATGGCATTTGCATACTCAGCCTCTTCGAGCACAAGTGCTCAAGAAGTTGCAGAACAGTGATTCTGTATGCAGGGTCACAATTATATAAAAAGATACTATAAATAAGTAATATATCTTCCTTTCTTTCCTTCAATGATAAATTGGACACTATGAGAACAGAATTAATTACTGAGGATATTGAGTTTTGTTCCAGTGCCTCGGAAGGAAACAGCCTTGGAGAGGGACCAAGTCCCTGGTAACTACTGGGCTGTTCCTAAAGTAATGTCTCCTAATTTATTGTGTTGGCTCATTGCATCAGAGGTGCATGTTGACAGCATAGTAGTAGAAATGAATCCTTCCCACTCTATTTCCTAAATTTTGTTTCAGTTCAAATGAAAATAATGAAGAGGCATTACTTGCAGATCAATCTATGTACTTTTGGATTGATGGAAGCTGAGTTCTTCTACCACCTTCTGAAAAAGGGAGACTGGAATCCTCTAAAGAGATCACAGCATAAACCACTGGAAGGTCAACTTCATTCTTAACCATTTCAGCCTGATATTTGAATGAGTTCATGCGACGGAAAGTGTTATATGCATTACTTTACCATTCTGAGATCGATTCCATCTTCCCCCTCCCTTGGACAGAAAACGCAGAATCAAAGTCAAGAAACCAAGTAATAGGCAAATGCCTTAAAAAGGAAATGCTGCCATTCTCCACAGGTGCTATTTTTAAAACGAAGCAGAAGAAATACAGGTCAAATCTGTAACTGTAAGAAATGAGTCACAGAACTTACCTGTGCAAATAATGCAACAGCAGGAGTAAACATCTGTTTATGTTGCTGGTACCCCTGTGCCAGACCCTGGAGGCTATGAACCTACTGGATAACCAGGGAGAGAGCACAGATTTAATGTCTGTTATTGAGCAGCGTCACAGAGGTGAATGGAGCTTTATGCTATGATCAATATGAGCTCACCATCAGAAATACAGATTCTGTAATCTAGCTTTCAACTTTTTATTTGGTTTTGAAGGCTGAAACTTAACTGTGGTCTTGCTGTTGATATCTGAAAATTTTAGTAATTTCCTGCTTTCTCTGAGAATTACTGAACTGCAGCCAAGTTTTTATTTACTCATTTTACATTCCTTCAAAGTCTTTGTCCCCTCAAGCCCAATATATATTGCCATTACCATCTTGTCTGCAATGTCCTCATCAGCATCCTAAACTCAGTGATGGAAGAGAAAAACAAGGAGTCAATGTGCTAAAAGAAGTCTTGTTGTGATATACGTTTGAAAGGGATCTTTCAAATCTCAATGAGCTAAAATTGCATGCATGAAAAAGCCTGTTTTCCTAAGGTCGCATGCAAGGTGAATTATTCTCATCACAACACAATAAAAGTGCCATTGTTTTATGTGTAGCAATTCTGTAGTACACTCTACCTTGTGGAGAGCAATTTGTCTGAGAATAAAAGATAAGTGTTCACACTATACTTTTTATATGATCATTTCTATTTGAGGAATCTTATCAGCCAAACCAAGGTAAAGAAGGTGAATCTAAAGTGAAGAAATAATAAAACAAAAGATTACCAAATAGTATAAGATGGAAAATCAGGGGGAAAATTAAGATGACAGAAAACACATGTCTATAGAACATTGAAAGAAAAGGGGTAATGACCTTTAGCTCAGTTCTGTATCCAAATACAGGTGTTAACGGTGGAGGCTAGAGGGAGAAGATCAGAACACTGCCACCAAACAACTGTGTTTTTCCCACATCACAGAATGGTTTTAGTTGAAAACGACTTTCAAAGAGTATCTGGTCCAACTCCCCCACAATGAACAGCACACCTACAGCTTGATCAGGTGCTCAGAACCTGTTCCAGTCTTACCTTGAATGTCTCCAGGGATGGGACTTCCACCATAATATACTCTCTCAGTTCGAGAGGTTTGTGACTCAAATTTGAGCCCGAGGTATTTTGTATTTAACAGTCTCCCAGGGAATAACGTTCCCCTATGAACATGCCTTATCACTTTTTCAATACAGCCAGTCTTGTATTTTCTTACATACAGAGTTATGTGGCAATAAGTTTCCCAGTTTAGTTGTTCCCTTAATATAGAGAAATTACAGTTAAATACAAGACATTGATTTCCACTGGATGTTTGGTTCAGGACTGTAAAATTATCTAATATCAATCCTGTCTGAAGTGTCCACAAATCCCAGATATTTAGTTTCAAGGACAGGTTGGATGGGACTTTGAGCAACCTGATATAGTGGTCTGTGTTCCCATCCATAGCAGTGGGACGGAACTAAACAGTCTTCAAGATCCCTTCCAACACAAATCATTATGTGCTTCTATGGTTCTGTGTCTATTTTAAAACCATAAAGTCTGATCATACACCCTACATCCTACACTTTTTGTAAAATAAAACCAGGAAACTCCTGGATGGAGGTTCCTCTCCATGTTCCTTTCCTTCTTTTTTTCTCTATTCTTTCCTTTTTTTTTTTTTTTTTTTTTTTCCTTATCCTTCTTTCTTTCCTACTATGATTACACACATCTGAAAAAATAAACCTACATGTCTGGGCAGGCTTTAGGCTTCTCAATTCAAATTACTATTAATTATTTCTTTCAACAAAACTTGTTATTTTCCTAACTTTTCAGAGCTAGGGGAATACTGTGATAAGACAATTAGAGACACCCACATACAGCAAC
The DNA here is from genome assembly GCA_023055505.1 of Callipepla californica brunnescens. Taxonomy (NCBI): domain Eukaryota; kingdom Metazoa; phylum Chordata; class Aves; order Galliformes; family Odontophoridae; genus Callipepla; species Callipepla californica. The sequence goes on along the minus strand of JALIRH010000115.1, from coordinate 649,094 downwards.
TTAATTACTCTAGACACAATTCTATGAACAGATTCAAATCTTTGACTATTTAATGATGATTGAGTATTTCATGCCACTTCCTATTAGTGGAAAAGGAGCCTCTGAACAAATTGAGCTTACCTCATTGAGCACTCACCCTCCCAGGGCAGCATATTACACTCAGTTGAAGCTGATCTAATGCAGGTCTTATATCACTTCAGTGTCAGGCATTCGGCAGAGATTTCTGAAAATTCATGAATGGCAGTAAGGCAACTTATATGAAATCTTTCTTGAGAAAGTTTGTCCCACTGCACACACACACACACAAAAAATATCAGAGTGAGCTTATTTCTTAACTGAAAGACCCTCCCTGATTGCAGCTAGAGAACTACATTAAAATAAATAGAAGAACCAAGAGAAAAAGTGTAGAGACTTAAGACGTGCTGGCTTTGGAACTCGTACTACTTACTGTAAGGTTTGGCCCCTTCAGGTATGCTCATGTCTTTTTGTGAAAGGTGAGATGTGTGGAACAAGCAGACTTTTGGCTTGTTCCTACTGATGGTATGGCAGGGTCAGCCAGTGTCATCAAAGATCTATTGCCTTTTCTTAAGATGCCATCTGTGAGGTATTGCTCAAGGCATGGAACCATGAACTGTCCCTTACACAGAGTTATTTGCACCAGGAAAAGCACAGTTTTCACACAAAAGGACCATGGAGTACGTTAACACAGGAATTCCTCAATACCCTGTCTGGTCTTTTAGAAAAACGTTCACATCTGGCACTGTCTTATTTACATCTTTTACTGCCCCTTCAGTTTTTTTGTCTCTCTCAACCTTTATTGGATGAAACTGCCATTCAACTGTGCTCCCAAAGAACCAGTGGGACAGTAACCAGCTCTGCAGGATCAATTAAAGTTGGACCGAAGTGCAAGTGTCTGCCCTGAAGATCTGCAGAGTGGCTTCAGCAGACAGATATACTGGGCATCAGACTCATGGTCAAATGTAATTTGAATGCACAACACAAATAGTTTTCAATATTCAATATGTTTTCTGTATGTCATTAGCAACAAAATTATATGTTTTATGAGCTAAAAGTTGTGTACATTGTGGATAGAACAGCACAGTCAGAGTTACAGGAGTGGAATGAATTTGCCCATTGGACAAATTAAACTCCAGGGAACAGCTACTAGAAATAATACCTTTACAGACACAAAGGCTATTTTTCAGTGCTTCCTTGAGGATCCTCAAAGCAGCTGCTTGCACTACTGCATCCTTTTTGGCTCAAGGCTTGCACATAAGTAATAGAAGAGCAGACGTTTCTCCTTGTTTAGGGTAGATTTCAGTTTCTCTTTGCAACATAACAGCTTTCTTCTTATAGTCGGAATAATTTCTCTCACATTTTTCATGGCATTATGTGTTCTAAATTATAAATTGAGATCTATATCTTTTGCTCATTAAGGAACAGAGCTCAGTGACTGATCACCATCAGACTGACTGCTAAATGGTGAGGAACACTGGAGAACTCCACTTTTCAAACAGCTGGGTAGAATATTAGCCCAAAGAGGGCAATACTCATTTCCAACACAACTTATCGGCACAGATTTCCAAAGGATCAATAAATTCCAGAAAAAAAACCCTTGTACTAATAATCAGGAAAAACAAATATTTTACAAAGCAGTGATCTATTCCTTCACATTAACTCCCCATTTCCTGCAAGGCATATAGTATAGTTATCAAGAAATTTTATTTTACTTTTTTTAATAAAAGTCACATTTTTCATTTTAGTTAAAAATGTATTTTTTTTTTCTGTAGACAGAAGTAACTATCCTCTTCCATGCTTCAGACAGGTTTTTTGGCTTCATTCTGTTCATGGGATTCCAGTCTGCCTGGTTGCTCATTGAGGAAGGTTGTTCTCTTTGACTAGGACCCACAGCAAGATTACAAATTTAAACCCCTGGGCATGTTTCTAAGCTCTAAAACACTCACCAGGAACTTCTCAGGTGAGCAAGGGAAAGTCTTTGTTTCAAATCCTATTTCAATGCCTGCCTACCTTCAGATTTTGTCTGCTTTTCATGGGATGTTCTAGAGGCCTCCAAACACCAGGTGTTTAAGGGACACAGTTCTCTCACCCTACTTGCTAAGCCAACAGTTCTGCAGTGATGATGAAGAAAAAAGAGCAATGGGTAGAAGAAGTTCTGCAATTGTTTTCAGTATTATTTCTTATGGTTGTATTCTCATATAAAAGTAATTTCAGAGCCAGAGAAGCTGCTAGTTTTGTGATATGTTCCTGCTTAAACTATTTCACACCATTAACACCTAAAGCCAATCTCACCAGTAACCAAAGTGCCAGATTCACAGCAGTGACATTTACTAATGAAAAAGTGTCACTACTGATTTTCCCACATAGATTTTCTTCAGGGAAATTAAATATATATATTTTTTTCATACTGATGATTGCTTGACATCCAATTCTGTTGTGTTATTTTCTTCTGGACATCCAGATGCAACAAGCAGACAGAAAGACACATAAACAGTGCCAGTCTGAAGAAAAATGTCATGGGACTTTTTTAAACCATTGCAAAGCATTTTGTCTCTCTTTACAGAACAGCTGTAACATAAATATATCAGGAAAAATCGACAGCTCTAGCTGGATAAAGGGCATGAAATTTTAAAAACATTTTATTTCTTTCTAAGGATCCCATCTAAAAATGTGCTGAATGGACTGCTTTCTGGGTTTTTATAACACTTTAATACCGTTCTAAATCTGCCACACACCAAAAAAAGTGAGCTATAGTTGGAAGCCCTAGATAAGATCCTAACATTCAATGGAAGCTGAAGACATTTTCTCAGTGATATTCAGAAGCACGTTACAAAGGCTCACACTGTAACAGAGTGCATTAGAGCTAACCTGCATTATATGAGCAGCATGACTCCAATGTGAATCAGGGTTATTGCTTTTATTTATTTCAAGCCACTGCATTAGCTAAATTTTCTAAGGAAAGAAAAACTATTGGCAAATTTCATTCAAGAAGTGAAAGGTAAAAAAAAGGTCTCCAGAAAGTAACTACAACCTAGGCAAAAGCAGTTGAATACCTAGTGGGAAAATATCCTATAACTGCACTGTCAGAGAAAAGCGCATAGCAAAAGGTGACATTTTGAGATGCTGAAGAGCAGGAGAAACAACAACAACTCAACCAAATGCATTAAGTTCATAGAAAACTTCAGCTAAAGAATGCATCTAATAAGATAGGATGTAGACCCCCAAGAACATCGAAGATAAATAACTTTTGTCAGATCTCCTGGTCCCAGGACTACTGATATATTTGACAGCTGGAAACTTTCACCAGTTGATTTCATGTTGAGACCATACAGTAGAAACATTCAGAAAGCCTTCTTATTCAAGTTTTGCTTTGACTTGATCTGCTTAACATTCATTTCGTGTTCTCCATAAACCTAATGGAGTGTGCTGTATTTCTTACCTTTCTCTGCAAACCACTGGAGTTCTCAGCTGGGGACACAGATCTGTCTGGAATCCCTGAAGTGCAGAACTCCATAAAATCACCCAGCAACCCTAAAATAACAGATCTATGTTAAAAAAATAAATAAAATAGCAGCTCTATCAGAAAACATTACGCTGTTCATTTGCATCTTGACTTCCAATAGTTAAATCAAAATTCCACACAAAAAAAAACAGTATACTGTCTCTAATTTCCAACATAGCTTAATATGATCCTATATTAACCGTTAACAAATCATTTTCTCATCCCTTTTTCCCACAAGTTATAACAAACATCAGAAAACTGCAGTATCTTCCAAAATGGTGCCTTTTTTACTTCATGTTTTGTAATATAAAATACTATGTATTTTCTTTATTCACTTGTCCTTTTTTCTATGTTTATTTTTTTTTTCCCCTCATGAAGTCAATTCCCAGATTAATTCTTAGGGCACAGTGCATCATTGCACAGCCCAGATGGTTAGCTTTGGGAAAGTATCATCCATCTGATTCCTCAGTAATGTCCTTAAGCAGATAAGCTTGCAGCTCTGAAACCATGTTAAGTTTTCCATGTAACTACTGTCTGAAGCAATACTTGCTCTGCATCCAGTGTCATTTTTAATTTAGAGGGAGGAGAAATATTAAGATGAAGCAGTCACATATTAATATCGTATTAACTCAGAAACAGAATAATATCATCCAGAAAAAATATTGCTAAAAGGTGATTTGAGTTTACAAAACAATGTGAGTCCTGTGAATTTTCCTTCCATTCTGTGTCTGAGTTCTTTTCCTGAAGAAAAAGGTAGGTGCTTGCTTACTTTACCTATATACACTTATTGCGGCAATACAGCTGCTTTAAATTTCTAGATACTATAAGAAATGTGATGTGAAAACCTTTTTTTGTAGCTTAGAATGATAAAGGGATGTCGAGAATGAAGTGAAATCTGGAGCAATGCTAACTTCCAAAAAGCAATTGGAAAGTCTCTCAGTGCAGCTGGAGGGGATAAAAAAAAGAGAAATCTGAATGGCAATCTGTGCGCAGATGGGGTGTTTGGACTTTAGAGAGACAAACTCAAATAGAAAATAGAAGAATGTTTTAAGAGGTCTGAGAATAAAACAATATAAATACACACCCACTGCTGAACTATTCAGGAAATAATTCCAGATCCAGCGAATCTGGATCTTTTCCTAGGCTGAAAGGAAGCTTTGGATCGTGCTACCACCACATGTAATTAGAGAAAAAAAAATATTAATGATGCTGGAAATTATTTTAGAAGGATACTGAGAGGGAATTTAGTCACTTGGGGAAGGCAAGTCTCTTTACCTACTGGAGTTACTACTATTCATAATTACTAAAAAGCACCACATTGTTCTGTTACCAGGGGCAATTGCATTAAATCATCTATTTGGAAAAACAACGGAAATTTTTAAAGCCCAGCTATTAGTTATCACAGTTCCTGTTCATGAACACTATAGCCTTTTGGAGAACCAGTAAATGCAGATATTTCTCATTCACTTAATAGAATAAGGGTACTTCTAAGGACTTCTGTGGATTTTAGTAGCTTTACACTTTATTTAGGCTGTAATGCTGTGAATAAAATGACCTATTCTTGACAATATTGATGCATTTTTGCTAAAGGAAGAGAAATTGTAATTGCCATTTGTAACTGCAAAAAATAAAGCATATTTCTGTTTGTGAAGACAGTTCAAACCAATGAGGGAAAGGATTGAATGGGGCAGGGTAGTCTGTGCTCAAGCATAGAAATAGCTCCTGACACCTTTGTGAGACCATGGTGCTCTGCTGCTCCAGAACAGGCACCTGGTATTTCCAGAACTGTGATGCCCATAGGAGCAGCCATAGATGGAGCAATTTAGTCCAGATTAAACCCAAATTTCACCAACATTTCTTTGTCGCTGTGTTTCTGAGAGGAAAAGGCATTACTTACTGTCGTGCTGAGACAGTGTGTTCTTCCCTCATCTTGCCCACAGACATGCCTTTGCCATAAACATATCCACAATGAAGCCCTTTTCACCAGCGGAGCACAGCAGGACAGTTCACAGTCTGGTGCTGTTTTTGGATGAGGTGAGATAACTCTGGAAACTGACATATCTTGGCCAGCCTGCTGCTCCAAGCTGCCTTTGGACAGACAGCTGTGCTGGAGCCTGAGCTCCAAGCCAGAGTCAAACACAAAGCAGGCAAAACCATGGACAGATGGCATCAGAACATGTTCTCTGGTCTCAAGACTGCGACAGTGGAATGGAGCATCTACAGTAGACCAGGCTTTTGGTTAGTTACTGAGAAACTAAATAAACAGATAGTAATGGGAAAATTGGTTTAATAAGTCAAAAGAAACTGAATTCTACTGAATAAAAAAGACTTTTTTTTTTTTAATCTAAGCTTGAATGTTTTCTCACAGTCAAAAACTGGAGGAGTGATGCACAAGAAGTGCTGTTGCTTCTCAAAGGAGAATCACAACAACATCCTAAACATAAAAAAGTAGACTGATAATCATTGAGAAAATACTTCTATAATAATAAGAGTCATGGATAAGCAAACGGGTATGTAAAATTAATGCCAGAACGCAAACAAACATGTAATGATTTAATGGAAGATGACATTCTAAAGCTACATAGCCAGGATTCTGAGGACAGAGCTTGAACAGAGAGCTTGCAGGTGAAATGCTGAACATAAACAAGGAGCAAGAAAAAGAAAGGAAATGAAAAAACAATTATTTAAAAACCTATGTTGCCAAAAGAACAGAACAGATGAGAGAAAGGATTCACGGTGAATAAACACATTCCTCAAAGCCCTTCACAGGGACCACCTTAAGAAAGACATGAATAATAAGGAAATATTTATGAGCCTTCCTCAAAGGCAAAGCACACGGGGGAGGGAAAATTGAGGTCTTCAAGAAATAGACTGAAATATTTCACTTTACAGAAAAGAAAGTGAAATACACCATTCTCAGAGCTGATTTATTATTTATAGTTTTCCTCAGTGCACAAGCCTATAGGAGACGACATCTTTTGGAGGCTCATCTTTGTTTCCTTATTGTAGAATACATCTAGCATACACCCTCTGGTCCCACCACCTGTGGATAACACCTCCCAGCAACAGTTCTTTTGGTGTGAATCTAGACAGGTTCTTTACTCCACCTCAGTATTCTACCCACTGTCACCTTATGAAGAGATTTATAGTTATATCACTACTGGTTTCTCCAAACGTGAGTTCGTTAAAACCACAGAAATATATCTTTCTAGTTTTTGTATACTATTTATAATTAGACAGAGAGGAACCAGATCAGGTTTAACAAGAGCAAGTTAGAGTCTTGCACCTAGGGAGGTATAACTCCATACACCTGTATGGGCCGGGGGATGACTTGATGGAGAGGAGCTCTGAGGTGAGAAACCTTGGAATCCAGGTGGACCACAGGCTGACCATGAGCCAGCAGCGTGCCCTGGTGGCCAAGAAGTCCAATGTCATCCTGTGGTGCGTTAAAAAGAGCGTGGCCAGCGTGTCAAGGGAGGTCATCCTCCCCCTCTACTCTGCTCTGGTCAGGCCTCACCTGGAGTATTGTGCCCAGTTCTGGGCTCCCTGGTACAAAAATGACAGGGACCTCCTCAAAAGAGTCTCTAGAATTCCCTTCCAGACCCTACAATTCTGTGATTCTGTGATTTGCATAGCAGAAGTGAGGAGAGGATTTTATTTGCCGGATCTCCTTCTTTTATTTTTGTTGTATTTCTCACCTCAAAGAAAAATGAAAGATAGATATTTATATTTGTAAAAAATTTCAAAGGGGATGGGAGCAATAGTAGATATGCAAATTGCTACAGTAAAAGAACTTCTAAACTGAGCCATATCAGACATAATAATCTACTGCATGTAGCTCCTGTTGCTTTGAGAATATATGCATTTCTTTTTCCACATCATTCTTTATGATAGTCATGATGAACTCTGGACCCTGGAAGAACACTTGCAAAGACAATATATTATATTTAAGACTTACAGTTGTACTGTCCTTACTGTATGATTTCATATTCCAACAGTGAACTGAAGTGAATGCTGCCTGGTGGCCAGCTATTGGAAGAACTTCACTTATTAAATATGATTTGAGATACTTAATTAGACAAACATTTCAATTCAGAGTGGAAAGGCAAAAAAAAAAAAAAAAGGAGTATGAAGAGACACCAGAAGGGAAAAGCACTCAAGAGCCTTTCATCTTCTTCTCTGAACATTGTGTAAATACTAGACAAAGGCATCCAAACTTTTTCTAATTCCTCCCATTCTCTCAAAACAAGATAGATCAGGATTTTCCTGTAACAACAAAATGCCATCTGAGTTTTGGTTTTGTTTCATGCTTACAAACCATATCTATGTATCATAGATCTTTCAAGGCTCATGCTGTTTTTGCATTTCAAGGAAAGTGGAAAAATAATGTGGAAGGCTGAAGAACAGTAGCTGCTAGCATATGCTACACTTTTGCATTTTGTAAATCTAATGGTGCATACCATCTTAAGCCATAAGAGATGTTAGGCTGCCATCTGAACTATCAAAAACATGTGGTATATTCATTTCATCTGGAGCAACTTCACCGTTGTAGCCAAATATCATTAGGATGAACTTGCAAATGATGCAGCTGATATGCATAACATCTCCCAGCATTGCATGATGGAGGGACAGACACTAACGTAACCATACAAGTAAAGCAAAGACCAACATCACTGTATAATGTAAGAACCACTTAAAATCATTAGCAGATGATTTTGAATACATCTCAGGGAGCAGAAGTATCAAATACGAAACTGAAAGAAAAATGGAGGAGGTAAAAAACATATGTGTTAAACTAATATACACTCCTTGTAAGGCATGGAATGTAAAGCGATGGCTCTGAACAATGTGTCTTGCCTGCATCTACTGATGGGGTAGAAGACATTTCTGATTAAAAAAAGCCATCTTAAATGATATTCAGTGAGCAACCAGAGGTGTTGCCAGTTTCAAGCCAGAGCTTAGCAGTCGCACATCTCTACTTTTGATAGCTCTAAATCCTGATTACTTTCAGTTACTTTCTGCATGTGGTTTTATGCATTCGTAAAACGGGACTTCTGTAGGGTTCCCTGTGATCACCTAGACAAGCACATATAGAGATTTCTAGGCTGAAAATACAGTACTGATCAAAATACATGATAGATATTTTATTAAACATAAAGTGCACTGCAAAAAACAAAACAAAACAAACAGAAAAAAAGATATGGTATTCTACCTAGAGTTTATTTCTTATAATACACTTATGATCTCTCTGTATTTAAGTCCATGCTTCAGCTCCTTGCAGTTGCAAGATCTCTCTTAAATGGAAGAATAAGTTCTTTTCTGCACCCTGATTTTCAAGTGCACCCTGAGCAAAGATCTACACATTCACTGTGTGTGGATGTGTGTGCAGATCTGACATCCATTTGTTGTAGCAGCCCTGGCAGGCTAAGTGGCCCGTGCTCTTTTCTCCCCTCTCTCTTCCAACCACTCAGCTGCTGCTGACATTTCACCTTCAGGCATCCCACTGCAATTGTTTTTGACACCACAAGGACAACTGATTCAGAATCATAACAGCTAGTTTTGACTAGGTTATTTTTAACTGGTACCAATCCCCTGAGGTGGTTCAAAGCATGGATGCAAACATGTCTGTGCTGGCACAGCTGAGGAGAGGTGAAGGAACAGAGACAAGCAGACAGCATTTACAATCAACTTCTCACCGTGGTAAAGAGATTTTGTGATTTGCACCCAACTAGCCAAGAAAAAAAGTAAATGAATTGGATTTTTACTTGGTTAGAGATAGAAAATTGCTCACCAGATGACACAAGCCTCAGTCCTGGTGCAAGGGAAGAGGTGGGAGCATGCAAGCAAGCATAGAGAGCAGAAAGGACACAAAATGAGCAACACCATTTCTTTTGAATGCAGCTTGCAGTTTGTTTTTCCACATCCACAATTGAAAAATGCTCAATTTGCTATTCATTTCAATGAATGTCACCAAATTCTTAAGCAAGTGCTGGTCCAGGAAATAGGGTGTTTCTGTGATCCCTTTTTAATCTCACATTGTTTAAGACTACTGTTTTTCAGAAATCTGATATGAGTTCTACCAAGACAGCATTTTGTCTTGAGGAAATGGAGACTGATAGAAGATAAATGCTTTCTGCAAGCAGCAGTTATTCTAACTTAATTACTTTTTTCGCTTAAAAATTAGTAGAATCTAGTACAGCTTAATCTACTATTTTTGACCAATCGATACTTCATCTGTGAAAAATACACACTGTGCTTAACCACTGGACTGAAGTGGACATACTCAGCAGTACCAGTGAGAACTAAGTAAATATTTTCATTGAAATATTTTGCAAAAATACGCCAATAGATTAAAAAAGAAATCAATAGCAATTGTCTAGAAACATTACTTAAGATAAAAATAAACATTGTGATTCTATCAAATAAATACTTCCAATTTTTCAAGTAAGATTACTTTTCAAAATACCACCGTTTCATTAAACAGAACTTTGCTAAGTACTTACATATAAAAAAAGGAAAGTAGTTGCATTGATCAAATTTGGAGAAACAAAAAAAAAAAAATCATAAAATTGCTAGTAAAACTAAGTCTGAGTCTCAGCTTTAATGACATGGCATAGAATGATTCTGGCTCTGCACAGTGTTATTGGAAAGTGGATATACTGCTGGCAGGAATGCAAGAGAATCTCTGTGTTGTCAGTCATTGGGAAGCAGATGGTACGTCTTGGCTGAATGGCTTCTTGGTCATTTTATTTCAGCCACCGCTTCTGTGTACCTGAGACATAGAAAGATGTAAAACACACAACCTAAAGATGGGCTGCCATAAGTCAAGTGCAAGGAATTCTAATCACTGAAAGATCAGCAGGAACCCAGAGTACTGTTCTGCTTGCCCTGTATAGGAGTATACCTTCCTCTTCTTGGCTGAAGTTAAGGTGGTTACTTACGAACTACTTAAGGTAATAGATCATTTCTTTTTATTGTGATTGTTTAGCATAAAAATGATTTTTAGTTAGTTTTGGTTTTATTACCACCAATCTAAGAATGGCAAAGTTAGTGAAGGAAAGTAATGAAAACTTTTCACCTCTCACACTAGCTTAAATAAAAAAAAAACCTTTTAATAACTCCTGCCTCATAAAGAAATCAGACATTATAAGAATACTATATAGGAAAACAGTGCCATTAGTCTTTTTTTTTTTTTTTTTTTTTACTTAGTTTATGACCCTATTACCTGGATATCTTCACAATATTTCTCTATGGATGACAACGTTGTCATTCAGAGCTCACAGTGGAAATTGCCAGCAGTTGGCTCAAGTGGAAATTTGGGCACACTTTTACTTTGAGTTTGGTTGAAAAAAAAAAAAAATGTAATATAGTTTCTGGGGTCCCCATAGACTTAAGATTGCCCTATTTGCCTTCTCTGTTGTTAGAATCACAGAATGGTTTGGGTTGGTAGGGACCTTTAAGACCATTTAGTTCCAACCCCCCAGCTACAGGCAGGGACATCTCCCTCTAGGCCACGTTGCTCAAAGCCTCACCGAGCCTGGCCTTGAGTGGTTCCAGGGAAGGGGCATTCACAACTTCACTGGTCAACCCATTCCAGTGTCTCTATTCTTGTTCTGTTAGTCTGAAAGAAAAATTATTCTGGACATAGCCTTACCTATAAGGGATCTGACTAGTACAGAAGTCATTAAGAGTTGCAAACAGTCATTAGAAAAGAATACTGCCTGTATGTGCAATATGTACCAAAATAAAGTTTGAAAGTGTGTAGCTAAAAAACTGCTGTCAGAGGTAAACAAAGCTACAGAACACAGTCTATAACTCCAGAAAATAATGGCGGACATAATTTTGAAAAGAGATCGATCTCCTTGCCGTGAGCTTGTATTGAGTCTCTTTAGTCTAGTACAAATTGTGAATGCAAACCAGGAGAGAGATCTCACAGCACTTATGTACATAAGAAAGGAGACATTAGGGATTTGTTTGAATTCAATAAGGCACAAACTGATATGCATATGAAGTCCAGACATCTGAATATTTAATAAAACCCACACGTCTGAGTCATTTGCAGAGAGGTGACACTGTATTTTATGCACCACAGAGCAACTGCAAGACCGATACTGAAAATGGTGAGGCCATCAACCTCTATATACTATCTAAGCACAGGACTAAGCTGTAAGTATGTAAAGCACCTGTAGATTAATTAAAACCTCAGTAGGTAGCCAGTAAATCACTTTACTGTCAATATTTATTGCTATATTGGATCTAAACATATTAATTCTCTTTTGCCTCTATTGCCTCTACCAAATTGCAGATATAAAATGGAAGTATGCAAAAGGAAATGATTGCCATGGGACAGTTAAATTACTCCAATCTGCAAAGCTGCAGACACTTAATAGATAGGTGATGCACATGAACACAGTAATTTTTAATTTTAGGAACAGCAGTGGTTACCCCATGGAAAAAAAGAAAGCAGTGTGATGCAGTCTGAACGTGAAACAAGAACCTCTGCTGCATTTCATCATTGTCTGCCACCTGGACCAACATCAGTCAAAGACAAAAAGGAAGAAGGCCCACAGTTAAGTCTTCTTGCTAGCCTGATCTGTGGGAGATTGAGATGGACAGACAAGGATACAGAGTTCACAGGCTAATTTTCCAGGCTGCAACCACTGCAACAGTCTTATTAGACAAGGTTGCACAGAGAAAAGAAAGGCAATAAATCTATGAGAGTTTTCTTGACCAAAAGGAACTACTGCATGGAACAGAAGTGCAAGAATAAGATCCTCGGGGGAAATAACATTGATTGATAAATTTCTCACTATGTACTCAATTATAACAAAATTTATACACAAAAGCCTCAACTATTACAGTGGCTGGCTGTATGCCCACACCTACTTCAAGCAGCTGTTAACTCCATGAACCCAGAGGGTAGGCAAAATACAAAAGATCAAAATTAGTTGCCTTCAGTCTTTTTCCTTTCTTTACAGAACTACTACAGATGATTTATTAGTGAATGGATACTTGCCATCTGTTTTAAAATTAAAGACCCCTTGGAGGCTCTCCAGACCTCTCCATTACATTGCAAGCACGCGCAGGTTACAAAGGTACATCTAGGGAATAATTGCATTCTATCAGTCAAAAATGCTGTTTACTTACCAACCACTAAATGACTCAAAGTGCATTATTTAAATCATCCTTAAATTCTCCAGTAATTATAAGCACCATGTTAGTAGGATAAGAAAGTATTAAAGCATATAGTTTAATCTCGGTGCTCTTATGCTTTGGTTTCTGTGTTGCAGGCAAACCTTGGTGTGAGAGAGAAGTGACAAGCTCTTGCTCCACTAGCATGGGATGGGGAGGGGTGAGAAACCAGGGCTGTGGTATCGCCTTGGACTTTCTTGGAGAGAGTTCACTGAAATCTCTGCTCCATTGCTTCAGTGGTTTAATGTCCTCAGTTTCTATGGAGGAACTCTAAACAGACAGTCTTTTGTTTTAAGCTGGATAAATGGGGGAAGAGACAGGCTTCTGCATGTGCATCATATCCCAGGGCTAAGTTCACACTTCTGTGAAGCCACTGTCAGAAATAAGAGTAATAACAAAGCCTAGGAGAAAACTGAATCCAAGCAGCAGAAAATGGATGGGCAGATTTCTGCAATTAAACTATATCCCAGCTCAATATTTGAACCTCTCTGCTAAGGAAGAAGTGCACAAGCTTCTGATTATCCTTTAGGAATGTCATACTGAACCCTTCTCCAGACAGGATAGGATGTGTAGTACCTTCACCTTAGGAAAATACATGTACCAAAAGAGTTACTACAACTCTCCAGATCTGACTGGCGCTGCGTGTGACCCACATGTATGTATATGTTTTTTTACATATAACCACATAGTTTAGAGGTGGAACTTGCCTGGCTGGGGGCATGTATCTCCTCATATTCAGATTCCAGCTCTAGCTCCAGCCTTCTGCCATGGTTACCAGGTTGGGATTTGCCTTGAAGCACTGAACGCAGTCATTTCTCTGCAAAACAGATAAGTTCTTCTCCTTGAGATGACTTCATAACTGGCCAAGGGGGGTCAGAATCATAAAACTTGCATAACCTGGATATTTTCCACAAGGCAACCATGCATCTTCTAGATAGTATGTCTAAGGAGCTGCTAATTGAAGGGACAAATCTTTTGCTGGAATTAATTAGCACACCTCAGCCTGCAACGACACAAGCAGGGAATGAGAGCACATCCGTGCCTCATAATTGCATTCAGACAGCTTTGCTCCTTATAATATCCATCAAATATAAAGAACTAGGGTAAAATATTTTTACCTGATGTAGCTTACAACATTTTAAATAATCAGAAAGAAAAAATGCAGATCATTTTTTGATTTAATTTCTGGCTCTTAATTCATAGAATCATAAACTCAATCAGAGAATCATACAGGTTGGGTTGGAAGAGATTCCAAAGATCATCCAGTTCTAACCCCCTGCTGTGGGCTGGTTGCCACCCACCAAATCAGGCTGCTCAGGGCCACATCCAGCCTGGACTTGAGCAGCCCCTGTTCCAATAGTACTCTACATGCATGCTCTAAGCAGACCATTAAATGCAACTGAAGAAAAGCACATCTGTTCTCAGCCCTCCAAGAAAAAGCTGAACACAGAGAGTGGGTCTTCAGAGCTTGGGGGATATAAACACAGTCTTTGCTATCCATATTTACATGAATATGTAAACCACAACTTACTCCACTGTGAAGTATAAGATTAGAAGAAGCTCAGCTAAGTCCTTACCTCCCTAGCCAGTCAGTGCAAAATCCATAGTCTTTCTCCAGTTTGTTTTGAAGCCTGTGACACTTTTTTTTTTCCCCAAAGGAAGTACTTCAGTACTTGGGTTCCCAACAAACAACAGCTGAGATGCTGTGGACAGAATCCTTGCTGTAATAAACACATGAAACATAGAGGAAAATTGTATTGTGGACACTGTTTCTCAAAGACTGCAAATAATAACTTATGCTGTGTTTTAAAATTTAGAAAGATAAATCTTTTTCCAATTTCCTTATTTTTCAATTAAAAAATAGAAAATAAAGATAAAAGACATACAATAATAAGCAGCACATGCACATCATACTAAGAGTGAAATAACTGAAGTTTGTCTTCATATGTAAAAAAGTAAAAAAAAAAACAAAAACAAAAAAGGTAAAATGAGCAGCCCTGATCTTCAAAGAGGATTAATTCCACTATTTTCATGTCAGCAAACTTCAAAAGACCAGAGCAAGTTAAAAGAAAATTAAGGAAACTGAAGAAACCAACTATAATTAAGTGTGAGCAGCAAGCTGGAAGGGAGACTTCATTTCATTTCAAGTTTGCTCATTAAATGGACATTAGTTTAAACATTTCTGTTTGTAGTGTGGGCATTGTGCCCAGATGTTGACTGCAAAAGAAATGATCTTCATTTATTTTGTGTTAGGGAAATGTATGACTTTGCAATAAGAACAGTTTGCAGTGCCATGCTGAAGTGTAGTCAGTTCTCAATGTGCAGTGTCTCAGAATTACTTTCTAACAGGAGAGTTAAGAAAAAAATACACTGCTTTCTCCCTAGGCTGTTTGTGCCTGTAACATACAATTTTGCCATTAGTGAAATGTGATGAAAATTAAGTCACTTATAGAGCCCAGTATGCTCAATCTTTTTTTTTTTTTCTTTGTTACTACACTGAGCTTTATTCAGAAATAAATTGGCTGTAGAATTCAAGCTGCTAAAAGCTTTTCAAGAATCTTTAGCATTGCAACCACACTGCTTTCAACAGAGCTCTAATCTATAAATCTGAGGACAAGGGAAGGTCATACAAAGAACGATTTCAGAGCTATAACCCTATCTCATACTCAAAACATGTCTTCTACCACCACATGGACAGTTGACATAGCTGGCAGGCAGTTTTCTGCTAATAGTGATATCACAAAGACTTCAGGAAGCATGCAGAGGGGGACCTCCTGGCCTCTTGTTTTTTCTTATATACTTCTCTACTTTGGAAGCACAGCTGTCTGATGGAGTTCAGAGGGTGGTTTGTGCTGAGACTAGGAATAGGAAGGGCTATGTCAGGGCAATGCAGTGGATTATCTGGACCAGTAATATCAGACAGCTGGGGAGGAAGTAAAAAAAGGAACCAGCCAACAGAAATACTTTCCTCATACACTCCCTCAGCCACACTGAAGTCAAAATTTCTAAGACATTGTTCTACAATTTACCTGCTTTTTCACCAGGGCTGGGGTCTGGATGGTCTTTGTTGTCTCTTCCAGCCTAAGCCATTCTGTGATTCTCATCAAAGCTCCATGAAATCAGAGGAACGATTATCTGGGCTTTTAAATCAGACTATTTAAGGATTAGTGAGTTTTTGCATCTCCCTTTGAGCTCTAGACAGTTCACTTATATCCACCAGAAGAAGACAGCATGACACATGCAGCTGGTGATGGAAATTTCTCAGATTACATCCGAGTTCATTTTAAAAAGCCCTGGAAATAAAAATGCGGCATGTGATGCATGAGAAGGAACCCATAGAGTGCTAATTAAGGGTTTCCTTCCACACATCAGCTATCTATTTTACCACTGAACAGTCCTGATTTCCTCAGATTTTTGGAAAGAGCAGCAGAGTACAAAGCCAAAAGGAAAGCTTGAGACTTTCCTGCTTACCTATGTAAGAGAGATCAAGGAGTGAAGTCAGACACTTCATTTCTAAAAATCCAGAGCCACAGCGTAAAGTCCTTTGTATACCTGACTCAGGAGGATAAAGAGACCCTGAATATGTTGCATAATTGCAGTGAGTCTGATCTCCTGGTGGATTAGGAAGATCTCAGTGCACAGCGCAAAGCACAAAACTACTCATTGCGTTACTAACAGAGTAACAAGGCAACAAGTTGCAGTTTCCAGACAATAAAAGTGAATATGTTAACATTTCTTCAAGGCTGAAATCTTGAAAGCTGAACTCAAAATGTAGTCAGACATGACGGAGTCTACTAATGACCCCTGTATTCCCTCTAACACACTCATGATTCAGTGTATTTCTACCTCTTGTACCAGAGAATTCCCTGTCCACTCCCAGCATAAGGATGCTTGCTCCGTGTACTGCCTGACAACCTGGCACAGATTACATCATTCTGGCACAACACCAATCTGTTCTCTCACCAGCCTTTGCAGGTACAGCATTTCACAGCTCCCTGAAATGTTCTTTGTAATGCCAGACTGCAGTTCAGCTTGCCTGCAAATGTTATTGCCCTTCTCACAGCAAAACTCTGTGCCATGCTCGTTGCTGCTGCCCTATGCCGCTCTGAATGATCACTTCTTCCAAACACAGCTTGTTTCATCACAGGAGAGAACACTGCAGATACCATTCCAAAGCAGTAATGAAAGGAAATAATTCACTATGAGTGTGAATTAAAACATATGATATTTCAAAACTGTAAGCAAAATTGTCCATGCTTTTTTTCCTCCATTTTTTTTTTATGGAGAGGAAAAATTAACGGTATTTCTCTTCTGCTAAGCTACTCTACTGCCTGCAACAAAAATGATTCACTTACTTTAGAATAGCACGACTCTTTATTTCCTTAAGCACAAAGATGCCTCATATTGTCTATTTCTAAATGCAGTAGAAATAAGCATTTATTGCGTTATATACATTTTCAGCCCAATAACCACAAATTTTGAATTTGAATCAAATTGGTGAATAACTTTGTGAGTATTGATTATCAAAAGTCAGCCACTCAAATAAGTCTTAGTCCAGAAGATTGTTTGATTCAAAACAGTTATTGCACTTATCCATTAATGTTACATATAATTTATAAGAGCAAATGGTTTTGGAGGCAAGAAAGCATTAAAAAAAAAATCAAAATATTGGGTTTTTGAAAAAAATCTTTCCCACATTCAAATATTTTTTCTTCAACAATTTTCTTCAAATAATTTCTTAGTTTTGATTAGAAAAAAAAAATGGAGATTGGCAGCGTTGAAGATTAAATACACATCAGATAAAGACTATTCAGCTGTTAAAGATAAAAATATACTAACATGTGAAACATGTTATTCTCACACGTTTCCTGACTCTTAAGTGCAGTGGACAGAACACTGTTTGGATACTTTTTAATGAAAGTAAGCAACCTGTAGAAAAAATGTTCTCCTCCCAAATGAAAATTTTCAGTGATTTCTGGTATTTTACATCACATTTCTTTTTCTTTTTTGGTCGCTTTCAACCAAAAACAACTGAAAAGTCCAACAGATTTCATTGTAATTGTGGAACAAAACTGCATTCTCTCACTTCATAGTTTTGCACTTTGGAGAGTGGAATAATGAAAGTGTTTTTCTTGACTAATCATGTAAAGATATTTATTTTATTTTAAATGTTTTTAAAAATATTCCAAAATTCCACTGCACAATGCAAAATATTTTAGCTTGTCTTTAATTGTTTCATACTTTCCAATCAGTTCCATAACCATATTGTCTACGTGATCACAGTTCAGAAAGGAACTATGAACAAGCTACCATAGCAATTTTCCATACAGATGCTCAAAGTTACTCCTGCATCAGTTGGGACTGTGGTACCTCTGAATAAAAATTTCCATGGAAATCTGTAGTAAAGTTTAACTAATTGCCTTTTAGAGTTCGTTCAGTTTGTTTCCAGGGTTCAGACACACGGATACGCCCTCTTTCTGTATCCCTCCCTTTCTAGCCTGGTTGCTTCGTAATGCTGTCACATATTATTAAACAGCTAGTATAAAGCCTTCTTAAGTGCATAATGAGCAATTCTAATAGTAGATATCAAGCAAACATAAGGGATTATTATGAAGTTTCTAACCCATGAGGGAACTGTGATGCTTAATTAGTCAATGCTTCTACATTTCAGATGGAGGAGGTTAATAAGTTCAAAGTATTATTATCCGTATCCTTTTCAAAATCTATTATCCCCACTAATTTCAAAAAGAAATGAGCAGAGGCAGTGTTTTCAATTAAGCTGCATTTCTGTGTATTAATATGTTTACTTATTTTTGAAGTAAACAACAAAGCCAGTGATATTGCAGGCAAAACTATCAGCTGAGGCTTCATATACCAGCAAGCCTAGACACACACAGAGTGGGAAGACAACTGTGTAGGAATCATTTCAGTTTCCAGCTATTAAGGACATTATAAACAGAGCAAACAGTTAAGAAAAGCAAGAATAGCACATAGCTATTTTTTGGATTTCCCATTGCAGTTAAAATAACTTTACACACTTCACCCACTGTCCAGATGAACCACACTTAGAACATCCCTTTTTTTTCAGTAACAGCCTCTTCTACTTGAAAATACTAATTACATTGACTTTTTTTTTATCTAAAAAAGCTTTTAATAAATTTGTTTTTACTTGACTGAATTATTTTGACTGATAACTCCAAGTAAATTTAAAGTAATATTATTTAAATCCTTTTTTTCTTTTATGTTTTCAAGATAACAAATAAGAAACATACCCTATATTACATAAAACTTTCTCTGATTCCAAACAGAATATCAAAAGACATTTTAAAATATGTTAGCATAGCGAACTTTAGTTCATTTTCTCACTGCTGTAAATGAGGTTGAAAACATCTTGTATCTTATGGTAAGTGCCAGCATTAGTTATTCAACGAGCCCCAGAAAACCATACAAATTCAGTATCATTTCTGCAAAATGGACAGGAAGAAATAAGCAAATAAAAATAAAAGAAAGAACAAAAACATTAAGAGGCACCTCAATGACCAGCTTATTTGCTTGTTTCTCTCTGGTTGTATGAATTCATCCGAGAGGAGCAAACATATAATGATGTCACATCAGTTTGTGATTCAGAAAGGATAGTTTATCCTTTAGATGGGTCACTATGTCGCAGTGCATTATCAAATAGCATAATCCCACGCTCCTAATTCACAAAGAACTATTTCCTTGTTCAAAACCAAAAGTGGTATGACTCATTTATAATTTAAGTAAGTTGCTGACAGCTCCTAAAATAGCTTTCCTAGAGAATAATGAGATAGACCTGTGGGGTAAAAACATGATAAGTGACTGCACAATATAAGGCATAATGAATTGTTGCTCTGTCCCTGGCAGTAGACCACAGTACCAGAGAACCCTGACATGCAATGTCTTTTATAGCGAGTCATAAATTAAAAGAGATGTTTATTGTGAAAGCTTCTGTCACTACAAGAAAGAAGAACAGCATAATGCCACACTTCTTTCCAGGTTTGCAAACCAAGGCCAAAATCCCTCCTAATGTAAATGATGTCAATCCATTCACTGCAGCTGAGTTTTACTCACATTTATCAGCAAGAAAATTCATAAGCTACTTCTGTTTTAATTTAATTAAGTATTGATTCTTCAAAATTGTTAGATTAAATAGCTTTTAGTTACCAATGTCTCCTGGTAAAAGACAAAAAGCTTATTCTATGTGTAAGTCAATGGGAGTAGACAGGACAGACATTAGGGAGATGAAAAAAATGCTTTTTAGAATTTATAAGGCTAGAGAAATATCTGTCCTCACACGATGAACAAAAATTACAATGATCAATTACAGCCAACAAAAAGAAATCTAGAAATAAGTCCCAAATAAAATGTTACTTCTAGAATAATGCTATCATTAAAGTTGGAAAAGACCTCTAAGATTCCCAAATTTAATCCCAATCCATCCCCACCACTCTCACTATCCACATCCCTCAGTGTGATATTCTCCGTGGTTCTTGAATACCTCCAGGAACAGTGACTCCACCACCAACCTGGATAGCTCATGCCAGTGCCTCATCACTCTGAGAATAATTTTTTCCTAATATCCAACCTGAACCTCCCCTGGCTCAACCTAACTGCTATTATTTTCGACTAATCTTTTGCAACTCATAATCTAAGTGGAATCAGAGACTCAAGTTTGGCTTAATTTAGGTGGAAATAGCAGCAAGTTCCTACACACCACGTTCAGTGTTCTAGAGGTGCTCATCAGAACAGCCAGATTTTTGACCAGATTTACAGAGGTGTGATCAATACTGTACAACAAATGATCGAGCACAGTTTTTGTGTTATTTCCATACTCTCTCTGAATCACTATTTCTTTTCTGATAACCTACTCCTTTTCAGAAGCATATGCATACACATAACTATTTATTTGCACACATACATGTGACTATATGTATAGTTGGGAAGAGAGGGGCACTGATCCAAGATTCAATCCACTCAGGACTGAAACCCCTTGCACATCATCATGTTCTTCCTGTTCCATCCTGTTCCAGGCACCATTAATATTCCTCAGGTTCATTTGCATCAACCCCAGCCTGTATTCATATTTAGTACCTTTGGTTCTCCTATTGCTCTGTCCAGTAGCACATGCTGCATAGCTCTGTCACAGCTGATGCTCACCATTCTGTAAGAAAACATAGGGTAGCTGTATTGGTGTCTCACACACATTCAGTTAAAAATAAATACACTAGAAGATCAGACTCTATAGAATATTTTAAATATTTTTGGTATCTCAATTATATTTATGAGAAGGGAAGAATATGAACAAGCATGGGTATTTTTATGCCAGTCACAAACACATTCCTAAATGAATGATTTTCTATCAAATGAGTAAAAGATAGGTGTATTTTCTCAAGGCCAAATATTCTTACAGAGGCGATTGGACAGAGGAAACTGAAATTGTTTATTCATTCTCCCGTAGTGAAATTCCGTGTAACAATACAAACTGCTCCTGACTTGAATGGGAGGTACTCACACCCATACATTTTCTGTGAGCAAGACCGTGATTTATGGTTTCATATCACTAATCAGTTATTTCCCTCTTGTATTCATTTAATTATATCATATTAATAAGCCTTGACATTCATACAGAACCTTCACGAGGTGTATTCTCAACATGATATACATGTAACTCCCCATAGCATCATCAATAGTTAGGCATATACAGAGAATTCTTTATAGCCTTAGATTTTTGGCCACTGCTCTCTTACTTTCAAGTTTTTCAATGGAAGTGACAAATGTTACTCTTTTTGCTTAAAATTCATCCAAGGAACAGTATTAAGCTTATACATAATTGAATGTTTTTTTCTAGAAAACGCTAATTTTAAGCAGTGCACGATGAGAGAAATAACCTCAAAGTACAGCTAAAGATGTTAAGCAGGTCACTGAGATCTGCTTTCCCAGGAAGCTTCTGAACATCATAAAAATGTAAGCAGTTGCTGGCAGCTCCAACTGCACACATTAAATGTACCCACAAAGGACTCTGACAGGTCTCTACAAATCTAAGACTTTCTCCTACAGAACATCTCCGTTTTTAGGGCAAGACTGAGGTAGGAAGTAGAATACTTCTTGGGCAACAGTTCTAGTAATATTCATTTATGCTGGAGTCACTTGCAAATCTCTGGTTAATTTAAAGATACTTGAATTTCATTTACTAGTATATTCACTATTTTTTGTTTTTCTAAAATGCCTTTACAAAGCACAAACAGAAATCGCATCCCAGTACACTTATGTTGGTTATAGTTGAGTTTCTTCTGCAGAACTTAAAGATAGATCAGAAATACTAAAGTAACAGGCTATAGATACAGATTACCTGCTTTCTTCCCCACCTGTGCAGTTTTTTTTTTACAGTCAGAAATACCTCAAAATAGATTTCTAAAATATGCCGATATTACCCACAGCTAAGAAAGCTGTCCAGAATAACAAGCAACTGAAAGACTACAAAGGTTTACATTAAGTGGTGGATGCGTTCTGTTTTCAGAGACTAGTTTTAAAACTGCCTCCATAAATGAAAAGACAACAGAAAGGACAACTAAAGAGAAAGTGAAAGATGTTTATCTCCTGGTGTGCTTTGTTCTGATTTTGCTACAGTTACAGAGTTGTTTTGGAAACCCTCCTGTAGCATGTGCACCTTGCTGATGATTGCTGCAATGTGGTATTCACAGATTATGAAGGAATTTCATGCCAAGAAAGACAGAACCTATATGAAAAAAGGTAAGGACCTACTTTTAACAGTCAGCATTAGGAACTTACTTTCAGTATCTGGGATTGGTGGATCCCCTTTGAATTTGTTACTAACCTTCTCTGAGAGAAACATAAAAAATGCAATGGTGGTGAATACGATTCTTTTCTTTCACAGCCCTGTAAGTACTCAGTGCTGAACTCTCATGCTCAGCATGCGAATAAGTCTGGAAACAGGTTTGAGTAAGTGATTTCTTAGGGAAGAAAAAAATAAATAGACTGGCCTGTGAAAATCATCATCTCCAGGACAATGGTACTGGCATCTTTCTGTGAGCTGAGACACTTCTTCACTAGGCTTACAAATCTCTGCACCAAATGTATATAAGCTCTAAATTTCATTTTGATTCAGTTTGATGTTTTCTTGCCATTCAAAAACCAAGAGACATTTCATAGAGCATAATGATCTGGAAAAATATCATAGACAAAAGGCAGGCCACCCTAGAAGGTTACTTTGAAAATATCAAAAACTAGTCCTGATTATACTTCAGCATTTCTCTTCTCATGCCTGCTTCCTTTAGAGAGTTTTCTCATTAAAATGCTTACTAATGATGTCAAGATATTCATGTTCCTAAATGCTAATTATCTCGTGTGATTAAAAAAAGAAAAAATAATAAGTCTGAGGATTCAGCATAGTAAAATGTAGACTTCTTTACCTCTGTATTACTTAATTATGAATTTAAATTATTAAATTATTTGTTGTTGAGATCAGCAATAAAACACCAGCATCTTCATGACTACACGTCCCACTGTCCCATGAATGCTGAAATATCAAATGGTGCTTCTATGTCAGTGAATCCATATGCACATAAGAAAAATGACATTTTATGAAATGCTAACGTTCAAGAGCATGATGATTCTAGAAATGGAAAGCATCAAGATTTATCTATACCCAGCTCAAGCTGGACATTTGGTTGGTATCACTCCTTGTAACGCTTTTACAATCAGCACAGTCTGATCCCAAATTATGACAGCTGAGAATCTGGATGTGAGATAGAATGGGAGGAAATATTTAAGTATCAAATTCTGAATTTATGTCTTTGCATTAGCTTCAAATTTATGGTTATCAAGGAATATATCACACACTATGCTATTTGAAAATCATTAGAAGAGGTTTTGAAAACCATAAGTAAATGGTCATATTGATGTTATTTGTACATAGAGAGCTCTTTGTCTGCAGCAGTACCAAGACACTTGAACTTCTCTGAGCAGGACTCTGCAGTTAGTAGATCAGTGTCATGCTACACACTCCTTTTCTACTAGATTATAACTGGAAGGCAAGGAAAACATCAATACTTGCAGCTTCTGATATGCAAATGCAATGCAGTAATTCACACTGGTGTAACTGTTCATTGAGGTTAACTGCTGCTTTATAGGATCTAAAGGAACTTTGTTGGAGAAACTGTGACAAAATGATCATTGCATTAAAATAATATTAATCCAGGTCTAGCAAATACTATCTTCCTCTGCTCACCTATAAGTTCTGCTTATCTTATAACAGATATTACATGTATTTAAGTTTTGTACTTTAGCCCACTTCTAGTCAAGCAAATCTTCAGTACATTGTAGGCACTGGTTTCATTAGTTTCCTCCTTAGTGTTTATTATTGCCTATGACAAATCTTTTTCTTACACTACTGAACAATGCAGAAGGCTAATCTAGGGCAGCATTGCTCTCCCTGGGCAATTTAGAAGAGATCAATATTCATTAGCATTGGTAACTCGCCAGGCAAGAGGACAGTGCTTTATAACCACTAAAAGAGACCAGCAGAGAAGTGGAAAGTGTTATCCACATGGACAAAAAATACACTATATTCACTTTCTAGACCCTCTTCAACAACCAATATCTGTGTTTAGTCAATTGGATTGCAATTTTTTTCCTTCTGTCCAAATGAAATATCCTTAGCTGTACTCTGGGACCATTGTGATGTCACTTTGCTGTTAGCTTTCTCAACTCTGTTTGCTTAACTCTGTGTTCTTCCCTGTGGTCACAACTTCCACCTGGCTTGCTTCCAGCCTGGGCTCACACATGTTCCCTTCTCCTGCTGTTGGATTGCTTTTCTGTCAGAAATCACACAGCCTCAGTGATTCATCTTTACTATAAACTGTCTCACGTAAATAGATTCAGGACAATCATAGAATCCTTAGAGTTGGAAGGGATATTTAAAGGTCACCTAGTCCAACTCCCCTGCAATGAACAGGGACATTCACAGCTAAAACAGGCTAAATCAGGCCTGGGTAACCTGCTCCAGTGCCTGACTATCCTCACTGTAAAAGACTTTTTCCTGACATTTAACCTAGATCTACTCTCCCTGAGCTTGAAGCTACTTCCCCATTGCCACCACAGATTCTGCAAAAGACTCTGTCCCCCTTCTTCCCTATAGCCCCCCTTCAGATACTGAAAGGCAGCTATCGCACCTTGGAGCCTTCTCTTCTCCAAGCTTCTCCAATTTGGAGAAAAGGATGTTGTGGGGCACCACATCAAAGGCCTTACTGAAGTTCAGATAGATGACATCAGTTGCTCTTCAATGTACAATTCTTCATTGTTCAATTCCCATATAATAGCCTTTTTTTTACCAATTTAAATAAGTGGAACATTCATTAAAGTCCTATTCTCTATCTCTCTCTATAAAGAAACACCATTTTGTTCAAAACAGTATATTCCTGTGAAGATCTTCAGATCTTATAAAAGATGCAGAAGATGCACATTCACTTTTCAACATCAATATATATTATTTGTGGTTAAATATACAGCAGTATTAACTCGGTAGCTCAAATGACTTCAGGAGAACTAAGATGAGTTATGAGAGAAGGAGAAGCTCTGAGGTGACCTGATGCCCGATGGTGGCCGATCACTATCTAAAGGGGAGGTACAGAAAAAAAGGGGCAGATTCTATAGTATGATCTGTTGTGATAGAACTAGGGGCAATGGTTTCAAGCTTAAAGAGGATAGCTTTCGGTTCAATATAAGGAAAAGGTCCTTTATTGTGAGGATGGTGAGGCTCTGGAACAGATTGTCCGTAGATGTGGTGGATGCCCTGTCCCTAGAGACTTTCAAAGCAAGGGTAGATCAGGACCTGAGCAACTGTAGCTGTGCATGTCCCTGCTCTTTGCAGGGGAGTTGAACTAGGTGACCTTTAAAGGTCTTTTTTAACTCTAAGGAGTCTGTGATTCTTTGATCTGATGATTCAAAAGAACTGACTTCTGACATAAAGTTTGAAGTTATATATATTTTGTTCTAAGCCCCCTGAGATGGATATTTCTCATGGGCTTGAGGAACACTTGATCTGTTCATTGATTTTTTTTTCCTTTTATCTTTCACTTCTTACTCCTGATACATAATTAGAATGATAACACAGTCATGGTGTGATGACAGTAATGAGCCATTAGAACAACAGAGGCATTACATGATACGCTAATACATTTATAAATCAGAGACCAGCTACCAAAAACAAATTGCTAGAACATACCTAATTTTCTTCACTAATAGCTTTTCAAGCTGAGTTTAATTGAACAATGAAGACTTCAACACAGGGGAAACATAGGGAATAAATACCATAAAAATAATACCCGAAAACACTTAATGACATCCTACCAACCCTCAAGATCAAGAACAGGACCGTAACAGTGAACATCCTCAAGATATTCATCTTGCCCAGATGCTACAGTTTCTCCTGTTACTCAACAGTTTCTTACTGTGGTTTTCCTGATCCATAGGGACTTTTGGATAGTTGCCATCTACTTTCTTTTGAATGGTCAGAATATTTTGTTGATCTGAATAGTATTCGATCATTGAGATATTCTTCAAAAGCATTTATTAACACAAGACATTTGAAAGCTATTTGTTTTTTACCTGTATCTTTCTAAGAATTTATGTGACGTTTGTGCTGTAAAATTTCACTTTCCTGTCCTTCAGCATTCATCACCAAAAAAAAAAAGCCTGCAGCACATGACAGCACCCATTTCACGACACTGTCATTTGTTAAGCTCCTTCAAGATTGATTATCATCTGCTTTACTGATGTATTTCCTTGCCAGTTTTAATATGCTTGTTCATTCCTCCAAGGTAACTGCATATCGCATATCTTTTTGCACATTATTTGGACTGAATTAGTAATGACTTTAATCTGTTGATAATTGAATAACACAGCCCTCAAAATTGTATCCCAAGTGTTTGGCTTTGCTGATTGGCCACATCATTTAGCATAAGGAATTAATAGTGAAATAGTTGCAATTTTAGGTAGATTAAAAAAAACCCACACATTTGTGTTGCAAAACATTTATGTTATCATGGAGTAAGTCTGAAGTATTTCCTATGAGGTTAAAGAGGATTTATGCAATTGAAACTGAGAAAGCTGTTATCTGCATGTACAAAATGTGAATTAAAACTATAGACGGTTTTTAGAAATGTTTATCAAAAACTCTATTTAAATTAAAAAAAAAAAAATCTGCATACAGGGCTAGCTATTCTTTGTAATTTTCACATTCTTATTTTCCTCCAACAGAATAAATGAATCTTTGCATCAGCTTAGCATTGCCAGCAGTTTCTAATCAAGGGATAATTATTTCAAGGAGTAATAAGGTCAATCAAGCATCTTGACTTATAGAGCAGTTTCAGTTTATATAAAGATATCATTTTTCTAGTAAACAAATAAAATCAGGGCCTTTCATCCAGTTAATTAATTCTGTGTTCTGAAAGTAGTTTTTAAGGCTCTCTCTCATGCTTGTACTGACCACTGTGCTAAACCTAGCTAAAGCACAACCAACTGGGTCTTGAAAGTAATATAACAAATACAATATGGAAAGTATGCCATACCATAGATAAGTGCTCTATGTTCTACTTTGTACCACATCCCCTTGCAGCACACATGGATGAGTGCATGATATGAACATGTAATGAGTTATCATAATGTGATAACCCACTGGTATATAACCACAGGAAAATGACAAGACCATTCTTATTTCCCTTAGAAAAAATAGAAGGAAATGTAAATTTCCTTATCACCAGAGCCTTTAAATAGATCAACAGATACTACTAGTTGCAGTAAATTCAGTGACCATATGCAGCAAATCTGCATTTCAGTCACATTTCACAGGTACAAATCACAAAAGTTCAAAATGAATTAAAAAATGATTCTCAGCTGGCATTAGATCAGCAGGACTCCAAAGTCATCAGTGGAATATCTGGCTCCAAGTATATTTTTCATTGGCATGAAATATATATATATATATATACGTATATATAAAACTTGGACTAACAATGAAGAATTTAGATTAAACAGAGGTTTGAAGTGCTGACTCAACATATAGCCCCATTAATGGAATTATAGTATATTATTTTTCAAGAATAAATTTCTAGTGACTGACAGTTACATGTGTAAGTATGCATATTGATCATCTGCAGAATGAGAAATACAAGAGTATTTGGAAGACCACAAAGCATACATATTGGTAATATGTACAAAGACAAGCATTTAAGTGACTGAGCATGAACTCGGGAATCGAGCTGCACACATCTAATTTCGAACCTTCCATCCTCCTGAATACTAAATATAACCAGATAGCAAGTCATGACATAATGTTAACAGACTTACTTTTCCACTCATCTTCCACAATACCTGATGGCAGTTATTCTTGAAGGACTTTATAAGAAGCCTATATTTATATAAATTCATGGTGTGTATATATATATATGTGTGTGTATACATTTGTACTAGAGGTAGCGTACAGTATAGCAGTACATTTTAGTGGTATTTATACATATAACAGTTAAAACTAGAATACTTCTGGCAGGAATAGGGGGATGGGAGTTTTTATAACACTAATTAAGATACTGGATTCAAAAAATGAATTTCACTATCCAGTGTCTGTGTCAATTCTGGGATACAATACTCCACTTCTGAGAGCAAGGCAATTACTGTGCTCTTCCCTTTCTTACAGTGTATCACAGAAAAGCTCTGCTACTGGTGATGTGATAGGATGTTTCTCTTGTCAGTTAGTGGCAGCATTTCTTTCCTCCCCAATAATGGTTTTCATCTGAAAATTAATTATTGTTCACTCCTGACACCAGCCAGCTTTAATGTAAGGAGGACTTTACTCCTTCCCATTTCTAGCTGAGCATTATTCCAAACACCACTATAATAAGAAAGGGGCTGATTCTTTAGCAGGATCTGTGGTGGTAGGACAAGGAAAATGGTTTCAAACTGAAAGAGGTGAGATTCTGACTGGATATAAGGAAAAAGTTTTGTACTGTCTTCTACCTTATTCTTATCAAAAAGCAAAGAAAGACTTCAGAGGCTGCAAGATGTGCATAAGGCAGGAAAAAGAACATCATTATTTCCATAGAAAAACTGAGGAAATTAAGGATTTACTTTACGCATGTCAATAAACATATATACATATCCATAAGCCTGGATAACAATTAGTAATCCCTTGGTAGAAATCAAAGCAAGATGAAGAATTGGCATGTTAATTCAACATACGTGGTGCGCTAGGGAGCCTTTCAGAAATACCTGAGCTAGCACTAACACGGATTTAAATGCACACTGAACTACACTGAGCAGATACACAGCTTCTCTTTCCTGATGAATAAGGAAGGATTCAAATATGTACCATATTTGTCTACCCTGTGGTTATAATGGGATAAAAATATGGGTAAACCCATATGAAACAGGTCCTTTCCACGATTAAGCATAGTCTAATTATTTACTAAGATCTATTAATTACACCAAGTAACAAGGAAAATACTATGTAATTTTGACTTACTGCTCAGCATTCTGTTCTGCAAACAAGAACTATGCACTGCATTGACTTTTTTTCATTAACTACTCAGAAATGTTTTAAACCAGAAAAATCTAACTATACAGTTTTAAGTCTTGTCTGCCATCTATTCCCCACATACAAAATGCTCAACAGAGCGAGGTACCAAGGCACTGGGGTAGATACCAGATTTGCAGTGTCACCCCAAGAGGCAGAGTTGCCAAGAATTCCAATTCATTAAACATGGGTAACAGCCAAAACTTCACGAGACAGTCATCTGATGATATATAATACAGATACAGAACTCAATGCTTGAGTGTCTTTCTGCTTAGTTGCTCTGTTGCAGATTGGAAAGAATGGAATTCCTATAAAAGGGAGGACTTATTTGGAGGCAATCTGGCTACACAGCCCTTCTAATCTTTGGGAGCTTGAGCTTTAGTACACTGCATACAGTGGGCTGTGGGAGGACAGGAAGTCACTCAGAAAAAGCTCGGATACCAGAGCCACTATCTCTCAGCTCTTCAACAGGCTGATGTTTAGAGGGCCTTGTTCCTGTGAATGCACATTAAAATTAAATTCATGAGCCAACACTGTGTCTCATATGCATTTTTGAATAGTTCAGAAATACATTTCCAGAAAATGTCAGCGTGTTTGTTTTCTCCTGTTTCTTGCTGAGCTGCTATAAGATGTTACATATGACCTTTTCTGACTTCATGCTTGGTTGACATCTGGTTACCGTATTATTATTGTTATTCCTCTACCCTTTTACTATAGATCACAATTCCTGAAAGACATCAATCCACAATACCTGCACACCTTTATACAGAAAGTGTATTTTGGGTAATTATCAAAATACCTACAGGAATAATCAAAATACCTACAGGAATAAAATACAGAGATAAAAACATTTGTTATGGAACAAAATCTGAGAATTGACCGGTAGCAGGTTGGCTACTCTGATGTTTTGTGGGATTTCTTTCTAACTAGATAACAGAGTCAGTTCTACATTTTGACGACAAAGGAAAGAAGTGCTGTAACAAACAAGTACATATTTGAACTGAGGCAGTTCAGATAAAAAACTTATTATTTAGCTTCCATGATGAATGGAAAACGAATGATTAAAAATTAAGAATTTGCATTTAGGATGTATTGATTCCCCACATGGAAGTTAATTCTCAGAATACTCAGACCTTACTAGTTTTAGCTAATTTCCAACCAAAAGCTATTAGCAACCACCTCCATAGAGGGAGAAATACAAATACTAATTCTTACAAACTGTGTGAAGGCATATTTCTCAACCATGGCAGGCTGAACTAGAGTTAGCATTTTTAACAATTGGTATTGTAAATCATCCTAGCATTTGCTGACATTCCAAAATACTGATGGTATGATGACATGATAAGAAAGTGTACTTCTAATGTGAGCTCCATAGGAAATCATTTGAGTAAAGCAGCTCTTCATGATGCCTAGCATATGATAAACAGCAATTACATTTGCAGATTCGGAGATGTTCTGGCAGTCATTCCATATTTGGAGGGCCCATTGATTTTAGAAGGAATTTTTAATAACAGATGAGCTTAACCCAAGGTCCTCCAGGGAAAAACATGTATTACAAACAGCAATTGGGAGATCTGAAGTTTTCAAAGCAAAAGCGACTGTTGCCAGTACACTGTTTTCACAGCTGTGTGAGCAATAGTGAATGTCACTCCAACACTATAAGGAATACTGAGATCGGACAAGACAAAAGCAAACCTCTGATCATCTACTGGAGAAGGTTCTTGGCTGTCTCAGGGGTTTTGTGTCGTTACAATACTAGAGACAGTGATATTATTGTAATACATAGAGAATCAAAAAGTTTTCCCAAGAAAATGGCACAAGAGCTCAATTTTTTATTTTTTACTTCTACCCAGCTTACAGTTAGTTCTTCAATATTGTTTCACTGACTCTTTTCTGTGGCTTATAGCTCAGCTCTGTCCTAACTCTGCAGTGAAGGAGACTTAGTTAACTTAGAAATAGAATACTGTATATTTTAAGAAAAAGGATATTTTCTTGCTGTGGCAACTGATCCATGCTTGTATGGCACGGTCCATGGAGAATGAATCAGGGCAGCCAGCTACAAGGGTCATATTTTCTCTAGCTGAATTGCATCCAGTTTCTGTTAGAAAGTTGTTTAAGGTGGGAAAGTTGGATCTGACAAAATAAATGTGTGATTCCAACCAACGAAGTAGCATTAGAAGAAAGCTAAGGAAGATATTAATGTTCTTTTTGTTTGTTTGGGGGAGGGGAGAATACAGCAATCTCCTCTAAGAGATCAGAACTACAAAATGACATTAGTCTTCACATTTTTGTGAGAAATTTGTGGGATAGCCATGGAATACAAAAAGCACCCACCAACAACACTGAAAACCTCTATGGATAAAACATGGAGGATGAGTGACGGTTGGAATAAATAGAGAAGTTTCAATATTTTCCAAACAAGTGCTGCAATTCTTTGCATTAAAATATCAGTTTCCCCTACAAAATTATGAGCATCTTAGAATCAATCCAAACCAAAAGAAAACAAAGTAATAAAAGGCAACAGCAGTGTCTAACCGTGATTGACAATAAGGAATTTCTTCCACCTTATTTTTCACAGTTGCCACAGTACTGTGAAGCCCAGAAAGAAACTGTGGCTAACGTAACCAAAGCAGTCACTAATCTATTTTAAGAAACCTGAGACAGACTCATAACTTATTGCTCTTCTCTTTTTTACATTAACAAGTAATGATTGTTTCAGAGAGACATTCCTGCTCATATATTTCTCTCACATTTATTGGCCCCTCTGGAGAAGTGTTGTGCTGTAGTTTGGAATAAAGTCCTTCTTTCCCTGCAGAATTCCTGTCAACAAAGGCTGAACCATAACCATGACTCCTGCAATCCAATTATTTAATAAAGCTGGCAGGCACTGTCTTGGGAGTGTGATCGCTTGACTTTCCTATAGGAAAAAAAAAATAGCAAAATTCTCAGGAGAAAAGCAGGAACCAAGCTGTAGTTCCAGCAAGACTGAATGAAATCTGAGACAACCCATATCTCTAGGAGATTTGGTCCAGGAGTACTTGTTTGATAAATAAGGTGCTTTTATCATAACAAAATTCAGGAAAAGAAAATGCCTTAATTAAAACTTATGATGAACTGAGAATTATGCTACCTATGAAGGAGCTTGCTGAAAATAAAAAACAGAGCTTCCTCTTGAGGTTAAAAAATAGTTTGCTGCATGCTTAAAAAAAAAGATGATGACATACAACAATTACTCACAAATCTTAACCATCACCTCTGTTGTAAAACCCATTATTTCACTGTCCCTTTCACTGCTCCAGAAAAGAAGCCAATATCATCACAAAGCAGCCACAAGCAGTAATATCGACTTTCCTAAATGGAGTCCAACAAAGGATATATAAATTCCTTTTATTCTGGGAACTGTATTGAGCTGTTGGAGTTAACTCTTTATCCAAAATGCCTAGGGATCACTCCAGGCTGAGCTAAAAGAAATTCAGATTCTTCCTTTGCCTTCACTAATGCAGAAACCAAGCAGAGATGTAAAAGTCAGGCTTATTTCCTATTATCACTCTCTCTGGTAAAACAAGGACTGGGACAATATTATCTAATACAGTCAGTAAAATTCCCATTGAGAAAGATTCAGTCCATTATATTCCTATGAGACTCATGCCCTTAAATTAGTAAGGATTAAAAAGAAAACAGCTTGGTGCCATATCCCAGTTTAAACTCCAAAGCACCATAATTTTTCTTTCAGATCTCCGTAAGTGAAGCATTTTCCTTTCTTCTATTGAGTTCTGATGTTCACAATAAGTGTAAAATTTTCTCTAATCTGAACTAATGAACAATAAATCATTTAAATCATGCAAATGCAGTTCCAAGAATAGGAAAAATCAATTGAAACGCAGAGTTTCTAAAGTAGATTTTTTTGCACAACATTCTTCAGCTCTACTTTCCACAAAAAATGCTCACTTTTAAGAATTAAATAAAATAAAAGAAAATAAAAGATTTCATTTTACTTCACCTTACAATCTGTTTAGCAGCAATTAGACTAAGGGAAAGAAGCTTAAAAAGTGAAAGCAAAAATTTATCATTATTTCTATTTGGAAATATTTTGCACTTATTTTCTCTCAAAAATATTCTCTCTTCCAGCTTCTCCCAAGGCACTAAAATATATGGTTCTATTACATATATTAAAAATTCTTAGTAGTAGTAGAAAAGGAAATTCAAATAATCAAGACATCCAACAGGAAAACTATGACAAATGATATTAATTTTGGTATAATGTTCCTCTACTCTTACTTCCTGCAGGATGGAAACGATGAAAAAAATTCATATAGGCAATAGGAAAACCAATATTAAATTATGAAAAAAAGAAAAAAGTTAATATCACTGGAACATTTTCTACCATTTCTTTAATCTGGAGCATACATTAAGAAAAACTTGTCTGGAAGAGTGGTGATGCATTCACACGTGCTTCACAAGGAGGTGATATAGTCACCACCCCTGGAGGTGTTCAGGAACTGTGGAGATGTGGCACTGAGGGGCATGGTTGGTGGGCACGATAGGGTGGTTTAGGGGTACACTTGGTGATCTTTGTGATCTCTTCCAACCTTCATGATATTATGATTCTATCTAATTATTACAAATAGTTATTCATGCTCCTGCAGGACAAGCTGGGACTTCATAGTACAAGACACAGCTTTCATTCATTTTATCTTGGTCCCTCCTGATTTTTAATGAAGATATGTATTTCTACTCAAGATGCTTAAAACTCTTCATTTTGCTAAATATTTGCCTCTTGGTCTCTCATCATTCTTGAATTGAAAAACTTTTGTGCTATTTATTTGATGAATATTCATTTAAACAAGCATTCTCAAACATTCAGCCTTAAAATTTGAAATTTGAGTAGAAGGGGTTTTATTTTCACAGAATATGTTACCTTAAAGACTTCAAGCTCCTTAAAACAAAATCCAAAGCCTAGTACCTGAACTTGCCACTAACCACTTTTTAAGTTCTTAAGTGTAAACCATAGCGTACAACAAAGACTAAAGAGAAACACCAGTCAAGAACCTTTTTTTTTTTTTTTTTTTGTTTTTGGTTAAATGTGATTAACAGACAAATGAATAGTGGTTGAATAAATATAATGGCTGCTTGAAAATAACGGCTCTCACTTAAACAGCATTCCTTTAACGTAAAGTTTTGGTCTTATTAAAGAAGTCAGCATTTGGTTATGACATTGCTGACCTTAACCTCTCTGCTAATTGAGAACTGTAAGACCTCTCCTGAACTCCTTAATAAGTCAGACCAAGGACCTTCAGATCATGCCTGGCTGCCAATGTGTACTGAGTACAAATCTAAGAAAGTAACTACAGTTTTAGTTTTAATTGATTTTTTTTTTCTCACAAGTAATTATGTAAAACCATATTACCTTGCTCAAGGCTTAGTGTAGTATATAAACATCTAGTTTATAGACATGATGTTTCCTTCAGCACAGCAGTCATTCAAGAGGAAATTGTATCCAATAAAACAGGCACTCTAAACAAGTAAACCTTCAGGGACTGATACTTAATGGACTGTGAGAAAATAGGAGTATACCCAAACTGGCAGGGGAGATCCTGTTTAATTTACGAGTAATTTAGTTAATAGACACAAAGATATATATATATATCACAAACATTTGCATGTAAACAAGGTCATCTCAAGATGACCTCAATTTGTATTGGCAATTTTAAGTTGAAACTAAATTTAAGCAAAAATCAAAGATCATTTTCTAATGGCTGAGAACATGCAGGCTGTGAGAAAGAATGCAAGCAGTGGATTTAGCCATATGTAAATATTGTCCTGATCAAATGCGCTGTGTCTAAAATGAGTTCATTAAATACAGGGAGCAAACATTATTGCAACAATGTCAGATGTTGCAGTGATAAAATTTCTTTCTGTTTTAAATAAACTTTACCATAATGGAATACAAGCAATAAGAAGCTGACTTTGCTTCGAAAATGTGCTGGTTATAGAGATAAGACATCTCCTGCACTGAATGACACACTCATCTTGCATAGCTCCAGAGGTCTGAGAGAGATTAGGCAGCCTTTAGAAAAGGATGCTGCTGCTTTACGAAGCAATGACAACTATGCATTCACAAGATGTATTCAAACCATAAATTTTCTGGCTGGAAAGTAGGAGATAAAGAAATCACCTTTTATGTAGTTTTGACTACCCTGTACTTTGCAATTGTTCATTCTGAGCTCAACAGTCTTGCAACGTAATCTTTTGAACATACAGGTAGCAACATTTCATGATCATTTGTGTCATCTTGTTAGGGTGCCACTGCTAGGGCCATCTCAGAACTTGGTTCAGAAAAATTTGATTAGTATATAAATAATTAACCAATATCAAAATCTCTAATCATAAGGGAAACATTTCCCACAAAACACTCACACATTCTGTCACTATATAGATAGAGAAGTGGCAGACATAAATGAAATGATTTCACATTGTCACACAAATTCCATGTCATAGCCTCAAGGTTAAGGACTCTTCAGGGCTTAGGTCTTTAAATCAGGACTGCAGATCCTGAGGTTTGGCAGGACTCAGAATCACTTGTAAAGACAAGGATTCATTTTGTTTAATCAAATAAAGATCTAAAATTAGAGGGTTTGTTGCACACCCTGGGTTCTCCTGTATTGAGTGAACAGAGGGAGAGAAAAGAAAACAGCAGATAAGAAAACATCAGTGCCTGCGGTGCAGCAGGCTGCTGTACTTAAAATGCACAGAACAGAGAAACCATTACTGCAGAACAGTGAACATACAGCAGCATGGGAAATCACATAGAAGACTTCTCCTGAGTATCTCCATTCAAAATTGCTTTAAGGAAGGTTAATCAGGTATTGTGGGATGTACTGGAATAAGTCAATTTCACAGCTGTACAAAAATGGAGACAGATATAAATGCAGTTTAAATAAAGTGGTGAGTTAGATCAACTTGCTCTGAGGGAAGACTGTACCAAATAGTTTCAAAGTTGAGATTTTGCCTGAGACAAAACATGCGTAACTCAATTTTTACATATACCTGGAATGACAGATGTTTCTGAATTTGTTACTCTCTACCATTTAAAATCATTTATTGATCACCACAGAACTGAGTTACATCACAGAATCACAAGGACTGTAGGGGTTGGAATGGTATATTATAAATAGTAAATACATAAAATGAAGAGAGTATTGTGCTAAATGACCACTCACTAAACTCTCCTAAAGCAAAAAATAATTTATATGCTTTGGCTCAACTATATTGTAGATTCTTTCCCTATAACTACCCACCAGAGTCATGTTTCCAATAGGCATTTATAAAGTAATGGAATACATAGCTGCTCAAACTGAGATGAATGATAGTTATGACACAATCCATACATAAGATATTATTTGCAATATAAAACTAACCAAACTAATGCTTCTGCAAAGGTGATAATATTCAGCTAGAGCAATGGGACTACTAAGGCAAGACTGTATATATGCTTTAAAGGGGAAGAAGTATATGAAGATCATGCCAAAAGCTGCTGTTCCCAATATCAGACAAAGCTCCGTGTAGCAGGCAGAGACCTATAAGAATGCATTCATTAATCACTGGGCAAATTTTTCCCTTCAGTACTCATTTAGGACCCACTTTTGGCATGAAACATGCCACTGGCACTGATGATGAACTGAACAAATCATTCCCGAATGTGGCTATATATAAATATTGGGCCCATTGAATAAATCTTAAGGGGATAAGAGTACTGGGCAAATTCTCAGACACATTATGGTACATAACTTCCATTGGTACTTAGATTTCAGTACTTAATAACTTCAAGCAATTAAAACCTAGGTCTTCTTAAGTTCACTTTATGGCAAACAAGACAGCTGATTTATTCCTTGTTATGCTGTATCATGCAAAATAAGATATTGATGATCACTAAGGATAAAGAATAGATCTCATTCACTGAAACACTTACAGGATCACAGAGATTATATGTCTTAAAACAGATATTCAGCATCAACAAATGCTGATAGAATTGGCATCCTCCATTTCCCTTCAAAGACCATCACCTTCATGTCATCTTACAGCTGCCTTGAGAAGTTATTGATACATGAGAAAAGCACAGTTACATTAATATAGCATGCAACTGAAAAGGCCACGAGGAAATAAAAATGTCTGAATTTACAAAGAGAATTAGAAGATTGGTAAATAAGTCATGGTGCTAAGCACTGAATTATGAGAATAAAGGAAACACTGAATAGCTGCTTATTTAGTGAGACACATTCTTCCAATGAAATGAATGAGGTAGGAGCCCCATGGAGAAAGCAGTATGCAATCAGGTAATTAAAGACTGTATCATAATGCATGCACCTAAGGGAGCCAAATTAAACTTGTACAGAGCTATCACTGTAGCATTTCCTAACTTCTCTTCATTTGACTTCGTAACCTTAACTCTCTCCTAGCACAGTAATTTTTGTTTAGGTTCTTTTTCCACAGTCATTCGTATACATTAACAAATTTGTATTGTTATTCAAAGATCTAGCATTCATATAGCTTAGCTAGACCTTTCCAAGCACTTTGGAAATATGGTTAGGTAATGCAGGCAACCATATATAAATGTAGTAATAAAGAAATTGAAGACTACTCCTTAAAACTGTGAAAATGTGCATTAAAGCACTAATTTGCATAAAATCCAATTCTTCCATGTACAAAAATGAGCTATCAACTTTTCTAAGAAGTACTCAGCCTTATTTTTTAAGGGAATACAATTTCTAAAAGAATACAGTTCCTGTGATTTTCATGACTGCTCATCTACCCTTCTGTTTGCCAATCCTCACTCCACATAATTCTAAATATTTGTTAAATATAGGGCATATATGTCAAAACAAAGCTGTCAAAGATAACTATCTTTAACAGAGTTCATGAAAACTGATGGCTGAATAGAAGTAAGAATCTGAATCACTGACCTGATTATATTTCACCAAATCAACAGCAAATAGAACATGGCCATTATGTACTCTGTTTTACAGCATGTATTATGGGAATATATATCACAGTGTATGAACAGGATTTCAACAGTAAATAAACTTTCAGTGACCTCACTGTTATCTCACTTCCTAATGGACTCATTCAAGACCTGAAAGAATCAGGTGGACTGCCCACAGAGTCTCATCCTCACCAGTAGCTGATAGGCATGCAGAGGACAGTAACGTGAAAGACAACATTATAAATATATATCCTCTGAATGTATACCATGGACAAGTATCCTGCACAGACAGAAGGTGTAGATGGAGTTGTGCTTGGTGGGAGTTTGTAGAGGGCCCACGCAAGAACATGGAACAAAAGAGAGAAAAAAAGATTCTAACAGGTTCTAACAGTCATAAAAGACTGTCAGAGAAAGCACATAAATAACTTCAAGGTTAAGGTTAATTTCCATTGAAGACAAAAAGTGAGATGAGAGATGGGAATGAGTTATGATAAAATACTGAGTGTCAGCACAGGAAATATTAAGTCTGACCAAACCTTGGTAATACATCCATTACTCTTTCATATAAGCCTGAATAATTTGTACAAAAGGAATAAAATAGGGGATGGCAAAATTTGCAGACGTCTTCTGTTTACCTCCCTTTACTCAACAACTTGGATCAAGATCTTGAGAAGAAATAGCTTAATTTATTCAGACTTTCTTTCCCTCGATAGAATTTTGGGGTTGGAGTTTCGTATTATTCTTGACAGATAATGTGGGGGTGGTGAATATATAAAAGGAAAAATGACATTAAAAAGTCTGCACAGCTCAGCAGTCTAAACTGTTTTTTGCAAACCATCTCATACCACTCTATATAGAAAAAGTGCTTAGTTTGCCAGTATAAAATATTGAGTTCAATCAATGAAACATTTTATTAAAAAAGCAACATGAAAACAAAAGAGACAAACAAACAAACAACAGAAAAAATCCCCATTGTGGGGATTATTATATTATGTTTGACTTTCAGACTGTCTTGTTTAGGATTTTTTGGTAGAGAATGGCAGGCATCAGAGCATTTTTTGCCATTAAAATAAATGAGGATGATATTAGTAACCAGGTCTAGGAGCTTGCCCCTCAGGTGAGTCCTACTGCAGTCAAAATCACAGACTGCATGGTTCTCTGAGACAAAATAAGAGACGTAAGATATTCAGGTTTACTGACTGATTACTCACTGTTTCAAAAAGAAGGCACTCAAACTTTTTTTGATCTTTATGTGGGTCTTATAAGTAAAAATACTTACACAGGTTGAATTAAGAAGTTATTTATCATAGCTTTAAATAAAATTGTAAACCAGTTAACAAACTCAACATTTTAATCCTTTCAGGGAATTACAAAAGCATATACATAAATTAAAAATGATCAAATTGCTGGTTATTAGGTTTTTTTAAAAGATAGAATATAACTTGTGAATGATTTGTTTGATATTTGGTATATCTTATGTCATCGACATGACATGGAAAAAAGGTGTTCAAATTAAAAAGGATTATTTATTAACTCCTTAATGGGAAAAAAACTAAAAATAAAAATAAGGCCAGGAGTAATAATTTAAAACAAAAAGAAATCAGCTCTGCAGAATATTAGACTATATTTATGTCAAGATAAAAGAGTACTGAGTGGTGAATAATGAATGCCGATCTCATTATATATCAAAAAAGGAAAAATCACAGCAGATTCAAGTTGAATGAAATGATTAGTAGCACAAATTCAGCTTACAGATACTTTGAATATGAATAGGCCAAATTATCTGGAGATGAAATGTTACAAATATACAATTGTGTGCCCTAGTGGTGGAGATAAGCCAGAGACAAGCACTCAGTTCATGAGAACACACTAAAACTTGTTATTGTTAATTCTCCGTCATTGTCCTTATTCCCTTACTAGGGGGTTGATTAGAAGAAATAAGATAAGATGAGGCTTAAAGGGGGATTGAACCAGAGTTATCAGGCAGCATTATAAAGGAGAAAGAAAAAAGCTAATCCCATTTGATCTCATAATTTGGTACTCCACTGTTCTGCATCTGCCAGAAGTGAGGAAGAAATGTTGAAGGAAGTCAGGCAGTGGATGGAGTGGATGGCCCCCTGAGGACCAGCTTACATCCCTCCAGAGCTCCTCCATTTCCTGTCTGAGCGCAGTCAAATGCAGACAGAAGAGTGCCACTGTCTCTAGCATACAAACTAGGGGAATGAAGACATCCACAGCTACCTTAGAGGAGTTAAGCAGAGTAATTTTCTTGACATTTCTATTGATAATTCCCACTGTGTCATAAAGGTTAACTAATTCTCGAGATAATGGGGATAATATGCTTTTATCTCTAAAACAGTGGCCTGTCCTGTTTTACAGTACAACAGCTTGCTTTTAGGCAGAAGAGAGATAAATAGAATAGAAATCTCTAAGAACAATCAAGTAAAAGGCATAAAAATAAGTGTGTCAACTAATACTAGTGGGAAAATGTCAGAAAAGAGGACAAAAGCCCAAAGTGTCCAAACACTATCATGAAGTTGCAGTAATAGTTTTCTGCACTTGGCATTCATCAGTCCTAATACACTTAAGAAAGTGCTATAACAGAAATCTTTTCATTATTAATAACAAAAATTATTACCTCATAATGCAGTATTAGAGAAATAACTCAAGCCTATCTAAAACTATGTTATACCTTATATACACTACCTAAACGGAGATTGAATACCTCCAACACTGAGCACCTCAGAACTTCCATCTGCTGCAATGTTTCAGCACTCTTACTACTGCAATTTTTCCCAGACTAACTAAAGTTTCAAGGTGCCATTAATGTGCACCTTGCAGGATCTACTCTGATTTAGACTGTGTTCTTCACACACGCAAGAAACATAAGACACTGGAAAGGTCATACTCATTACGTGCACCAACATCATCATCTGCCATGGCAGTTCATATTTATGTAGAATTATGTCTTTGTCTACATAGTGAGTCATTAGCAATTTGGAGGTGGAAAGGTGGAATGGTGAAAATCTGTAGTAAAATAGAAGATATTTTAGTTGCTGGTTGCAATTTGATGTTAAAATTCAGCGAGATACAAAGTCATTGGCCAAAAATTATCCTGATGAGAGACCACAGTTTGTCCACCTTATGCTTAGTGCAATCTCAAATGAATTTACATCATTAAATCAATGCAGATGTATTTTATAAGAAACATTCACAGAGCTTGCTCCTATAACAAAAGAAATTCCCCCAGAACCTTCTATTTTAGCACTACGTTTACAACACTGTGTCTCCTCGGGGGCGTATGAATTAACGTCAATGACTTAAAGAATTATCTTTGCAATGCAGTGA
The DNA here is from genome assembly GCA_023055505.1 of Callipepla californica brunnescens. Classification (NCBI taxonomy): domain Eukaryota; kingdom Metazoa; phylum Chordata; class Aves; order Galliformes; family Odontophoridae; genus Callipepla; species Callipepla californica. The sequence goes on along the minus strand of JALIRH010000115.1, from coordinate 607,445 downwards.
GCTAATGCTTTGTGTGCTAAACCTGAGGTAAAGGAAGAGGATTCCCTCCAGTTTCCAAGTGTCAAAATCAACCAGAAACCTGTGGTGTAGGCATCACCCTCTGACTTGCCTGTAGGAACTATTATGTATTAGAAGTACATGCTTTTTAAGTGCTACTGGCAGAACACAGTGGTTGTCTGATATGAATGGAAACTTTTCTCAATGGTTTCCAGCAGGATTTTGATGGGTCTAGAAAGATTCAGCTATCTGAGAGAACAAAACAGGTATTCAGGGCACGTTTCAAATTGGGATCAACTTTTACAAATGAAGACCACATACCTGTGGCTTAAGTAAAAGAACCTAGAGACAGGATTGACCAGCATGTTATGTTACACAAAGTTGTTAGTGAGTGAGTTTCTAGGCTCACAGGCTTTTTTTCTAACTAAATTTCCAGAATTTACTAAAGAAGAAAATGCTTTGTCAGGATGATATTGACAATGGGTGGCACATCTATGAGTCTTGTCATAACTCAGTAACCTCAAATTGTAATCTCTGATCCTTGTATAGGCAAGAACTCTGACATACTTTACTTGAAATCTAATTTCATTTATAAGTTATTAATTGCATTTATCATAATTTTAACATTGGGTCAAACTGCGATGGTTAAAATTAATATATTTTCTTTTATTCAGGGGAGAATAGCATCCTGCTATTAAATCTCCTAGTGCAGTTTATGACTGGTCAGTTACACTTACAAATGTGTTAGAAATTGAAGCTATTCACTGCAGACAGATTTAGAGTGAACTTAAAACTACATTTTACTTTTGCCAGTTGTCCACCTAACTCAGTACATTAACACCCAACCAAACCAGAACAGGAATGTCACATGACAATGTTGGAATAGAACATTGTTTCTGCATAAGAACAAGATAAGAATTAACTTCATGGTCTCTGCAGCCATCTAGCATTACAGAAGTTAGAAATAAAGACTGTAAGTTGATAAGATATATTCAGGTATAGGTAGCAACAAAATTATGTTTAGCCAGTATGAATATATATGTGATATTTTGTCGCATGACTTGCCCAAGGAAGTAAGGGCAAATTGGAACTTGCCTGTCTGAAGAGGCATCAGGAGGACTCATCACCCCCGGCACTCTTGTTTAACAAAAGAAACATGCTTTGCACAGAAGGGAAGAGGCCTTGGAGAGAATCACCATGTCAATAGATAAGAGTTCGGAGACATCTTGCAAACAACAGGATGGTGACTGGCTGATGGCAAGATAAAATAAGAATGTAATTCACAAATGTAAACCTTCACTGGCAACAAGATAGAATATGAATTAACAAGTGTCAGAATGTAACTAACAAATGAGAATCTGGTAAGATTGTGAACCTGCAGTACCCATCCATTGGGAAAACAGGGCAGGAGGGTGTGCATGGGGGAAACAAGGTACAAAAACCACAATGGTGTTCCCATAGATGCGCTTCTGTTGGCAGGATACCCACCATTGCAATCGTGAATTAAAAATTTCTTCACCAGAGATCCTGTCTCCTAAAAATTCTCAGATGTTTCTGACAACTATAAACAAACAAACAAACAAACAAGATCTCCTCTTTAAAAAGGCAGATAATATAGCTCTGGTATAACCACTTTCCTTCCAGGCATAATGTACCAACTGCTGCAGAATCAATTGGCAATTACTAGGAGCATTCTGAGTAAATTGATTTGACAGCACATGGTTTCACCAAATAACAACTCTGGGCTTTAGGTATATTAAATAAATAAATAAATGGCTACTGCATCAGCAGAATTGAATTATGAAAAGAAAGAAGAAGAAAAATAATCGGTGAAAATACCCAGCTCATTCTTTCTCTCCCACGCAAGTCTTACTCAAATCTCACTTTTTTTTTTTTTTTTTTTTTTTCATGGAGACAAAGGACACAAGCCCCACTGTCTCTGAGGCCACCCATATCATTGCAAAACAAAGCCCTGATACCCCACTTCTTCACATGTCTCCTCAGTCCTGTAAAATACTTAACTTTCAAAATGTCAGCAAGTCATATAATGCACTCGCATTTCCCTGTGTGTCATATTTCAGGTTCTTACCTCTGGCAAGACCTTTCTCACTTCTCTAGCTTACACTATTTCATTTTATTTCATTTTGAAAAGGTGAGAGAGCATGAGATATGCCTGCCTCCAGGCATAGCTCAGGCTGGGAGCGGGGCAGATGCAAGCTGTCCTGAAGACGTTGGATGTATGTCTCAGAACTCCTTCCCTAGTTATGATGTACCACGGAGATGCTCCCCTGGATTCAGGTGAAATATGCTTGGCAATATTCACTAGAGATGATGGGAAGAGAAAACGAGAATGGGAGAGATCTAAGAGCATTATGAAGTCCTACATGGATAACACAAAATTGCCTCCAGATATTTTTATAACATTGTTAAACACAGCAGAAATTGTTCTTCCTCATCAGGGTCACCTGGAGGCACCAAGGAGTGGTGATGGTGCAGCTGATATCCTGCTGCCAGTGTCATATGGGGCTGGGGAGCAAACACTCCTTATTTTTTGTGTTAAATAGGAGGCTATCTTTGTCTCCTGCCAGCTCTAATAGTACTCGCAAAGCTGGCTTCAGTAACACTTTAATAGGTGCCTCAATTTCTATTGTTACACAGTGGCTGTGCATATCTCTTCTCCAAAAAGATGCATAGATACACAATATCCATCCGGATTCAACTGGGGAAAGATCACTTTTGTAATGCGCTGCTCCTTGCAAGAAACACCTGTCCTCACTTTCAAATTTGTAACCAAATTAGGAAGAGCCTACTGGTGCTTAAAATCCAGAAGTTTTCTGGTTTCAGGGCGAGGCACATTCTCACTTGTACACAAGCAACCAGTTTTTATGTATCTAAGCTATACAATCAGGCTTGTTAGTGTCTCATACAAAGATAATTAAGAAATTTCCAAAAATTTCAAAGAAAGAATTTTCAAAGAAGTTGAAGTTCCTTGCAGTCTGAGCTCTGTATTTAATTTTTCTATCTGTATAACGCTTCCAAACCAGAATTTCAGAAGTCAAAGCACCCCCTAATCACTATATAGAGATTTTGCTATATAAAAAAGCTAGGATCAGTTCTTATGACACAGCTTGCATTTGAATCATCTACTCCACCTCAGAATCTTCAGCACTCAGCTTTCACTGTTTAGAGGTAGAACTCCCTAGAATTTCTCTCCCCCCAAAGAAAAATAATCTGAAAGGTAGAAATCTGAGATAAACTCTGCTCTGCTCAGCCCTGCCCAGCCCTTGTCATTCCAGTATCTCCCAGATGCACTACTAATAACATTATGTTTGGAAGTAGGCATTATAATAGCTTTAGTAAATCAGAGTAGAAGCCTTTGGCTGAGACACTTTCAGCTGCACATTTCAATAATTCATATGTCACTCTAGTTCTTCTGACTTGTCTCATCCCTTTCCTTGATGACTTCTACAGCAATCAGTGACTTACTGCACGTAAACCATCATGTTGACTTATCATCAGCATACAATTGTACAGATTCTGGCAAAAGAAGTTATGTGCTGAGTGTGCAAGGAACATATGCAAGAAGTTAAATTTGGCAAGATGAATCTACAACCACTAAATAACATCCACTACATCCATTAGGTTTTTGCCTAAAATTATTCTGACCTTATCATACTGACAAGTTGGTTTGGGGACATGGGAAGAAAGAATGAAAGAATTAAAAAAGAGAGGCTATTTTTCCCTACACTACATCAAAAGCCTCATATTAAAGCTCTGAGATAAACAGAATTTGATACACACACCTTCAGTGAAAGGGAGCTTAGACGCAGCTCTTGGAATCTCAACACACATTTCATTCCCAGAACAAATAACCAGATACAATTCCCCTTCCCTTAGACATTAAATGCTCTCTGAGTGAAGTGTGAGTACTCTTTTCTACTCAGGAGCTGCCTAAACCAGCAATCAGAACAGAGCTACCCTTGCCACGTGACAGCTGAGTTAGTCTGCCCCGAGTACACACAGAAGGACTATCCCATCCCATTTCACCTTCCTATACTATTTTGCAAATTGACTTGGATAGGACCTGATGGAAATCCATCACTTTGCCTCAAGAGGTTAAGAGGCAGTGGTAAATGGATACTTGCTACTTCATAGAGTTCATTTAATAAAATGAAGCATCGCAGCATACTATTACCTTACAGACCTAAATTGTATATTTTAATCAATTTTATTCTGCTTCTGAACACAGAAGTTTCAGGAACACATAGCAAAGGACAAAGAGGATCATTGGGCTCAAGTACCACAATTCTGAATTCTAGAGACAGAAATGAAACACTGATATTCAGATAATTCATTTTGATACCGTGACAGCTGTTAAAACAGGTTTCACAGTCCAAGATAACAGCTTAGCTAATGTGGAGCATTACATGTATGACACAGAGAATGAAAAAGTAGCAATGGACTTCCACTGTGGCAACTTCTGTTGGCACACCATTCAGCCATTTATTGATTGTGATGATCTTGGACACTAGACCCAATTTACTGGGGGGAGAAAATACTTTCAATATCCTTATATCCTGTGAATTTAATCTGTCTGAAGTTGAACCTGATTGAGACCATCCTTTAAGACGTTTAAGTTACAAACAAACTAGAATGAATTACCATTTTACCTTCAAACAGCAGTGGTTCAGCATCTTAGGAGATAAGTTGTCTCCACTCTAGAGCAGGAGCTTCAGGGGATGAAGAGTCGGAGGAAGGAGGGTCACAATGGCCAAGGTAAGAAAAACTTGTGTATGGGAAGCAAAAATCATATGCAAAAGGCATTAGTTCAAAATGAGCCTCTGCTCACAAGAAACCCTGTGCATATAATTTCTCTTTGCTAAACTCAGTCTAACAGAAGGAAGCTGACAGAAACATAAATAAGAAATAACCAGTGGTATTGCTGGGGTAGAGAAGTTTTCATTTCCATTTGGGTGTTTAGTGGTTGCTCTGCAGCAGTAAGCAGGCAGCTGAAGCCATACTAAGAAAGCACTGCTTTAGTGAACATCACCAGGGAGTAAACAATGAACTATTCCTAGTATAGTTTTAACAAGAATATGTGGATTTTAAATACTCTGTGATTAGGACAATGTCAAAACGTTAAATCTTAAGTTCATGTGAGCAAGTAATACCACTGAATCATAAAACGGCTGTGGTCATAGTGGACCTTAATGATCATCTAGTTCCAATCCTCTTGCCATGGGCAGGGTTCCCAACCACTCAAGCTACCAAGCTATATGTATATACACCACTTGTTCACAATATATGGTTATTTAAGTTTGGATGTTTGTCCTCATTTTCAGGAGAGCTCTCAAAATTCATTTTGAAGTTGAGCTCAGATTGTTGGACACCAATGCAAGATCGTGAATACACTTCCACTGGAAGCACACAGCAAAGGACACCCTCCCCATCACATGCAGGAGGAGCAAGTTCACATTTCTAGAAGATGCTTTTATGATCAATTGCAGAAAGAGAAGGCTCCTGCCCCGATTCCTAGGAAGACTGCCTGAACAGAAAGAGAACAGTATGTGTGTTCAGGGTGATTATTCTTATTTTTTTGAGTGTTTCTTTCAAACGCTTGACAGTATTCTTGGCATAGAGAGAGAATTTAAAGTGATGGCTCAAAAGCTTCACCTACATCCATTGTTTAACACAGCGGCAACTTGACAGTGAATTTCTTTTGTAAGGGAAAGCAATTTCCTCTGCACAGCTCGAGCACAATGGACATCAATGGGGCTGGCACTGACATCTGCTGGCACTGCCCAGTGAGAATGCAACTGTAAAATCAACAGTTTAACACACAAATAAACCCCTCTGCTTAACTGGATTTGTTCCTGGAGGAACAACAACAAAAAAGAGGCACTGAACTTTTTAAAAGAGATTTATCTTCTTGCTTGAAGGTTGCCCCAAAAACTTTGATCCTGCCTGCATTTCTAAATGAAAATATCTTGAAGACCAGGAGCACTGCTATTAATCTACCAATTACCAGAGCACTTGGGGCAAACCCAAAGTCTCAAACAAAGTCTCAGGAGTTTCTTCTTTGGTGAAGAAACAAAAGGACTCCTGACAATCTGAGATTATGTTCCCTCTATCCATCTCCTATGATTTCTCTCCTAACAGCAAAAAGAAGCAAGATAAGTAAATACATAAATAAAGGCATTAATTTGTACTGGCTTCTTACCTATACTCAGATGGTATTTGAATTAGCTAAGGAATTGAATTTTAACGAAGGGATACAGGATGCATACCTTTCATCAGAGAAGTAGAAATGTCCCTCAGTTCAGTAGTTTCTTCTACTTTTATGGTTTAGATTATTAATCACTAGCTGCACTTCTCACCAAAGAGATCTTTCCTGAATAAGACACCATCAGTATCTTTTTTAAAGAGTTGATGTACACAGTCTCGAGAATTCCTCAAGTGCTACCTGTAATACATACTTTTATTAAGCATTTAAAGTATATAAAATATATTTACATCCTCATAAATATATTTATATGAGGAAGTAGGGAGCTGTTAAAGATGACTCTGTTATCTCTACAGCTTATTTAGGGCCAGAACTCACGTAACCAGTGAGAATGTATGCTAGAAAATATGTACACGCATAAAAACACATGAAAAAATTGTTTGCACATTATTACTTGAAGGAAATTTGACTGTCATGAGCTAAAAAATATGGCAAGCTATGTACTACAGAATATGCTCTCATCTACCTGACATCATCTTTCAAGAATTTCACAAACACCAGGTGAAAAATTAGGATTCCAACACCCCATATGTGCAACAGCAGTTGTTTCTTTAGAGCAGCTCTATACACCTGAAAACAAAAGCCAGATTTTGTTCTCTACTTCTTCCCCCTGAAATTAATTTCTTTACATAAGCTTTTCCAAAAGGAAGTAAACTTGATCTTCATGGCATTGAACAGACCAGTCTGTGGCCGAAAACCTTTCTCTGCCCACCAACGCAAGCCATTTACCTTTTCATCTGCTAAATGACTCTGAATTGACAGATCTCATTAAATAGTGTACCTAGGAATAAAGGGCTCAAGTGAGGCATTTCCCTTGTGGAAGACAGGATGTATAACATTATAATTGAAACAACTGAAAAGGAGCTCAGTAGTTTCCCTTCTAAAAATGCACATATTTTTTTAAACAGCTTGCCAATACGGAGACAGAGGAGAATTCCTGATACAAAGTCAGACACAATGACAATCAGCAATTCACATTACTCATCACAGTTCCTAAGGTTGGATGTGAAGCTGCAAGGAACAAATGATATTCACTATTCATTATGTGCAAAATTGAGGAGCACTTCTCCACAGGTTCTGGACAAAAAGCACTGTTAAACGGAGCAGACTGGGACAGCCTACACTGAGAACTTCCTGGAAAGGCTTCTTAATGCGAAATAAATTG